>CAXKWD010000004.1:24803468-25168468 GCA_964059195.1 Ectobius pallidus | reverse complement strand
GTTCTATATACCGGTAACGCATTTGCGCACACTCCTCATGTCAGCTGTAAATTATCAAGTACACCAGCTAACGATCGAGTCTAGGACCTTGGGTATTACAGCATGTGCTAAAAAGCTTTATAGCTCTATATTCATGTGCCTATTGCTATAATTGATTTGTACATATTTTTTAGAAAGCCGGTACCATAAAAAAATCGGATGTGAAACATATAATTTCCTCTACTAGAAAAGTTTGGTTCTTAGTATAATATACTATAATAGATAATATACCGGTACCAAATAATATAATATATTACGCATATTATGGAACTCATGTAGGAAATTTAAACAAAATCATTAGAGTCTTTCGGAATAAACTTGACAAAAATGACATTCTCTACACATAAATTGGCTGTAAAAATGAGAAGAAGGTCGTTTCCACGTTTCGAATCGCATCCCCGAGGAATATACAAACCAAATAAAATATGATTAATGCACTCACGTAACTTTCTTTGTCTTAAGCATGGGCAATACACCTTTCTCACATCACACTTTGATATGGGCTAGAATAAGAGACCGTATTGCAAGGAGTGCATATTCAGTTGTTTCAACCTTTATTATTCACCAGGGAAGACTCAGTTTCTATAAACAATGGACGGCTTATAACTACTTTTCAGAGAAACTTTTAGAAAAAATTTCAAATAAAGGTTTTAGCTCCTAGCGTAAGCACCTTATGTCGGCATACACTAACGTTTAAAAATTGTCTCAGAAGCATCTGTTCCATGCGTCCAAACGGCATACAATTTTGCACAGGTTTACTTTGAGGTATTTTTTATTTTTTTACACAAAAATCCATGAATATAATTTTTTACCAAAATGACTATAAATCAACACTTCTGTCATCCCTTAACAGCTCCTTGGCTTAACAAAACTGAATACAGAAAACCTTCGAAAGTTTTGAACGTTTGTATACGAGTACATCAAGTGATATTGCTAAATCTACATTCTGTGTAATAAAGAGGAGAAGCAGGGCTTTAGCAACATGCTCCATATACAGTAATGCTGAGTGGCTTAATTATTTAAATATCAAATGAGATCAATAAGCTGATGGATTGAAAACCAATAAGTAGGGTGACATGAAAGCACTAATGTGTCTGCAAGCATCCTTCCATTCTACAATGTGAATGTTTTGCGAAGGTTTCTGCTCTCTCTTTTTGTTGTGATGTCTCCTGTCTCCAACCGGTTTAAAAGGAAACCCGGTTTTTCTTATTTCCTTTGTATTCCTGAAGCCATAACACAGTCTGGAGGACATGTATTGAATTTCCCACAAACGCACATCCCCAGGTTTCGTGCGAAACTCTTCCCAGGGAAAGTTGGAAAACAAATGGGCTATTGTATGCTCCTGTGCGCGTTTATAGAGATAAGTGATTTTTAATTCATAAACTCTAATGCGATACAATCAAGTTGGTGAAGGTATTAGATCGTTATACGAAATTAATGTTCTGAAAAGATTACATCTTGTGTTTGTACAACAGACAATGTAAGAAGGGGTTTTGAAGTTACCTACAACTGTCAGAATAGCGCATCAAGCCGATTACGCCCATGAAATCGGAGTTATGATTTTAAGGGTATTTCTCACTTGAACAAATTTTCAAAATTAGGGAAGCAACACCAAAACTCATTACTCATATTACTTTGGATAAGTTATACATTCACCAACCACAGAGTATTGTCTCTGTTGGACAAATTCTCGAGATTGATGATGGGTAGTGAAAGCCCTTCGACTTCTCAACACTGCGACCTTAATAGAACTATTGTGAATACCCATTACCCTATTCTAGTAGTCACCACTTTTAATTTAAGGCTTTTTAATATAGCCTATAATTTTCCTGAGTGATGTCCAGTCCTCAACCCGGGGATTTTTCATTATTGAAAAACCCACTACCAGGCCGGGAATCGAACCCGGACCGCAAGGGTGGAAGGCTAGTATACACCCGTGGCGGCTGACGGACATATTCTTATATTATTCTCATTTTATTTTGTTGACTGATCCTATTTTAACTCGATCGTTCAGTATTTCGTCTGTTTTTAAATGAATGTGTTGCACTGTCACGATCAAATGCGTAGTTTGATTTAGTTGCAATTTGGTACGAATGTTCTTGAGATAATTAAAAACGACATATGTATAAGAATTTTTATTTTTTTTATTCTGTTTCAAGATGGTGGCCGTTTTAATGGTTCAGTTTCATGTAATCTTCATCTTCTTCCAACGATTATAATAAAACAGTTCCTCTGAAATCAAAGTAGTCTTCACAATGAATGACAACATTGGTCAAACCTTTTAAGACTGCGATGAAGAGCAGCTATCAGATATGTATTATTGTTTCTCGGGCTTCCAACCAGGTGAGTTGGAGGTTTGGTTCCAAGCTTTCGGGAGCTATCTCCGTTGCCATCATCTGGGAGTAGTGAGCTGGATTGGGAAAAAAACTTATTCATATCCAGTCTTTTCCTATATATAAAGCAGTATTTTCCCCAATCCAGCTCACTTCTCCCAGATGATGGCAGCGGAGATAGCTGCCAAAAGCTTGGAACTAAACCTCCGACTCACCCGGTTGGAAGCCCGAGAAACAATAATACATTCTCAACACCGGGAAAGCCTCAAGACACAGATATCAGATATGTTTGGACGCTATATCTACTGTCCACAGAACTACTAGATTAGTATAATACTATCCTTTTCATGATTTAATGGGACGTACATAGTCTTGTCACTTTTTATAAGGAATGTTTCTGCTTGAGAGTTATAACAAGCATACAGGCCTGCCTAGAAATAAAAGGTAGAGTACATACACAGAATATCAAACCAATGTGACAATAATTACTATATTTTCTTGAATATAAGCTGGGGAGCAATTTTATGCTTCATAATTTTCCAAGTTCCAGAAGCATGCATAAGCTGGCTGATCCTTTAAGTACTATTACTGCAAAGTAGGATAATTATTGTAAATTTTATTAGAATATTTTATATCCTCCTTTGAATTATCTAGCTGCTTGATTCTTCTCCTTTTGAAGTAAAAAAGGGGGAAAGGCTAGATCCTATTGCGACGTGTAAGATAATTATGACAGGAGAGTTTAATAGTAGCTGGTACATTCAGTTGTTAGGGAAGAAGGATGAAAGGAAATATGGCTGTACTTAATTTGAAGTAACATTAGTGCAACGGCCTTGATCTCGATTGTAGAATAGATTATCCTCCACCCAAACAAGAAATTAATAACATAGTCATTTCACAGCTTCAGGATAAATCATGTTTAATTAATGGCGAAAGGAAGCACTATAATCTAAATATGAGTCAGAAGTGTGATTAATAACATTCTTTATCAGTTTATTAAATATGGGAGAATAGGTGACCTTTATTCCTAATTATAAACAGAGCAATAGGCTAATGAATTCTATGAGCTAAAATAAAATCAGGGAAACTACAAAACAAAGTGCCAGATGGAGTTAATAGGCCATATATAAGAAACTACTGAGTTTTACACCACGGTTCCTTGAGAAAGTTTGATCAGCATACGTGAAGGAATAAATGGGATAACTACAATATTAACAGAACGAATTAACAACAAATTCCTCACGTCAACAATTTTCCTTCATTTTTGCCAAAACATCTGAATACGTACAAATACGCAATCAAAATCGTTTCAAGTTTTTTTGGAGGATAAAAAATTCAGAATTTACATCTGTTTTGTAATTTTCCCATCGGTTATAGGCTAAAAGCTAAAAGTCTGCCAAATTTCAAGCTTCTAGATCCTCTAAAAGTGCGTAAGCATCAATATTAATGAGTAGATGATCTAGACTGTCGTAGATGTGAATGACGTCACGGCTATCCAGTCAGTTTTTCCAGCTTGAAACACCAAATTTTGCACAGTTATGGCAGTTGGATGTGCCAATATTCCTGTCTCCACTAGTTGGCGTAACATCTTTTGTAATTCTTCTTCAGTTTTTGCCTAAGTACTACATCATCTGCATACTTTATTTTATGGGAGATTAAAAGGTATGACATCCAAGCCGGATTCACAGTACGAAAATAATGTTCTCCTTGTCGAGTTATACTGCAAACTCTTAGAAAGGAGCCTGAGTCATACCTATTATACACGCATGCCACACGGATTGGACATGGGCGTAAACTAGTTAACTATGTGTTATATATATAGTGACAATAAAGTGACTGCTCCCACACTTGTATAGGTCAGCAGTTTACCTCTGCCCCTCTCAACTTGAAAGCAATGCCGTGTTTCAGATTCATTATGCAAGGGAAATGGAACCAGCAGTTTCTCTTCATATTCCTAACCCCAAACCGTGAGTACACGTTCTGCACGATGCAGTAAACACTTCGTGGTCAAATCGCTTTAATGAAACACACGACCTTTCCTAAGAGTTCAGGCGTACAACCGCAATATTAGAAGTAATAGTAGTGCCTGGACACAAACTAAGAAGATGGTGTTCTGAGGAGACAGATGAGTATATGAATAACAAACAAGGATATATACATTCATTTTCTCTACACTAAGTTAGGGCTTGAAATTTTATCGGTTTAGATTCTGATAACGTTGGTTTCTTTCTGCAATAAACTATGTCAATATAAATAAGATTTACGTAATACATTATAACACAAATATAACAGAATGGCGTAAGTTCGTAATAAACAATCTTCCTATTGAGCATCGCTCATGCTTGGAGATACATTTCAGCTTTAAAAAAAACAAGAAGATTTTCCAAAAAGGATAAAAAAAAGCAGACGTGTGGAACAAATAAACACAACACAAGTACATTGTACAAATTACTAATAACATAATACGTATACATGAAAAGAAATTTGAAAAATAAGAAAATGGAGCGTTAAGGGAATGCACCACTGAAATTACTAAAATCGAAAGTTTTCAAGCAATATAGCTCAAAATTTTACCATACACATGTCTCATGCATTTATTTTATGGTTTAAAATTTCATCCTAATTATCTTGAAAAGTTTTTGAGTTATTAATTTCCATAGTGTAAAAGTAGAGCGATTTTCAAAATACTCCACACGATGAAAATTTTAAAAAAATATTTTTTTTTACAAATGCACTTTATTTATCTAACTGTGAAGAAAAAATTTGTCATATGATTTTTTTCTAAGGTTTATGGTTCGTGAGATAAAAAAAAGTGTAAGTTATATATATTTATATTTTAAAATTTCAAAAATATATTTATTTTGAAAATTCATAACTAATAAAATATTCATAATTTCAAAAATTCATATGACAGATTTTTATAACTACACCTTAAGAACATGTGCTGAAAATTTGAGAGAAATTATTGCATAAAGACTTCATCGTGTGGAGTGTTTTAAATTATGAAAAATGATGAAAAAAAAAGTTAGTTAAACGATCTTTAAGGGCAGGAACGTGCGCAAGGCCATTTAAAAAGTCACCTGACGCCCTTTAAACACGCAGAATGTCATAAACGAAAATAGATTCTGAAACTAGAATGTTTGTAGAATTTTATCAGTACAAAAATGAAAAATTACTTTTTTTCACAATTTTTAACAAATCTCAGTGGTGCATTCCCTTAAAAAGCTTATTTATATCTATACCTAGGTATATATTGTATGACATCCCCACTTGTTGTGTATAAATATTTTAGGAACAACGTCTGTATAACATAATTTTGTAAATGGAATTAAATTTGGTTCGTAATACATGTTATATAAGGTTCTCTTTTACAGTTTTCTATTCCTCGTCTAAGTTTTGATAGTGTTTTGTAGGCGGCCTCTACTTCATACTTTATCTAACGAAAGAGTTCGAAAAAGCAATAACTTTCTCCCTCTCCCTTAAAGCAATAAATAGGGGGCGGATTTCTATGACCTAAAAATAGGATATATGCATGCATTTATGACCTAAAAAACATTAAAATATGACCAATACAATTTAAAATAGGACTTTACCACTTACATATTGTGTAGCCTATATTTCTTTTTAAGTTTCATTACAATACATTTTATTAAAATATAACGTTAATTATTTAAAATATCTGTAAATTCTCAAAAAGTATCTTTATAATGCAAAATTTACAAAATATGATATGAAACTTCAAAATTTCTTTAATATGCACACAAATATGCAAAAAATATGACCTAAATATGCATATTCATATTAAATATGCTCCAATAGTTGAAAATTTCTTAAATATGCAGTTATATGCACAATAAGAGCCGTTCCATTTTCACCAGGATGCTTGGAATTGGGTTTAAATTAGTCGGAACCCTGAAATAATGCAAAGGGGAAAAATATGACATGTCATAGAAATCCACCCCCTAGTAATAAATAATGTTAGCATTGCTAAGGTATAGGAGTTTCTGAATAATTTTGTTATAGTCTTGGACCTATATGTTTATCGTGATTTAGATCTTGGTTATTTTAGAATTATTGTAATTTCCGCCTAGTACAGTAATATTGTAAGAATATGTTACGTTTCCCTTAAACACTTGCTTCTAACATTAGAGCTAGGAAAGGCAAGGCGCATGCAAAACAGGCGTTGCTGTTTTTACAATATCACGACATGAACGAGAAGTTTTTATTCCGGTGATCTTGAAACTTTCGCCGACCTCTTCTTCACGCAGTCGTAAAGGTTTATGGCTACGAATATCACGTCCCGGAAACTATTACCGTAATCATGTAATTTCTAATCAACAATTCCAAGGGTGTATTCCTTCCTTTGCCTCGGCCGCTATCTATGCCATATTTATTCCAGAGGCTTCTTGAATGTTTGCTAACGATATGATGGTTAACAAAAAGAATAACGACCTTCACTGTAAGACCTGTCCTCATTAACGAAGTGAAAAACAACCAATCGACTTGTCTTAAGAATTCATTATCATTCATGTTCTTGTTTGTTTGTTTATTTATTTATTTATTGTTCTCTCATAAGTGACTTTTGGGTGATTATCATCGGGATTTCAACCAATGGCGTAACTGGACCACTTGGGGCCCGGGGCGGATTTATTTTTGAGGTCCCTCCCCGAACACGGCTTTTTTCTGTGGCTAGCTTTTTTTGGCCTTTCTGATCGTCCCCATGGGCTAATCTATACATGAAAAAAATAGATGAAGGGAGCGAACTCATGCAGTATTTATTGTATTTATTTATGAAATACAAACAGACACTAGTCTAATAACATTAAGCTATCTGATTAACAAAATACAAATGTGTACATATTTAAAAAATAATGAAATAAAAAAAAAGGTTATGTTTAAATATGACAAAACAAGAAAGTTATGGTAACAAACAACAGTTTTAATTTTAGTCGGAGAGTCAGATAATAAATTTGCAAAATCTGGATTATATTAATTCAGAATATGTAAAATTCACGTTTAAAATTGTCCTTTTAGGTCTATAGCTTTTACCTCACGCGGCCGACTCATGAACCCGAGACCAAAACTGTGGTAACTGGTGTCAATTTTTTTTATTGGTAACACGTCAAATACGCTATTTTTTATTTAATACAAAAATTCCGATGAGCAAAAAAGAGGTGGGACATTAATTTTAATATTAGGGTGTGGCATCAATGGTGGCCCCCATAGTAAGTGGGACCCGTCTTCAACGACTCCAGGTTTCTGCAGAAGATAGTGGCGTAATTTTCATACGACAGGAATTACAGAAACTGAAGTTTTGTGGAATTTTAATGGCTGACATCCATCGCTGGCATTCTGTTAGCATGCAGACCCATGTTTCTGAACCGATCATTCAGCCGTATCGCTTAATGTTTGAATTCCCATCACATATGGCTGTTCTACATGAGTCGCTGCATGAACGGTGAAGGCCACACTACAAACTGATGACGCAATGACAACGTTTTGAGGTGTGAATTGAGCATTTGTAGTAGTACGTACTATTCTAACTACCTTATATAATGTGATATGTAGACACGTGAGTTCTGCGGCGAACACACAAGACTCGTTACAGAAGGTCGCTTAAGATGTACTTCATGTGCATATGTATATGTATATGATTGCCTAACTCCCAATACTGACGAGAATGGTAACTGTCAGTGATGGGAAAAGTACAAAAAGAAAGTCATTGGGCTGAATTACAATTACCTGAGAGACATTTTACTTAATTACAATTACAAATTACTTTTTCAAAAGTAATCAATAAAATTACAATTACATTTTACAATTACTCTACAAAATGGCAGTACCTAAAAATTCCTTGTTTCTGGTATGTTTTGGGCACAAGCCCAAATTATTAATGAAACAAACAAAACAAAAACACATCAAAGAGAATATTTTCGGAAACATTGAGTAACTTTTTTGTTAATATTTACTCTAATTTGGTTGCAAAATCAGTAGTGATGTCGATATAGCAAGAAAGAATAATACTAATACTAACGACAACTAAATTGTAACAATTACAATTTTATTTCCAGAAGTGATGTACAAGTAGAAATTACATTTTTTAAAGTATTGATTACAAGTAAATGGGACCAAAAAAGGAATTGTTACTGTAATCCGATTACTTTTACTCAATTACTTCCCATCACTGGAACTGTGCACACAAAAGGCTTATTTTCATTGCTAGGTATGTTACAACTACCAAACGTTTACAGAACCAATGAGCTCAAATATTTAGGCCCACCATTAGTTCAGTCTATGTTGATTTATTATAGGTCTATGTTTACAAAGTTCGTAATAGTACAAATTTATTTACTTTTATAAGTGAAAATGTAAGTTTATTATGTGTTTGGTTCTAGTAGGCCTATGATTTGGCACTGGGCAACCATCAATCGGGGGAAGCAGAATGTTATAAATTATATATCTTAAATAAATTATTCTTATCTTATTTCATTTCAGTAACTGATTCACATATTAATTTTCTATGTAAGATACCTAAATTATGATAATAATATTACAAATACATACGTTATAACAAGTATATTTTAAAGCGTAATTTAGTAAGATGAAAATGTATTAATATTTAAGAAGCGTTTGATAATTTAATTTAACAAATTCAGGTAAAACACCGTAATGAAATGAATACCATGAGCAATCCAGAGGGTAAAGACGTAAGGCTGACAATCTTACCACCTTGTGCCGATTGTCTAAAAATCGGAGAGCCTCAACCTCCCCGAACACCAAGGGCCTTCATGCCCTGGATAGGGAAAACTTTAAGAAATTTCATTTTTCAGATAAGGGCTAAAAATGTTAAAATCTTGATAAAATTCAACCTTATACCCTTAACTTAAAACTTATCTGGGTCCATATCATACCTTCGGCCTTCATCAAATAAAACACAACACATATATATACACATATTAAAGTAATGGTGTCACAGGATTAAGTCATATTTATGAATATTGATTCTAGTTCTTCTGTTTGGGCCCCAGATGTGTCAATCATATACAATATGCATTTCGGCGTATTTGATGCGCCATCTTCAGTTCTATTCTTGAGGTGTTGGACCTAGATAAGTTTTAAGTTTTAAGGGTATAAGGTTGAATTTTATCAAGATTTTAACATAGGGAATACTTTATTTGACTTTAGCAATACTGAAAATATGTTGATGTTATGTGTGGAGAATTTATTCGAGGGTTCAAATAAAACAGACCCATTGAAATATAATAGTAAATATAATATATAATAATAAATATAATTGGACATAGTTATGCATCATCTCCGAAATTTAAAAAAGCTTGCCTTCTCCTCGTCTTTCAAAAACTTTTAATTCATGCACTTACCATTCTTGTATCGCAATATACATTTTCATACGTCTTGCAAAAATATAAAATATAGTGTGTTACAATCTAAACAGTAATATAGGCGTGCTCATGGCTAGAGTCAGCAGAACCTGAACCCCAAACGTGACGCTAGTCCTTATTCCACTCCGTTAAATATTAAGGGGAGAAGCCCTTCCATGTTGTCAGTGTTTGTGCGCGTATCGATCCCTTTCCATTTCCGGTATGTCTGTATCAACATAGCATTTTTTGGTAGAACAGGATTAAAAAAAAATAATGGCACAAGTTTTATAAAATCCACTCCAATAATCTTCTCAGGCAGAGTAGAAAATCGTATTCAATATTGAGCTTTGCGAGTTGATGCCATTTTTTCAGGTTATTTATGAAGTTCATTTTATCAATATTTCCATAATGTTTCGCATAACTTTACACGACTATTCCATGCACATGACACGTATTTGATATTGACTAATAACCTATTAGTAATGCCTCGAATAGCGACCAATCACGGTCGTTTATCTAATATATAAAATCGAAAGTGTGTATGTATGTTTGTTCCTTATACAAATTTACATTTCTTTACCAATTTACACGACATTTTGCACACATACCCAGTTAAGCCCGGGAAGTATAGCTGTCAACATTAAAATTCAAACAAATCAGTCCTTCCCTTGAAAATTATATAATTTCTGTGAATATTATACTGAAAACAATGAAATGCTGTTCAGTTCACATGACAACAGTGAATTGTTTACTGTGATTACATAGGGCTTTGGCAACTATATAGCCTAATGCTGGACTTTAACGAATTATGATTCCATGTAATATATTGGCGAAAATAATTACTGAAAAATGAATTACACGAAAATAAAGCACAGTGTGATGCAGTCACATAACTTTCTCTACCCTCGACATAAGAAATATTTTCTCACTTCACATTTTGATGTAGAATAAGAGGTCGTATTGCAGGAGCAACTTAAGTGTGTGAGTATGCTATACCAGAAGTCGGTAAATAGTCAGTTATCCATAGCTGTAGGCTTCGTATTAGTTGAGATTTATCATAGGCCCTAAGCATGGGATGGAACATTTTGAGTCCTATACTCGCAGTATATTATGTCCCGGGTTTTAGGGGAGGAAAGTATGAAAGTGATACTGCATTTCTATTTTATTTCAGGCCCGAAACGGTTTAACATGAGAATGAGAAATAAAATTTTCCGTCAAGTCAATACAATCTTATGTAATTTATGTTTCTTCTTATTTCAATCCCTCCCAGGCATGATGAGTAGAAGCAACGGAGTGCAGCATTCGACATCCTCTATGAACCATACAAAGCCCGGGCGACGCCGGGCCTTTTCAGCTAGTCTTATATAATAATGCTTGCAAGGATGCGATATTATTGGATAAAATGTCAGCTCGTAACTGAACCGTCTTAGTATCATTATATTGACTAATAGGCTACTCCATCAATCTCGATTGTTTCCATTATCCTAAAACAGCAGATTCCTTCAACTTGTAACTTTGAATACTGTGTTTTTGATCAAATAGTGTCAATTTACAAATAAATTACATTCTTAAAAATGCGTCTTTTTTTGCTCTGATTTTAGCTTAACTATTTTCATATTACCACTGTTGGTATATAGCACTGGTTAGCATTCTATAACACATACTATTTAGACTGCCGTGATCTGACAGCTGACACACTAATAAATAATAATAAATAACGCAAGGTAAGAAAGTAATTATTATTTAGGCCTACATATATTGTGTTAAATATTGTTCATGGAGTAGTCTTAATAAATCCCACTCCAGATTACAACAAATAAACTCGTAATCTCGAGTGGGATTACTTATAATACATATTCATGGAAATTATCAGGCATCTATAATTTTTAGGTCATGGGAAACTTTCTGAACAGATTACGCTTATGGAACGAATAACCCAAAATAACATGATTTCCAACTATACACACATTCCCGTAATATTAGGTGAACTCGATCCCTCTTTTATGAGTGAACGCCATTTCCCCTCACGCATATTAAGCTCTCTGATTATACGGTTCCTTCGTTTTCATCAAAGCTTCAGAAGAATTAAATATAAATTAATCAATAGGATAAATATATTTTTGTGAAGTCATAAAAAAACTGTACATTTCAAAATTGATTAGTATATTTCAAGCACTTTTTCCTTCTGGTATGTAGTTATGTTTGTTTCTAGTGAATTTTTGTATAGCCTTAAGATAATGGCTTTGAACCAATGCATGTATGTCACCCCTCACATGAGCTTTGCTATTTAAGGTTGTATATGTATTATATATTAAATTAAATTGAAATTAAATGAGAAATAGAAATGAAAATGGATTTCATGAAAATGCTGCTAAATGTATGTACTACATTCAAATATGAGGTGTTTAGATTGTATACACAAAAACACAGAAGATGCATTTCGGCTGGCACTACATGCGAACAGCAGTGGTAATGTTATGTTATGGCGTCCTTGTATAACGAGCACTTACACACATGTTTAAATATGTAGACCACTGATGTTATTATAGCTGTTTGCGGTTCCAATTTAAACAGCTGGTGCGGTTTAAAGTGACATAACTTACTGAATGAAGCTAGTTATTTGAAACCGTTGTCTAATTACTCTCTCCTTTCTGGGTATAATAGTACGTTACCCACTATTTCATTGAACCAGTGCGGCGACCTCACTCTTTCCTACTTCGGATTTGATTCAGAAGTGGACATTTTCTTGGACAGCTCACTGTCTTTTAAGAAAGTCATTCCATAGGCTAACTCACAGAGCTCGGTTTGCAAAAATCCTAAACGGGAAAGGCACAGAAAGAGAGAGATATATAGAAAAGAGAGGATAGAATAGGGAACTGAGAAGGACGAGATTCTCAACCTGAGATACGTCGAAGAAAGTAACGCTGGTCTTTAAAAATGTAGACGCCCTGGTAAGCACTACTGCTTCCTCTTGCCTCCTTATATTTGCTGGCAAGATTTTACATAAACTTATTGGAAAGAAGGAAATAGTAACTAATTAATATACAAGAGGAATAGAATTGCAGACAGAAAATAAGAGGAACAAAGAAGGCGATTAACTGAATAAGTGGCTGTTATGGAATAACAAAGAAAAAGGATACAAGAGAAAAAAAAACGAAAAAGGAACAGAAGAAAGTGAAATAGAAATTATCATAAAAGGACATAAAGGGAATCAATCAGGACAATCAATAAGATTTATATATATCAATAAGGAAAATCAATAACATATATAAACGTAGAATGCATAACAACTATGGTAACTATCGAGAAAATAACACAAGTTTCACAGTTACGGTCTAAGGAATGATTTGAGCAAGGAAAACCCTCAAAGGATTGAAATACGTCATATTATAACTTATGGTACCGTCGAACTACATCCAGTGGGTTGCTTATAACTACCATTTAGAGAATTTTTACAAAAAAAAAAGTTTCAAATAAAATTGTTTAGCTCTTAGTATAAGCACCTCATGCACAAAATTTAAACACCATCAATAAAACTGTTTTCAAAAAAATTGCGAAAAACTATATTTTCTTCATCTAAAGTGGCATTAAAAGGAAGATAGAGTTTCCGCTAATCCTCGTCTCACATCCCCAGAAGACAACTAATCCAAACACAAAATTTTGATTTCATGCGATTTTTCGTTCTGGACCTAGGCTGTTCAAAGAGACGCACAGACATGTTTATGAAAAGTCTTTTTGGAATCAGGGGACCTCAAATCGTGTATTTATGTTAAACACTTAACTTCGAATTTCGGGGTCAAACACAATACTTCCTCTACCCGTAGTACCAATGGTACGGGCAGAGGAAGTAGAAAGTTGTTGATCTGACGGTATCACTATCTATTCCCTCAAAGGAGTAAGCAGATTCTCGACTTGGGGTGTTATCTAGTTTTTAGTGTTCCCTTAGAGTCCAGACAGCTAAGGGGCGAAACGTGTAAATCCTGGAAATTAAGTAGGCTCTCTCTCCAGGGCAGGATATGGTGAGAGAGACGTGTGAAGAGGTTTGGAAGCTGTATTGTTACAATGTGGGTCAGTACAATACACTGGTTCCCATGGACCACCGCCAAATTGTGTACATTCACGCCCATAGCAACATCAAGCCTCACTCTGACACTACTCTAACTCCATGTTCATTATTCTGATACATATTCATACAACTCCACTCTACAAGTCAACTCAAAACTTACCAACAAAACATTGAGTAACAAAAACAACTGTACACAAAATTATACAAATTCATTTGGTATACTGATGTTTAACCCAGGGCCCTGTTTCATAGAACTTTTACACTCATATTATTACCAAATACATAATATTAGTTAATATTATTAGTCTTCTGTTTCATAAGAATATTTTCTAATAATATTAGTTATTCTGTTTGCAATCCCCTATGTTTCTCCTTAAGGGGAGAGGGCACCAAGAAATCACATAGGAGTAATTGAAAATAATTTGGAGAGTTCATGACTCTAAGTTATTAGTATATTGCTAACATTATTAGTAAACTGTTTCACAGACTGCAGAACTAATAAAATTTACTAATAATATTAGGTGTTTTTCTATAAGTGTAGGCCTATTTGGGCTAAAAAGTTATTCTCAAACCCATGTAATTCAGACTTCGTGACCTGAAAATTGTCGAAAATGAATCACTCTGACGTAATTATCAATTCAGAAAGAGCTTACGTATGCTATCAAAAGAATTTTTGACAAAACAAGTTTTTAGGATTTGAGGTTACATTTTAGTAGGCCTATATTTCTAGTACAGCCTACTGCTATCTTGAATAAGTGCCTGGCAGATTTATTCATCCTATAACAATATATAACTATAACTTAAAGATAATGTGATGTTCAGCTACTCTCTTCGTTCGATGTTATTAAGTGCCAGTATGGTACTTTATGAGATTGTGTGGGGGACGAAAAATGTCTGTCCGTCTGTCCGTCCGTCCGTGTGTCTGTACGCGCTCTAACTCAAATACGCTTTATCGAATTTTAATGAAACTTGGTATACGCGTTTATAATGTCCATGGGAAGAACCCTATTGAAATTGGACCAAATCGGTTCACCGGTACCGGAGTAAAACCCAATTTAGTGTATATTTTAAAGGCGCCATAACTCACATACGCTTTATCGGATTTTCATGAAACTTGGAATACCTATTTATAATGTCCATGGGAAGATGTCTATTGATATTGGACCAGATCGGTTGGGCGGTACCGGAATAATGCCCGATTTAGTGCCTTTTTATGGTAATATATCACAAAGGCGTGGATAACACAAATACGCTTTATCGGATTTTCTTGAAACTTGGTATACGAATTTATGACGTTTTTGGGTACAAGCCTATTGAATTAGGGCCAAATCGGTTGATCGGTACCGAAGTAACGCGTATATCAATATTAATTTTTTAATCAATATTCTTTCAAGGCCCACAATGTATTAAAAAAACTTAACAAATTGCCAATCGTTTATTCATATTGTTAGCAGCCTTCATTGATTTGTTTCTTCATAACGATGTCAGTGTGGCTAAATAATAACTTAAATAAACGATTTATAACAACTAGCCGTTGAATATTGATATTATAATGTGTATTCTATGGTTATGTAGACTACCGATATTTACATTAGGCTATATTTTACTGTGAGTATTTTTCTTATCGTTCCTGTGCAGCAATATACCTAATGTAATTCCTGACAGATAGATTTCATATGCTTATTATTAATTCATAACCTTTAAGGCTGCTTTAAATTGAAACAGAGATATGAGCGAATCGTAGGTCTATTGCATCATTATTATTATTGCCGGCACATTTTGTTTTTGGAGTTAACTCGGACATCTATTACAAAAATAACTTTTATGCATGGGCCTATCATAATTGCGTGTATCACTGATTAAAAAAAAACATACTGGCACTTGGTTATATCAGTTTACCTGATTTTTTATTATTTCTTACATTTATTAAGATATATGTAGTCCGTGCTGCTTTGAAATAGTATTGAAAAAAAAAGGAGGGGAGAAAAAACACAAACATAAAATTATTTTATATCCTCAAAGAACAGTAAAATGAGCTACTACAGGTAGCAAATATCAAACCTGAGACTAATCCAAATGGCGCAACAAAAGACTAACGCTTATATATCTAAAAGACTAATGACACGTGATATTGAACCCAGACTTGGAGACTACATCTGAAATCCATTATGTTATTGTGCAATGTCATACATCTCCAATTAAATAGGTCAAAGACATTTGAGAAAGTTAAATCAACATTACAACGTCGTATAAAATACCGTGTTTCTTGAAAATGTCACGTATCAAGAAAAGAACTCACGTCCTTTGTAAGGCCCTAATTCTTTGCATTAATATAAAAACACTCTAACAAATGTGGTCTGGTCATTCTGAAGCAATCCTTGACGTAGAGATGCAAAAAAAAAAAAAGCGATGGCCGAGATTGTACGATGAACTTTATAAACTAGTATTAGACCTACGTGCTAAGTAGACTTGTATTCGGTTCGCTGATTTAGCGATCGTGTGCTTCCACCGCCTTTTGTCTTCTGAGCACGAAATGCAACAGCGGTGGGTTCTGTAAATTAAGTCATTACACTCGTTCCCAGGTGAAGGAGCAGAATCTAGGGAATTACATAATTCTGACTTTATGAATAGCTTCCATCAATACCATTAAGTGAAAGTGTTACTAGTCTGCAGCCAAATTATGGACTTTATCTCCCGAATGGAAGGTGTGGTACCAAATTCTAGACAGAAGATTAATACTTGCAGGCTACTACAAAATGTTGCATAATTTAAATGGCCAAAATATTAGCATGTTTTAATATATTATCATCTCATTGGGTGAAGGAAATCTTTGATTCCATCAAAAACGAGACAAGAACTCATCGTTAATGATAATTCGAATCTGAATAATATTGCTGAGGGTTATTTATATTTATAAGACAAATAATTATCCTGCCGGTTGTAATATATGAATGCATGGTCCCTTACTCTAAGGGAAAAACATAACCTGAGAGTGTTCGGAAAATATTCGGACATACGTGAGATGAAAACGGAGAGTGGAGAAAACTGAATAATGACGAGATTCATAGCATGTACTTTTCACCGAATATAATTAGGGTAATTAAATCACAGAGAATAAAATTGGCTGGACACGTTGCGCGCATGAGGGAGGAGACAAATCTAAAACATATTGAGTGGGAGACCCCAAGGGAAAAAAACCACTTGTGAAGACCTACAAGTAGGTGGGAGGACAATATCAGAATAGATTTAAGGGAAGTAGGATTTGCGAGGGATGGTTGGATGGAGTTAACACAGAATAGGGTTGAACGGCAGGCTCATGTAAGCGCGGTAATGAACTTTCGGGTCCCGTAAAATAGATAACATTACTTTCACTTGCTTAGGAATTGTCCATTGCCATTGAGTAAGTAAATAAGTATGGTTATTTAACGACAGTTGTGAACAACTTAGGCCCATAACCGTCGCAGATGTGCCGGAAATTCGTCCAACAGGAGTTCTTTTATATATATCTAAAGACAAGGAAATGTCGCATCGATGCAAAAATAAAAGTCATCGGTCCGATCAGGGATCGAACCTGAGAACAGAAAGTGAGTTGCTAAATATTCTAAAGAACAGTTTTTACTCAGAAACACTTTTATACTAAACAAAATATGACCATCATCGTTATCATACTTCCCACTCTTAGGCCATGTGACCCTTCAACATTACCTTAAATCTGTGGCTTGGTTCTAAAAAGGCCTATGTCAATTTGTTGCAAAAATGAGATCTAGACTAAGCATCATTGATGTTGCTATTAATAGACATAATACAGAAACCTTAGGGGTCAATGTCGGAAGTTCTCAGCGAAAAAAAAAAAAAAAAAAAAAAAAAAAGGTTACTTCTACAAAGGCTTCAAAGTCAGTTGTCTCAAAAGCTAGTTTTGTGACATTGGCCCTTAGAACGAAGCCACAGAAATACCTTCACATTAACACATTAACGCATTAACGCACCCGTTCTCCTCAAGATGCTTTAAAATGCACAATATTAACAAATTAAATAAAACAAAAAATAGAAAGCTCCCTTGTTTAAGGGCTGGATGTAGTGTGACGGCTCAAATACTTCGTAAGATCTTTCTTACAATGTAGTTGATTATGAATAATTCAAGTAATGTCATGTAAATCACGCTCTTGAATTTATTTGAAGAGAAATGTGCGTGGACGCATGGTAGGAATCATGAATATCCATTAAATGAAATGAGGAATGTCGCGGGAAGTTCGCTTGCACCGTAGAATGCTTCATTAAGTATTGTTTCATGGCAAGAACACTAAGTTTTCAATTAAGCTGGGAGAACATTTTAAGCGACCTTGCATTGTTGCCACTTTTATTTACTGTTTTGCGTAGGTTTCGCTTCAATCAAGAACCAGTTGCACTCCCCGGAAAGATTTCTTCTTACCACTGTCGTAAAGGTTAGCCTTATTTGGCTAGATGTAGCTCCGCAAAGGAATTCGGTGTTGCGTATTTTCTTTTTAAGTAGAAAACTTAAACATGACAATTTCATATTTATGAGGGGAAAAAGATATGACCTTATTAGGTATCCGCGGCAAGTATTAAGTAGCTGAATGAAATGTACTATCGCAATTTGTAATTAAGATGTTTGCTGCGTTCCTATTAGACGACGTAAGAGCATAGGATTCGCCTTATTTTCTGATATATACCGGTGCTTTAAAATAGGTAGGCCAGGGCCCGGATTTTGATGACATGTCGTCTTTTAACTGGAACAACATTGACGTTGCCAATTAGTGCAGATATTCTGATCATGACTCTTAGATTATAAAAATGGTAATTTTTACAGTCATTTTTGGCCATTATTTCACATGTTTTATTTTTAGGTAATTTTTAGAATTCAATGTCATTATTTGGTAATTTCACAGTCATTTTTTCACATTTTGTATTTTAGGTTATTTTTAAAATGTAGTCATTACTTTGTGTTGTTTCTCGCATTATATTAAGTCTCTGTGCATTTACATACACTCAATATTATCGGAACTCTACATAAGCATATATAAATAATCTCGTTACAACTTTAATTTGGATAAAGAAAGACGGCATTTGCTCTTTGCATTTAACCGTATATACCAATTAACTAATTACGAGCCTATAGATCGATCAACAACATAAATTTAGAAAGGACACAAATCTGTTGAATAAACTACCATTTATATATATATATATATTTTTTGTAGTTTTGCAGTCACTTTATAGCTCATTTTTAAAGCATTTTTAAGCCATCAAAATCCGGGTCCTCGTAATGATGTATAATTATTGACCTTACTTTGCAAAAGTGGATCAGTGAGGTGGATGAGGAATGTTTTTATATTGTATCCTCATCCTTCCCATCGCTTAAATATTCAAAGTAAATTTTATGTCACTTTCCACAGCTAGTTAGTTTTTTGCCCAATTTTCTTGCTTTTAGTTAGAATGCCTCTAATATTTTTAAACTAGGTCAGCACATTTTCTTAAAAATAAATAGGACTACTCAAGAGACTGATTAGGTACTACTCGAGGCTCTAATGTAGCCTAGTTAATGAAGACAATGTGGGTAGAAATCATTATATAAATACTCGTACTGAAACCAGTTTACCAGCGAACAGATATGACTAAAGTATAATAAGATGCGAACCATAACACCATTTTGGATTAACGTATCGCGTCGATTTGCTAGGTGAAGGCACGAAAACGATGCCAACAAATAGTCTAGTGCTCTTGTACATCTTGCAGAATTTAAGATTTTCAAATTGTTCTTTCCGCCTCCCCATTTAATGGCCGGTTAATTAAGCCTTCCGGATCGTGACGATCATGTTAAAGGTTTATTGACTTATAATTTAAATCATTCAGGGGCTATTAGTATACTTCAGTCAATTAACAAACATCATTCCGAAATCATATGTTTACATTTCCATATCCCTCGAATATGTAGGAGCATAATGCTTTCATGATTCCCATAAACTGTTTAATGTAGGCAAATTTATAGATGTTTTAGTATCAAACAGAGTTTATAAATCTAGAACGTTGCAGTATCTTCCACGATTTAATATTTAGTACCTTGTCTAGCGATAAAAGGTAAACGTAAACATGCTTGCCTTGTGAAAACATGTTTTCTCCGAGATTAAAAAAAAAAAGAACTATAACGTACCATACGTTATGATGTAATTAGATACAAAATTCAACAAGGCTTGAATAAATTTTTATTGTACCGTACATAGCGAAAACAGAGCAAAAATACAAGCGCCGGTATATAATGAAATTAATTTAGTGCCGATTTAATCGGTTAATCTAGAAAATTCATTAATCAACATCTATCGGATGTTTAACAGACAATGGTTGAGTTGACTAAATTTTATCGAATGTGGTTATAAGCTAATGTTAATGTGGTTAATCTATCTATAACAAAGGCTATGCATATGTACAATGAATTTGTAATTTTCTACTCAAATAAATAATTGTCTACCGATACTATTGGTACTCTTGTTCTCTTGAAAAGTGCTGCAGTCCCGTTACAGCAATAAAACATGCTGGTCAAATTCGCAGAAAACTAAACAATATAAATTGGCCTATTAAGTTACGTGGTGTTTACTGAAGTACCTTGCAAGGTACATGAGGAAATGAAAACCCGATTTAAGTTATGAACCGGACTATGTTGATTAGTGGAACTTTTCTATTCAAGATACAATTCTCTTTGGCTAAACGCAGTTAGCAGCCAGGAGTCTGACCATTAAACCAAGAGGTCGGTCAACGAAAGTAATCGTATGTGACAAAATTTAAACCTAGATAACTGGGATTTCTGTCAAATATACAAAACTAAGAAACTGATAATTAGGCCTATATGTCGAGTATAGAAAGAAAATAATTACTGGGTAAAATGAAAGTTAGTTGGTACAAGGAAAAAAACGCGAAAGGTTGTACATTTTGTAAAAACTGAAAGTGACTGTTCAGCAAAAATGGTAGCAGCCTACACGTTAATCAGATACAAGAAGAAGCGTTATAAACTTAAAAAAGGGGGCATGTAAGTTTTCACGAATTCGCATCCTCAGTTACAAGGATGATTAATAATGCTTAGCGAACAATGCATAAGTTAAATGAGAGTTTAGAATATTGTAACGTACGGGATTTATTGTATTATATGAAAACCAAGGCATGCAGTATTACAAGAGTTGTAATGAAGCAATAAAGTTTTTTAAGTAATAAAAAGGACGACTTTTAAAAAGTTTCTTGGGTTAGATTATAGCGAAGGCTCTGCGTCACTAGGTAGTATGTAGCATGTGCATGAACATTTTTTGGTGATCTTTGATCACCTATCTCTATCCCATCCCATGCTTAAATAAATAAAATCAGATAAACTGATGTAACAAAATGCCAGAATGCTTTTGCTTAATCACTTATAATTGCAATTACGATGTGCAGAAAGTTAAGTTTTTTTTTATCGATTTCCGAGTTAAGCTCTAGATCGATTCATTAATAGGACTTACGGAAGAACAAAGGTCTAGTTTTTTAAAAACATGTTAAAATCATCCAGCATCAGCAGACCTATACAGATTTTTGATATCTTGACAATTGCACACTAACATAAAAATACAAACAAAATGTCAAATTGGCCGGCTACGGGATTTGAACCCGGGATCTCCAGAATGCCCGTCCAAGACAATACCATCTCCGCTACCTCGCTCAGTTTAACGGTCTAGTTTGATAAGCATATGAGAATGAATAGTGTTATTTGTTTGTACTGCAACTTCCAAAGCCGTATATGAATACTGTACAACAATATGTTGTCATGATAACTGATTTGCATTTGATCATTTCTTTCTAATGTATTACCATAAAATAGGCACTAAATTAGGCATTATTCCGGTATCGGTCAACCGATTTTTTCCAATATCAATAGGCTTCTTCCCATGGATGTTATAAATGCGAATACCAAGTTTCATGAAAATCCGATAAAGCGTATTTGAGTTATCGCGCATACAGATACACGGACGGACATACATTTTCCTGTCCCCCCACACAATCTTATAAAGTACCATTCTGGCACGTAATAATGTGGACAACTCATGTGCCTTGTACCATAACAAAACCCGTGGCACAACAAGGTCCCTACATAAAACGCAAGAGATGCAGAACAGCCCCTGTACTCACACGGCAACTTCTCCGGCAGCGGAGTACTGCGTGATGCATCAGGGTGTATGCAAGGCGCAAGGGCTTTAAAGGGCCCGTACTGGAAATCTCGAAGGAGACGTAACTTCACATTTATTTCTTGATACATAAAAGATAAACTTAGAAACAATTGAATAGGAAACTTGAGGTGACATTTTGGATTCTGTGCGACTTTTAAACTGTGGAAAGGGTTAGTGATCTCGCCGCCTCTTCATTAAGTACCACGCACTACAATGGGACCCACTCGAGTGAACACCTGTGTCGGCCTGCATGGCAATTCGATAATAATTCCCTTCATGTATGAATTAACTAATAAACACAATGGAGCAAGGCTGAAATTTAAACTATAACTAGCGAACTTAGTATACTGGGCATAGATATACGCTATACAATGCTGTATGAGTGGGATGCTAGAATTGAGGTTAAGGCCTATGTATGTTAGAAGATGCTTCGGAGAGTACCAGGTTCTCGGAATTGATGAAACCAAGAGTATTTCATGAATGAATTGACCCTATAAACAAGCACATAAGACAAATAATAGGTCTAGGTCTTCTTTAAGTGCTTCGAGTAATGTTCTTTCATTCTTACAGTAAACGACACAATCTGAAAACATAATTTCACGTGAAAGAATGTCGCCTAACATTACCCGATGAAGTCAAGTCCGATTTACACTTTGGTGTTCATAAATCACCTTCTACGTGGTCTAACCATCGGCAACTGTTAAACAAATCTTTTTATCAATAAAAAAAAGGTAAAATGATTCCTGTATGGGCATGGAGGAGGTTAAGGCTCCCAGATTGTGACAAACGGCACATGAAGGTGGTAAGGTTGTCAGCCCTAACCACAGGCCGTTGTTTTACACCCAGGAATACTCCTGGTACTCATTTCTGTTAGAGGCTGAGTCGACCCAAGGGCCATAGTACCACCAGAAGGATTAGGACAATTGAAAAATCCTCAACGACCTCATCGGGAATCGAACCCGCGACCTTCCGGTTTTAGCGCAGTGTCTTAACCACTGCACCACGGCAAAAGCTGCGCTCGTTTCTTAAATCCACTCGAGTATTATTAAATATCATTATAGGCTCGTTGTATAATGTACTATTAATGTATTTTACTGAATATATAATGCATACTTGTGGCAATATTACAAAACTAATTACCGTTAACCTCACAAAATGGGCATAACATCAAATCCCAAGGAAACTAGGAGGATATGTCATTGAAACATTTAGCAGATACCAATCTTTATCAATGCCCCTCGGAGAATCTTCCCTTTGCACATCCCCCAGCATGAACGCACGCACCCCACACGACACACGCACCTTACATAGAATAGGGGATACGCCCAAATGTAATGCATGTAATTGACTTAAGCAATCGATCATAATCCTAGAACAATGCAATCCAATAACTAACAAGCAGTTACACTCCAATATTTCCTGCTGCCTACATGCATTTCATAAGCTCACACCTGTTTCTAATCTATGTGGTGTGGCTCGTACTTTATGCCCTATAAAGCTGCCGCGTATTGTAAAATCAGTACAGCTTTCACAGCAATCTGTTTAACGGCAGTTTTATTACTGTTTAAGTTATAAAAAGTTGCCAGTAAACCAATACGAAAATTTCGCACATTCAACCTTCCCTCCCCAAAATAAACACGATTTAGTTTTTACTCGAATTAATACAAAATTTACAGCGATGAATAAGGTATCAGTGAAAAATATTTATGTAAAAAACACATTTTTTTTTTTTTTTTTTTTTTTTGCAGATTTCTGATATAGTACCCTGACAGCTATCCATCATTTGCACAAAGTATGGCATTAAAATTCTGCCTTTGCTATCTATTTCTCTCAATTACCCTTCATATGCACGGCGTCTCGATTATATATATATATATATATATATGCACACACACACACACACGAAAATTTAAAAACGCGATTTTACATAAAGCCAGAAGCGGTAAAAATAATACTCACTTGTACCTTATTCGTTACAATACGCCTTGTAAGAGTTGAAAAAAAGGGCTGTTGACTACAGAAATAATGTTATATTAATATATTTTTATTATTATCCCCGACTTGCGACCTCAATTATTTCGTGGAGAATTAACCTTTTTTAAAATACGGCATTAATAACAAAACACAATAATAATTATTATAATTGTAATAATGATAACCGTAGTAATAATACAAAAATAACTTCACGCATAATTGATATTCTGTTTTATATACTTACTCTATAAACACAGCTTTAAGGAGTGAAAATCTATTCAGCAAGCTCCACTTACCTGTAGAAGAAAGAAGAAAAAGATTAAGCAATTTGAATAACTAAAACAAGTAGCATATGTCGTTGTTATAACGACAGTTATTTTATCCTTTAGTTGGAAAATTAAACTGTACGTGCACTCAGTCTAGGTATCACATGGGAAGTTAATTGCAACTCTATTTTTACATGTTTGCCCTAGAGCGTAGAATTTTACTTATCAATTAAATTTATAAAGTATCAACACTCTTGGGACTTAATAGTGAAGAAGTGATAGAACAGGTGATTTCGTAACACAATAAGTTTCTAGGAATAAACTATTAGCTTACATTCTGGTCGGTATTGAATAAAATTGCCAGTTTGCTCTCAAGGTTAACACAGGTTTTACGACGAGATCATGATTCAAATGACCGATAAAAACAAAGGCAGCCGTGTAAGCCACATGTAAAATACAGATCCGGTTATGGGATATAGTACTAAGATCACACGATAGAAACATCGGCATAAATTTCCAAGACTTAACATATACTAGAAATAAAGCAATAGCAAGTGCCAAGCTTTAAGATCCTTTATTGCAATTTGCATGATCTGTGATCACTGTAAAACTTAAATTTAGATGAAATTTTGTATGTGAGACGAAACGATTGTGATCTTATGTTGTGATTCTGTGAGAAAGAAGTGATTAACTGACTTAGAGTGTAGATCTGTTCTAATTATAAACAATAACTTTGCAGACATTGATAAATGTAGTTGGTCTTCAACGGATGGTTTAAATTTCCTGTAAGTTATATGCTGCAAATTAAGGTACTCACAAACGTTTAAGTTTGTATTCAGCAAAGTCCTTGTAGAAATGAATTTGGAATTTTTCAAACTTCAAAAAAATATGACAATGAAAATATAAAATCTGGTTAGATGTAAAATGAAAGCTAGCGAAAGAAGAAATGTTTCCATCCATTAAATGCACACAAAGCAAAGTAAGGAATGTCTGTTAAAATATTTCTCACAACACAAAATTTGCAAATTATCAAATTTTCGTTCAAAACCTAAGTCACTTAGAAATAAGCCAGATCTTCTTTTATATACCAAGTTAAAGATATAAAATAAGAATGTAGTAAACTATTACTTTTATTTAGTGAATTATCAACAATTTTCTTTTAAGATACATGCATATTTCTTTCAACAATTTTTAAAAACGAAAAATAATCAGAAGATGGCCAAGGAGAAAACCTGACATATTGAGGTCTAAAATTTATCCCAAACGTATGGGACAGTTTAGTGCAAAAGTAGTCTAACATATAACATTTTCCCTGTTGAAACTGCATTTTCCCCTAACTTATATTTGTATAACTTATGTACAGTACATGTTGCACTACAAGTTTATTAAAATAACAAACAAAATACTAACTAATGTACACCCGATTGAAATGAAACTGGCTGTTGGCTAGGGCATTATGAAATGTTTCTTCTAAGGGTTCTTATATGTTTTTTTTAATAGCTCTATCAATATAACAATAAGAAGCATTCGTAATCTTGTCAACAAGCAGGCTGGTTTGCGGAGGTAGACTGTTGATAATAATTAGTTTTCATTTTGAGGAAGTGTATACAACATTCATGTTAAACAAATTAAATATGAATGCAATCACTGCAGAGTACCCCGGGATCTTCACCCTAGGTGAATGAAAACAGGAGCAAGTTTTCGAGTCCTGTGACCACCATTCGATAGGGCCTACATTTAAGAATTGTTCTCTGCTTGCATTGGACATTGGGAAAGGGGTAAAACATTCAAATCTCTGCCTCTGCAAAACTCAAGAGATGGGAAAGCTCACCAGGACCATCATTTCTGCATGACCCGATTGTAACATAGTATTACTGTATCAGGTTAAAGCCAGCTGTGCTTTTTTAAATTATGTATTTACTACTTCAAATCATTGCGATATTTTATTAAAGTTGAAAATTTTTATGTAGCGGGCCACTCGGCAATATAAATAAATCCAATGCCAAACGGATTAACATCTCTCATGGTCAAAAACCACACTTAAGATATTATAGTAAACTTTAAAGATACATGTACGATATCAACATCTAATCTACTGGTTTACTTTCAGATAAGATATATTCAGTAAGTGAAAGTGTGGACGCAGAATATTATACATAGGATATCTAATCTGTTGCGCCAAGATGATTCACATAGCTCGGGTCCCAATGTTGTGATAAATTTATTCATGCACATTCTTATCATACTGTGAATGCACTTTCCAAATTCTTAAGTTGTAAGCATTAAATTTACAGCATCCCGTCCAATGCTTTGTCACCCGTAAAAAAGGAATGTTCTTCCTCTGTTTAGAGGTGCTAGCACAATGCTTTCTACCAGGTGTGCTGCTTGTTTCAATTATGTTAAGTATTAAAATTGCATTGATTGTGATAATTGGCTGTCTTTATGATGCACGATAAAGATCATGCAAGATAGGTTGATTACGAGAAGAGAGCAATTTATACAGCTGTAGACTATTCTTCAAACAAAAATACAGATAGATTTGTAAGCTGTATTGTTTCGTCCAAGGACTTCCAAATTGCACACGGGGTACCATTTATTGCTTGCTGACTTCCTATTATAACTTGGGGTTTATACTGTTTTGATAAATTTCATATTTTTCCTACGAGGGATATGATTGTGTTGTTTAATGTGTAAAAAAAATCCACATATCCCACCCGAATTTTTGTTTTACAAAACTTGCTCATCAACTTATCTCTATAATCGTCAATACTACAAAAGTCATTGAAAGAATCATACTGAATTTAAAATAGTAAACACATTAAAATAATTCAACATAAATATTTAATATATCCCACAGAATAATAATGACAGGAATTAACTAAAAAATTATGTATTCCTTACGAGGGCACTCGGGCTACGGTTGTTGTATGTGTGTAAATCATGCCGATAAAACGAGAATTTTAATAAGAATAAAGTGACCTAATTAACTGTAATTGGGAACAACAGTATCGCTGCGAAGGTTATGTGAGGGCATACCCCAAATGTTAGAAAATTGTAGTCAAAAGTTGTACGGTAAAATTTGTCAGAATCCTTCTCTACATAGTAAAAGTAGAGCTATTTAAGTCTATGAAAAATTGGGTAGACATGTACTTAAAAATCTCTCTCAGAATTTCTCTTAAAAAATACTTCATTATAATATAGCCTATTGAGCATAGGCCTATATCATATATATATATATATATATCTCAAAGCTCTGCTTAGTCATTAATTCCAGTTTTCGTTCTTCCATAGCACTTTGCTTGTTTATCTCCACATCTGTGGACACACACACACACACACACACATATATATATATATATAACTTTGCTTGCTTATCTCCAGGTGGAGATAAACAAAGTTTTATGAAAGAACGAAAACTGGAATTAATGACTAAGCAGAGCTTTGATAATAATGCGACACATAGGAGGCCTGTATAACAGCAGTTAAATTTATGGTTACATACCGCTACTGAGTATGCACAAATTAATTTCTCTTGTCTGCAAAGAAGATTGATGTACTTGCTTCAGTATGGAAAGTATTTAACAGACGAGGAATGTGTTCTACTATTAACAGATAAAATCAGATACATCGCATCCTGTGCATAGCATATACAAGGCACAATTACAACTATCACTCAACATACTATCATAGTGACTCTGTTCAAAGGAAAAATATAAAACACTTATGTGACTTTCCCTTCCCTAACCTTGCATCTTGTCAAAGTAAGTGGCCACATTTCCGGATTGCGCATTTAGTTGATTTACCCTCACGTATGCAAGTTATGGAATCAGGAATTAAAACTAAGACTACAGAAGAGGAGACTAGCTTATAACCACCCGCCAGCAATTTTTAAGAGGAAATATTTCAAATAAACGTTTTAGGTTTTAGTACGAGCAGCCAGTTAAAAAAAAATAAAAATAAAACTTAAACACTTTTGTTAGAGTTTTTTATGAGAAAGTTATGAAAATGTTAAATGTAAAGCGGTAGTCACCGTAATGCTTCCAGTCACATTCGTAATTCATATGTACCATTGGTTTTTAAGCGATCTGTATTCACAGCGACACACAGAGACTGTTTTCTGAAATTTGAATGTTCCTGGATTAGTATTTTTTATGCAAAAATAATTATATATAAGTTGTTTCAGCTACTTTTTAAAATATGATTTCTTTTAAAGGGGAACTAGATCCAATCTGGTAACGACATCTGCGACTGGGAAAAAACAGACTGGCAAGCCACGGGATTTGAATCCTCGTCTTCCTGAATCCAAGCTCGCGATTTCACCGCTTCAACAATCTCGTGAAGGTTCCTTTTGACAAAATTTGGAAACGTACACACGAATTTATTAATTTACGAATTAGTTGTATTTTAATAGAATGAAGTCGAAATTATATTTTTTTTAAATAACCGCGGAATATTTGCAAACAAAGTCCGTGGACAGAATTTTCGAAAGAATAATAATAATAATAAGTGTAAGAGATGCGGAGGTAATGACGTCGTTAAGGCGAAAATACAATAAGCTAATGAATCATCTGTGCCGCTCTACACAAAATGGTCAGAAGGTTTAAAACTACGAAATCTGCATTTCATGGTCAATTTTTTAAATAAAATTGAGAACATTGTTGACTTTACGACATAAGATAATTATGTTCCACGTGAAGACCGGGTGTATGCGATAGTGAAAATATAAACAAGTCACCAGATCCGTGGTAAGGATAGAGGTCGCGTTGAATTCGCACGCCGAGCCCCTGAGGGTACAAGTCACGATTCTGAATCGATGAGATCCCCAAACGCACGGGCGAGCGACCTGCTTTTTAAAATGATACCAGACCGGTCCATAATAAAGCATCCATAATTTACATCTCTCAAGGGAACTTCCCCATCGCGCCCCTCTCCGACAGACTATTAATTATATTTTTAGACATCCTGAATTAAAAACGAACTTCTAATACAAGACACATAAAGTCAAAGTAGCACAATATCAAAAAAAAAAAAAAAAAAAAAAAAAAAAAAAAAAAAAAAAAAAACCACTCACAACTTTATATCCAACTTTAGTTTCAACCTCACGTAAAATACTCTTTTAGTCAAAAAGTTTTGTGTATGGTTATTAAATAGATTCTGTTTGATAAAAATTGAAAACGGCAATATTCGTTAAAACGTTAAATTTATCACGGTGATCACAAAAATCATCAACTTGGTGATTGACCCCATTCCTTATGCTGACAGCCGTGTACCAGAAAATCCACAACCTCTATCTGCTCGAGGCTAAAAAAAGGGCCCCATAGTACGAAATTCGTTCATCCCTCTTCCATTAAAACAGAATTCATGTTTATTTCAGTATCACGGGTGGGGTTAGGTCAGATTAACTTAATTAGAATCTACTACCACAAGGTAAAACTCGGAGTTTTTAGGTTAAAAATTTGAATTGAAAAATTCGCCACCATAGTAGTCTACTAAGATGTCCGGCACCTTGTTCTTATGCAAAGGCCTTCTGTTTAGGTATAACCAATATTTTAAGTTACATTTCGGCATGAAGGCTCTGACACTTCCTTCATCAGGGCTTTGGGAATAAATTTATCTGCGAGTTTAAGTTACTTTTGCCAGATGGTTTGGTTATACTCTTATACTGCATTATAGCGTCTTCTGCATAGTGGACTCATTCTCTTGCAACAATATATAATTTCTACTTATCAGTTTGAAAATCTTAAGTTAATTAGCGATTGAAGATCAGTCCTCTCTCTCCATGAAAACGTTTTCACAACGAATCATCCGTAAAATGACAGTGAAACTATTCATGCCTTAGGCTCCTATTAGTAGTGGACACGGCTGATGTCGCAGGATGCACGAGAGAATAAGTACGCCAGTAATCACTTTCTAATTACTTCTACTTTTAATACCACGACACATAAACATTCCAATCCACCAACTATAAATGGCAACTATAAATGACAAATTTCGGTGCTTGAAAAATAAAAGTTCTAAAAACATTTCAAGAGACAAATAAATATTTTAATAATATATAGTCAGCTGCTTAACAGCCAAGTTGACCATATAAATCCGTAAAAATAGATTAGTTCAATTTTGTTTATTTCTTGTCGAGACAAAATAGTTTGGAAAAGTCATCAGTAGGAAAATGTATTATTAAAGTACAACTGCCATAATTTAAAAAGTAGTCTACTAAATAAAAGAGGCTACATTCGACGCATATATATATATATCCTGAACGTTAATAATGCAAGTTCACGTAAATTACAGAGAAGTTTATTGAAAAGTCGATTCAAAACTTTTTTTGAATTTTAATGTACTTATATATTTTATTAGTACAAAGTTTTTAGCAATTTCATGTTGCATAGCTGCCAACGTATTAATGAATGTGTTACAAATGTATTTACTTTTTCTTAACGTACAAAAGAGAACGGAACACAAACTTGGCAATGTCATTACTGCTAATTGGATAAAAACTGGTTTACAATGAACATTTGACGGGACATTGGAAAACAGTTTGAGAGCCTTTTTGGCAAAATAAAGATTTCTTGAGTAGCTGAATGTGTCCATATATGCCAACAAAATTCCATAACTGATATGGTTATGAATATGAAAGTATTGCACACTCAGGAAGGTCTTCTGATTAACATTGAAACTCAAATCCAGTGTTCAATTAAGGAGGAGGTGAGTACAACGTTTATTGTTTTCGTTATATAAGATGTAAGACCGTTATATAGAACTTAACAGTCAAGTAAAAAATTAACAAAATGAGCAATAGCGCAATGTACAATGCCGTACAACTTTAAAACTTGGTCAGTGATTCATTCAGAACAACAAAAAACAAACAAAAACAAAAAAGGAATTTTTAAATCTAAATGAGCAAAATTCCTACTATCTCGACCTAAACGTCAATTGTTTGTCTTTTCTCTGCAGCAACAGGATTACTATTATCCTAAACTAAAACTCCGTGGCGCTACATACCTGTAGGGACAAGGCCTACCAACCGACCGCTGCGTCATCTACCATAGGCAGATGGCAGGATTGGAGGGCATGTGGTCAGCATGCCGACACCCATGGCCGTTAATGGTGGTTTCCACGACCAGAGCCGCTACTTCTCTATCAAGTAGCTCCTCAATTTGAATCACGAGGCTGAGTGCACCCCTATCTCTACCTCAGACAAATCCGAAGAGGTACCGGGGATCGAACCCGGGCCAACGGATCTGTAGTCAGCGACGCAAACCAGAAGACCATGCCGGCGGTCTTACTATTATCCTAGAAACTTAAATTGCTCGCGTAGAGTTGGCAAATCCCCATCGCGAAATAAAACCAAAGACTGATATGAAACGACAAAAGCCGGGCACAAAACATTCTCTCTCACAGACAGCTGAAATAGAACTAGAGGCAAAATTAACTGACGGAGTAATTTTACTATCCTCGATCTGCAGACCTATGAACATTTGTCAGTTTAGAAGGGAAGTGATTACTTTCGTGGAAGTGTGGTGTGATGTCGGAGATTGATTCCGCGATATCACGACATGCATTGCACAGCCAATCTGATGCCTCTAGCTGCGAAGTCAGTACCTCTGCTTCTGGCCTTGACCCCCGGCGAAATTAATTAATGCTATTAAAATGACAGCATGAAAAAACTCCAGACGTGTACGGCCGATATAATCTCTCTTGACTAGCTTTTGAAAAAAAAAAGTGTGGGTAGTCTGAGCTAAATAAACTGGATGTTGAAATTAACTCAGTAACTTGCAAACACGTTTTTCTTTAACAAAGCAAAGTTTTCAATATTTCGTTGTATTTACTAATTTTTTTAATTAAGGACTTCGGAATTTCATCAAACCGCCCTGAAATTGGTTTTTATAACTAAAATTTTAAGGAGACTTTTCATGAAAACTTTTGTAAAAATTTTGATTTTTTAAAAAAATGGCTCTTATAATTTTCCCATACGCGCTCACCATACTTAGCAAGTCGCTCAAAGACCATTATGACTAATCATGATCAGCTTCAGTTCCAGGTCAAGTTACGGGGAATGTATCTTTCACATAAACATCTTCACGGTAAATAACTGTTTAGTAGAGAGGTTAAATTTAAGGACTTCCTAATTTTTACATATTGTATTCACAAGTATTATATAAGAGGTTTATTACGCCTTATACCATTAAAAATACTGTATAAATATGTACTGTATGATAAACAGACGGATGACAGTAATTGTGAAAATATTTATTTTTAATATACCAAAACTTATCCGCCCTCGGTAGATGTAATACCCCAGTCCGTTCAAAATTGTACTAATCTTCTAAATATTTCCAAAATCTTACACAAATATGAACTTTCAAATTACCCACCCCTGAGGGGAAGGGATTTTGTATTCGACTTTGTTCTTCTTATAATGTATGTGGGCAGCAATAATGGAACAATGACTGTGAAGAAATCTTCAAAGGATTAGATCATTGCTTACCCGAAAGAGCCTCACGCCTTTTCAGGACATCATGATCCGTTTTACCTTCTGCTCTCCTATCACTTTTTGTTAATAGTTCCGAATGACCAATACTTTTTGTTACCTTGAAAGACTGTTTTTTCTGGAAAATAACTTTCAAACGTGCTCAGACTCTTCGTATTATCGTTTCACATCCTGCAAGAAGCATGAATGCACATCAGCTGGCGTATTGCAAAGTTTAAGTGCAGAAAGTCAAGAGCTGTACTTGAAAGAAACATCAGGAAGGGCGTGGCCAAGTTCGGTGAAGTTGATAGCGTTAAAACTCTAGAGAACGCCAAGCTGTTTTTTGCACATGCCATTGTAATATCATAATCAGGGCAAGCCAGTCTCTGTTCTGTCTTTTGTGTTAAGATTGTAATGAAATCTTGTCAGCTGTTTGCGGGCCAGATAACCAATGACGCGCTTCTACAAAGATATCGAGACAAGTTAAATTGTCTTAATGTGGAGAAATAGAAATTGATTTCATGAAGACAATACCTTGGATTCTGAGTTCATGTCATGTTCTTGACATTTAGAATCATTTCGTCATATCTGCTTTGTGCGTGGCTAGTAAAAATAAACATCTTATGCAAACAGGCCAAGTTTTCTTAATTATGAAGTTATTTACTTCTCCAAACCCATTCATTCTCGAGTGCTTTTTTCCCATAAGAGTTAAGTCTTTAAGAAGGACCCCAGTGTTACTTGTTTTTAATATTTATATTTGAATTATGGGAGTCAGAAATTAAAAATTATTGCAATGTATTAAGATAATGAAAATCTTTGTGAAACATTTCATTAAATAGCCTAGCATTGTAAAAAATTAAAATAAATGTTGTAAGAAAATACCGGGAGTATTGTGTATTGTGTATACATTTCAACCCACTAAATGTGGATTTCTGAAAGTCAATGTAAATTAGTATATACAGTAAAGTTTATTACATGTTCACAGAAATTTCAAAATAAATTTCCCTGACTTTCCATGGGCAGAAACTTACATTTCCCTGACTACAAGAATCAAGGTTCTTTGTAAACAAAAGGAAACCAAAAAATCCAGCCTTCTCCATCCCATAACAAAATATGAAACAATTAGCTCAAGTACTGAAAAAGAAAATTGCTTACAAAGTCTGGTTTAGAGCAGACTGGAGCAAAACACATGTCCCTCAATTTTGCTCACTGGGACTAGTTATTTTCCCTGATTTTTTCCTTTACGTTACAAAATTCCCTGACCGATTTCAATTTCCCTCACTATCCAGAATGTGGACACCCTGATTTTCTACTAGCGTAATGAATGCAGTTGTAAAATCTATTTAAAAAATGTTTTCGGAATTTAAAAAATTAATGTTTTGTTTAATTTGTTCTATTAAGAATTATCAATATTAAATTGGAGCTTCGTTGATTAGCATTAACATTTTAGTTTGAGTTTTTTCTAGGTCTCCTCTTAATGGTTTAAGATGACTCCAAAGTATAGTAGTAAGAACATAGGGCAGTTATCACCAAATTTGGCTAGTCACATAATTAGCAACATAATTTCAAACATGATCAGCGAAAAACATCACACAAAAACGCACACATAAAAAAAGTCTAACAACAACAAATCCTCTCTCCCCTTTCACAGAAACAGTTTTCTTCTTCTAGTAAAGTAGCATTTTTGTAAGACTTCGTACTTCCTTGTGCAGTGATTAACTTTTGCAAGGCAATACTGTATATACAACTAAGAAAGCAAAATATCTCAATTTATGATCACCTTAAACAAGTTCAACGGCTCAAAATTCCAAATAAGAGTTGTCAGTGAATGACAAACTTAATGAGGAACGTAACATTTAATCACCGAACTGTAAGTAATTTATGTTTAAGCTCTCTGTAAAGACAACTTGTTGGTTACTTTTTCTACTAACATTTACAATGGTCATCAGTTCTTTCTTAAAAAATATTATGAGTTTCTCCTTCTTGTACTATTCTTAGAATTTATAATACTCAGTAGGCTTTTTCTGAATATAATATAAATTCCTCATATTTTTTGGGCTCTTCGGGGGATATTTTCCTTCTGGCATCATTTCATCTCTACGAGTTCGAACGATACTCTTCAAGCTTATTTTAGTAGCATTATCATTCCTTTCATTCCAACTATTTTGATCCGCTTTTAGTAGCAATTCAAGGGCTCAACCAAGTTTTCTGCAATGTAGCCACCTCTGTTCCATCAACCATTTGCACCATCCTTCCTGGATCTACTCTTCTATTAGTTGTAGGGTAGCTTGCTGTTTAATCCTTCTGTCCTTAAAAAATTTTCTACCAAATTGTATCATATATCCCAAGAGAGACCTCCAAAATACATCAACCATATATACCAAGATCAAGAAAAGTCGGAGAATTTACAGTAAATCGGGAATTTTACAGTACAGAATTTACAATAAATATCTTATCTGAGAGCCTTCATTTCGTAAACAACATAACCAAAATAATGCAGAATATAAAAATAGCTTAGAAAGTAATAACAAAAAGTAGCCTTAAAGATAATTTAGCATAAAAATGATTTCTCTAATCATAATGTTATTCTCAAGAGACCTCAACAGGTGTACGCTAGAATTAGCTAGCGGATTTCTGTGCCGTTTAGATAATACTGAAATTAACTCGTTGACTTCCCGGTACACTCTTTATCCCTGTGACCTTATTCCGTGAAGAAATCAGGTGATCAATCGCGAAAACTACCACTACAGTTATTTGCATGCTTATCCCAATGGACTTAGCAAACCGTTCCATGGTTTCACCTCGAACTGTGAAGTCCACTGTACCCACTTCCGTATGAGATATCATGCAGTGTGCCAGTAACGTTAATAGATAAAACTTCCCTTGTCCTGTCCAATTTGTCTTAGAAGTACCTTACTGTGCCATTTAGCTGCCCCCTCAATAAAATAACGATCAGAATATCGATTTAGGATAAAATTTCATCTTCAAAACATCATTTAAACTAGGGCAGCTGACATTCCTCTTATCACACTATTTGCCTACTCCCACTAAGAAGCACTTTTGACTAAGAGATTGATACAAACAGGTTCAAAATTAAAATATCACACCCTATAGTGAAGCCAACTTGCCCTTGCCTAGTTTTTAAAATTTTTTTAAATTTTATTATTAACTACTGTTTACAGAAAAAAATTCAAACATTCGCACAGGCCAGCAAACACCTATGTGCTTATTCAATACACAATAAAAGAGATACAAAATTAAAATAGAATAAAAATAAAACAAACACACTAACCCAATCCCGTACAATGTAAACACATATTTTAAATTTCTAAAAATGACTGACATCCGAAGAAACAAAATACTCGAGTTCGGGTGCAATTCAGTTCCAAATCTAATATATATATATATATAGGCTATATCATTATATGACCACCTGCAAGGTCTACTCTAGTAGACAGCGTTGCTGGCTACGGATATTAAAAGATAAAATTAAAAAATGTATACCTATTTATAGGAAGCAACTCAGCAATTAGTCACTAAACCAACAATCTTACTCAACCCTAATGACGTGATGTGAGTTTCTACGACAGTAAAATGGACGGTATTTAAGGGATACCCGGTACTTTAGCAGTAAAGTCTCATTTTTCTCAGTATATATAAAACATAATGCAGCAATTTAGAAAAAAAGTTCCTAAATGTGTGTGCTACATTACATAAATTATCTTAAAAATAACAGTTAAGAACAATCAATGTTCATATGAATGAAATAGCACAGCTAATACTGGCGAAACAAACAAACAAAAAATACAACCACAATCGGAAGAAAACTAAAAATCTAAAACAAAATGTATTCACATTTATGTGAAGTAAAAAAAAGCCTCAGATCTACTTCTTTACCGGTCAGTCATTCCATAATGTGTCCTGTTTATTCTTCTGATAAGATACTGACAGAATTGTTACCAGTAGGAGAAGGAGATGCACTACGATTTGTCTAAATTTTTCAGAAAAAATTGTTTGAAGACTTTGCAGCAAACTTATATAACTAATCGTCCATCTTACCATAAACTTTCTTGTATGTTCATAGACATGGGCGCAATTATTTGAACCTATAATTGCATCTGTTGAAAATAATTGAAATTTATGCAGGAATTTTGCTGGAATTCTTCCATTTTGAGTACGTAGGGCGGGGTCTACTTTTGGATAAAACAAGACAAACATTTTAACAAGCTTAACGAATTTGTGTATAATGTGTCAACAGCTAGCAAGAACAAGCCCAAGCTGACAGATACCTTGTGGGGCCCAACCCACAGCCTGTTAAGTAACAGACTCGTCAATGTTGACTTTCTCACCATTTGACACTAAATAAGATAAACACACACACGGCCTGGTGGGAGAAGAGTGGACGTCACGAATTTAATAACCAAGGCTGCCAACGCCTTCGCGTTTTAAATACCACATCCAATGTGTTCTACTTGGCTTCTGTATTAACAGGTTGGTGCTGGAGCCCCAACGAGGGGCACTGTCGCATATCAGTTACATCTTTTAAGACTACAGACTACGTAAAAATACATTCAGAAGGTTGAAAATGTCACAGAATAAGACTGACAACCGTACCAGCGTTATGTGCCGAATGTCTAAAAGTCTTAAGAGGCGCATAATTGACACTGTTGAAAAAAAAAGTATTTTTTAAATGCCATATTAATATTTGGGACTTTATGTTCAATTTAATAATATATGTTTAATAATTTTTTTATATTACGAGTATGTTAATACATTTTTAAATATGTTTCTGCATGAGTCACTTTTTCTTTTCTTGAACACTTTTTTGTGAATATTTAATAACTTGGGAACTATTCGCTCTAGAAGGCTACAGTTTATCTTAGATTATACTTAAAACTTATCTGAATATGTTGACAGAATTTGTTCCTCCCGTAGCCTAAAATTTTGGAGCTTTAGCTGTTGACTCCATCCTCAAGTAACTTTTTCTTCAAGTTAAAGCTTCACTTCGATTTCTAAAAAAAACTACATTTTCTTGCATAAGTTTCCCATTGTCTAAGGAACTACTTACGATACAGCTTTGAAATTGTTAACACGCATTCACAACATTATTATTTTTATGTGGATCTACAATGGTAGAGCTACACTAGTATAAAAAATTAAGTTACAAAAATGTAAAGATGACTAAGTTTAAAGAAATATGTATCTCGATTTGGAGTAATGGTAACACAATCAAAATAGAGCAGTGAATTAAAAGTATGTAATTAAACATCCTCCAAAAATCCCATTCCACTATCTTGAACAGAACCAGAGGAAATTATAAACAAATTTCGTACATTTAACATTGGTGGAATAGGTCATTCGTACTCCCCTCAAGCTCCTAGGGCCCACGGCCTGAATAGGGAACACCTGACTACTTCAGTGGTACAGAGTAGTAATAGAGGTCTTAATACAAGTAGGGAGTCAGGGGATTAAAATCCCCGATAATCATGTTGCCGATTTTTTAGAATGCCAAATCCCATCAACCCCTAAACATTAGTTCTTGGAAGTGGCTCATGGTCTCCCTATCACAAATCTGAAGTGAAAGGAACATATATGGGTTTAAGTTAAAGTTCCATAATTTGACCGTTCAGGTGATCACCATCTTTGAAACATTTTTGCAAGGCAGCATGGACATGATTATTCTTATAACTATTATCACTATTATTGTTATTATTACCATCATCATCATCATCTCAAATGTTATCACATACTCAGAGCAGAGCTTGCACCCCGACTTACAGAGAAACAATCCTGGGTTAAACCCCTGCAAGGTATGGTATTTGAGAGATTCCCATTTTAACCAGGAAAAAGAAATGAGGAATACCGGCATTACTTTCAGCTTGAGGACCTTGAACAAATGAAAAGATAATCCAAACATAATGATTAGGGCAAGGCTTTTGATGATTTTGCATATTTTTTATATGAAAGTTAAAAGATAGCTCGAATATATATATAAATGTGTCTCATGAAATAATTGATTAAATAATGCAATTTGTTTTTTGCATTTTTTGCTTTATTTTGCATTTTTCGTCATTTTCAAGAGATGGGTCATTTTTGGGGGTTTTTAGGTCATTTTCGCCATTTTAAGGTCTTTTTCGGCATTTTAGGTCATATTTCAGTGGAGTCAGAGAGGAGCTTTTCCATGTACAAACCGTTACTTCCAGGCAACAGACAATCGTTTTTATTTGACAATCTCCACCACGTGTTCACAGTTAAGTTAATTTTAATTCAGGTTTACTGTAAACACCATAGCAGCTTATCTTGTAGCAATAAAGATTTTTTCTTTTTAAATGGCACATATTTGGTAGTAGTAGTAGTGTAGATTTCTTTCCTTTTTAGTAATAAAATAAGTGTGTGTTATATTGTAAATTCATATATAACGCACTGTCATCCGTTAAATTGCTTTTAGCAATTCATTACAAAAAAATATATATGTAAGTAATAATAGAAAATTTATTGATCATTTTTTTAAAATATTAGTGTCATTTTTTCACTATTTTTAGGACAGAATGTTTTTTTTTTATTTAGCATTTTTTCACTATTTTATGGTCATTAAATGCCTTGCCCTAATAATGATATTGCCGGAACATTACCCGTTTCCTCCAGGTAACAAAATGCTTACCTGATAGGCGGGAGTGTTCTCCTTGTCACGTGCGCTGTTCACGGCGTTGTTCTTGGATACGTTCATTATTATTTCATCGCTGGAAATAAGGTGAACGCTAAACTAGCTGCTTCTGCCGGGAGCATTCATTCTTCCAAACAGCTGCTATTGAAACCAAGAGATTTGCGCTTTACACCCGACTTTCACTCAAACCCACTGCTTCACATTTACTATTTCAAACAGCACGTGCTAAAAGGCTAGACAGGATGGTCCCTTACCTATAGGAGACATTTAAAACGTCTGCACAGTGCACCTTAATGGGAGTAAAAAGTTATAATTCTAAATGAGAAAGAAGTTACTATAAAGGGGAAATTCAATAAAATATTTTACATCAATCACATTACAGTAGTTAGTTTCATTTTGATTTAATTTTTGTTTTAGTTTGCGTTCAAGTACAATTTCGTTTATTTATACTTCGTTAAAAGAAGTATTGGTTTTCAACTTAATATGGAAAAGTTTTAAAATGTTTAATACATATTATGTTATGAGATGATATTACTGTTTTAGCAGCCTATAGCCTACTTGTTACAGAAAATAATCATAATAAGGCGGACCTGAACAAATAGACAGTTATCTATTTTTTTTAAATGATTATTAGTTTTTTTCTGGTATCAGTACGTTTACAGGTATCTAGAATTTTAGTTAAAGAAATGCTATAGGCCATGCCTGTGGTTTTTAATATGTAACGGTTTGGTATATTTATCATATTCAATTGCATTTCTGGCATAAATCATACAAGTTTTGACTTAGCTAAAATACTAAAGTTTTAATATTACACGTTACAAATTGAAAAAGTGTCCACCTTAAACCCTTGTCGAAGCATTTATGGTAGCACTTATCTGGGGCCACATATATAATTATGTAATATAAAATAACAGAAGAGACAATCACTTATTAAAAAAATGTTGTCACAGTATTAAAATGTCTGTTAAAGCGAACGCTTCAAATACCGGTATGTTCGAGAACTACAGAAATTTAGGGTGTATCTCAATTTAATGTGTAAAACTAAACATTATGTCTTCAGAATTAATATTTGCAATCAATTCAAGTGTTTGTTAAAATTTTGTGGCAATATAAAGTCATGAGTACAGTTAAAATGTAATAATGTTGCTACTATAACAACACTAATAAATCTAAACCTAATAAAACGCACGTTAACAAAATACAGCGTAAATACATTATCATGGCCTTCAGAAGATTGCCAACTTCAAACACGTTATAGTTACAAAAACTTCAGTACTTACAATGCTTGTACACAATATAAAGCTACAATTTTATATTCAACCCATATTCAAGGACACACTATATAAAATAACTGATTTTATGATTGTCATCACTGTGCACTTAAATAAGCTCATTTAGCCTCTCAGTGAACTTGTGAAATGACCGATATGATGGCAGTAATGCAACGTGTTATCAGCATAGTATTATTAACCCAGTCATTCCTGATAAGGCAAAACGTCTTTATCTCAACCTTAACAACTTTCCAGTCACGAAGCCAAAACTCCACATTAAGCATACATAAAGAATGATATCGTAGACCGTCAATTCATCATGGCGGCTTCAATATTAACACAACAATAATAATAAACGCAAATTTTAAAATCCATCACTAAATCATGACATGTTAAAAGGTTGGTATATTGTCTTGAAGAAATTTACATATAATTTAATAAATTTGTTTACATTTTTCCACATATTTTCAATCAGACGCCACCCGAATGTGTACATGTTCCTGGGAACAGTTTTTTTGGGGGGTATTTTATATTTTATTCTAGTATTCCTCGTAGTCGTATTCACATTTACAACTTATAATTTTACATGCTTAGGTCTGAACCTGCCTTCGGGCAGAACACTCATCATCATCATCATCAATTAGAATATAAATGTGACAGAATCGAGTAAGCTTGTAACCGGAATTGAAGCTAGCAATTATTCTATAACTTTAAATATTTGTTACAAAAATGTTTTAAATTTACGTAAGATTGCCTGCTTTATTTTTTAACATTTTGTTTGACAATTTAATAGGGGTTTAACGCATTTCTAATATTTTTATGTGCTTATAGCAAAGTAAGGGTAACTTATAGGCTAACTACTACACGAGGATAGGACTAGAAATTATGGTTTTGCTTGAAATTTTCAGTAACATCTACGAGCATAATATGTTCCAAAAAACTTTACTTATATTAAAAAAAGTTTGAAACATTTAGATAATTATACTGCTCTAAAACAGCGAATATCGTCAACAGAAAAAAGTTGGATTTTATATGTTCATTGAAATATATTGTAGGCTTCTGGATTAATTATTTGTGTTATAAACTTAGGAAGAAAGACAAGCAACATTTGTTGTTTATGTACGAAACCGTAAGCACTTGTAAAGTTATACAAAAACGAAACAATAGTGTATTAAAAAAACTTTAAATAAGCAGATTTTTTTTTATTTCCGATTATTAATAATAAGAAAACATTACCCTAAACACAGTAGGTATAAATAAAAATTAACTCCTAACAACTTAGATCCATTTTACGTTATCTATCCGAAATAATAAATGTGAAGCTTTTCCTAAATATTATCCCCTGTTATTTTAAAACTGCATCACTGTAAAAGGACGCTTTAAAAAGCGGTTAGCAAACTCCTACTTTAAGCGTCAGACACAACTGACGTATCCGTTAAAACGATCGCTAAAAAAATCAACTCTGAGGAATCGAATGTAGCTTAACAATAAACTAAAAAAAACTCCAAAAAAACATATTCACACCATTCAGTCCAACATATTTTTGCAATGCAGCACAATAATCCAGGAAGCGTTGAAAGCACCGAGAAAACGGACTAGAAGAGTAACAAACACCACGTATAACAGTAACACCAGACTTTTTTAACACCTGCCGGACGCGAGTCCTGCACTCAACTAGTCGCTCCTCAACTACTTCAACTTTCACTCACTACGGGGCGCACCTGAGTGCCAATTGTTACCAACGTAACAACTGCAAAACTTAGCCAATTAGACGGCCTTGACAGCGAACAGCTGATATGACAAGACAGGTGTAAAATGTTTTCATTTTCTATACACTCGCACGTCTACATTACATAATTATATAATAATAATAATAATAATAATAATAATAAACAGAATAATCCAGAAGAACATAAACCATTAGCAATTATTAAAATTAATGAACCACAAAACCCTCAATATATTAAAGTTATTAATCACCCAATAACAATTATTCCCATATGAGCTACAGAAGAATAAGCAATTAATGCATTTAATTTAGTTTGCCGCAAACAAATTAAACTGACTAATATACCACCAATTAAACTAATGCCATATTCAACCAGAACGATATTTTTATTTGCATATGCAATTTTACGTTCCATTCCTGATAAATTAGGAGAGTAATTGCTCTAATTAGGCTATATCAATTGCCATCCTATAATATTAGTAGAAAACACCAACAACAATAATACAATAATAATAATAATAATAAAATACATATTTGTATTATTTTCCAGAAGACAATTATACTCCTCTAAAACAGTGCATATTGCCAAACGAAAAAATATTTTCCTTTTTATACGTTCATTGAAATGCTGCCAAACTGACAAAGATTAACATATATTAGCATTTTTAGTTAATAATAAGGGGTAATAAACAAATTATTACTATGAATAATAGTTTGACTTGGTGTGTGTGTGTTTCTTTTTTAAATAAAGCGAGGTAACCTCTTAACGCGTGAAGAGCTATAGACCATGGGCTACCAATAGCAAACCCTCCCCCCCCCGTGGGATTTTCTGGCACACATATTTTTTTGTTGGTATTGTCGTCTAGTTTAAGATTTTACTTGTTTGCCCCTTATCAATTACAGCATTTACCCGGAAAAACCACGGAAATCCGGAGAAAATGGGATTGCTTTAATTTTTTATTGTTCTTTGCCCCTAATATTCCCAGGGAATTTCTGACTCACATATTTTTGTTCGTATTGCCATCTAGTTTAAGGTTTCAGTTGTTTGCCCCTTACAAATTACAACATATCCCCGGAAAAACCGGAAAACCACGTATATACGGAGAAAATTACTATGTTTTAGTTTTTAAATCTTTGTTCTTTGCCCCTAATATTCAAAGGGAATTTCTGACTCATATGTTTTTTTGTTGCCATTACCATCTAGATTAAGATTTCAGTTGTTTGCCCCTTATCAATTACAGCATATCCCCGGAAAACTCCGAAAACCAAGGAAATCCAGAAAAATTTACTTAGTTTGAATTTTTTAAAATCTTTGTTCTTTGCTACTAGTATTCAAAGGGAATTGGTAATTCATATGTTTTTGTGTTGGTATTGCCATCTAGATTAAGGTTTCAGTTGTTTGCCCCTTACCAATTACAGCATATCCCCGGAAAACCCGGAAAACCACGTATATACGGAGAAAATGACTGTTTTCTTTTTAAATCCTTGTTCTTTGCTCCCAATATTCGAAGAGAATTCCTGACTCATATGCTTTTGTGTTGGAAGTGACAACTAGTAAGGTATCAGTTGTTTTCCCCTTACCAATTACAGCATGACAAAAAATAATGATGCTGAAGGGATAAAGCGATTGGAAACCTGGCAGCACACCCTTCATATTCTAATGTGAACAAAAATATGTGTCAGAAATTCCCTGGGGATATTAGGGGCAAAGAACAATAAAAAATTAAAACTATTTGTAAGGGGCAAACAACTGAAACCTTAAACTAGATGGCAATACGAACAAAAATATGTGAGTCAGAAATTCCCTGGGAATATTAGGATCAAAGAACAAAGATTTTTAATAAATTAAAACGAACTCATTTTCTCCGGATTTTTGTGGTTTTCGGAGTTTTCCGGGGATATGCTGTAATTGATAAGGCGAAAACAACTGATACCTTAATCTAGATGGCAATACCAATACAAAAACATATAAGTCACCAATTCCCTTTGAATACTAAGAGCAAATAACTAAGATTAAAAAAATTAAAACAAAGTAATTTTCTCCGGATTTCCGTGGTTTTCCGAGTTTTCTGGGGAAATGCTGTAATTGATACGGGGAAAACAACTGAAACCTTAATCTAGATGGGAATACCAATACAAAAACATATAATTCACCAATTCCCTTTGAATACTAGGAGGAAAAAACTTATATTAAAAAAAATAAACACAGTAATTTTCTCCGGATTTCCGTGGTTTTCAGAGTTTTTGGGGGAAATGCTGTAATTGATAAGGGGCAAACAACTGAAACCTTAATTTAGATGGCAATACCAACACAAAACCATATGCGTCACAAAGTCCCTTTGAATACTAAGAGCAAATAACTAAGATTAAAAAAATTAAAACAATGTAATATTCTCCGGATTTCCGTGGTTTTCCGAGTTTTCTGTGAAAATGCTGTAATTGATAGGGGGCAAACAACTGAAACCTTAATCTAGATGGGAATACCAATACAAAAACATATAAGTCACCAATTCCCTTTGAATACTAGGAGGAAAAAACTTATATTAAAAAAAATAAACAAAGTAATTTTCTCCGGATTTCCGTGGTTTTCAGAGTTTTTTGGGGAAATGCTGTAATTGATAAGGGGCAAACAACTGAAACCTTAATTTAGATGGCAATACCAACACAAAACCATATGAGTCACCAAGTCCCTTTGAATACTAGGGCAAAGAACTAAGATTTTAAAAAATTTGAATAAAGTCATTTTCTCCGGGTTTCCGTGGTTTTCGGAGTTTTCCGGGGATATACTGTATTTGATAATGGGCAAATAACTGAGCCTTAATCTAGAGGGCAATTCCAACAAAAAAAACTTATGAGTCAGAAATTCCCTTTGAATATTAGAAGGAAAAACAAAGATTGAAAAAATAATAGATTGTCATTTTCTCCGTATATACGTGGTATTCCGGGTTTTCCGGGGATATGTTGTAATTGGTCAGAGGCAAACAACTGAAACCTTAAATTATATGACAATACCAACAAAAAATATGTGAGTCAATAATTCCCTGGGCATATTAGGAGCAAAGAACAAAGACAAATTAAAACAAAGTCATTTCTCCGGATTTCCGTTGTTTTCCAGGGATATGCTGTAATTGATAACACTAGTTAACAAGGTTTTTGCCACATGGTTGAAACTATGTGTATCGGATCAAGTTTTATGTGTTATTTACGAATATGAACATAAAAATGTTCCATCACCCTCAAATTTTTAGAAAATCACTAAAATATATCTAAAAAATGAAAAAGTAGTAGTAATAATTATTACAACCTCTTCTTTTTATAATTATAACTAGTATACAAAAATTATTATAATTATTAACCAATTGTGGAGCTTTATTATCTTTCTTAAAGCCAGTTTGCACAACAATTTGTCCATTCTTACATGCCTGAAGAGGCATAGGGATGTGCGGTACCTTTCGAGGTACGGATTAGTGAAGTGCTTGGCGGATAGGAAATGGCTGAGTGTATGGGGTGAGATAGGGTGTCAACATGAAATGTTCAGGTTTTTTTGTTTAGTTTGAATTTGGCTGTGCCTCTGAAAAGTGTTGTAAGTGAGTTTTTCTGCCTGTAGTTTTCACTTTCACTGCAATGAAGAAATTACGCCGTGCTTGTGTTAATTCGCCAAATACTTTCTGTTACGTGTGTGAACAGAGTTTACTATTAAAAATCAACATCGATCTTTAACAGAAACATTAAAAGAGGCGTACTACAGTTATTTTGGCTGACGTGTTGGTGATGAAGACAAAGTGTGGGCCCCGAACGTGTGCTGTATAACATGTTATTCAAATCTAATTATGTGGGAAAATGGTGACAAAACCTGTGCTATGCCTTTCGCGGTCCCAGTGGTCTGGCGTGAACCAACTAGCCATGCAAAGATTGTTATTTTTGCTTAACAAAAATTGGAGGACATTCTAAAAGAACAAAATCTAATAATGAGTATCCCAATGTTCCTTCTGCTATAAGACCTGTTCCACATGGGCCTGAACTCCCAATCCCTAGTCCACCTACACAGTTAGAAGAGTCCTCTCCAGGAGAAAGAACAAGCAGATGAGTTACCGAAACCATCCACTTCCTCTGATCCAAACTATAGCCCAGAACATAAAAAGAAACCCCTCCTGATTAATCAATCCAGACTGAACGACTTAGGTAGAGATATGTACGAGTATCTCACGAAGTAGCAGGCTGAAGTGCTTGGATCGCGACTTCAAGAATGGAATCTACTTTCCCCCAGTACTAGAATTTCTTCTTTCCGGAAGAGACATGAACAATTTTCTGGTTATTATGTAATGGAAAATGCCCTCTGTGCATGTATAAATATAGACGGTTTATTGGATGAGTTTGGATTTCAACATGTCCCTGAAGAATGGAAATTGTTTATTGATTCCTTGAAAGCATGTCTCAAAGCAGTATTGTTACACAGCCTGGAAGGCCTTTTCTGAGGTAGTGAATGGGTTTCTGGGAAATAATATGGCAGAAAACTGCCGACAATTGGTTCAAGAACTTCTGGAGAGTTACAAACAACTAGGATGCAGAATGTCTCTGAAAATTCATTTTCTCCTTTCGCACCTGGAATTTTTCCCTGAGAATTTGGGTGCTGTCAGTGATGACCCGGGCATTCAGAAAATGGAGCAGAGATATCAATGTAGATGGGATCCTCACATGATGGGTGACTATTGCTGGTTTTTAGTTAGGGAGACTGACACGCACTACAAGAGGAAGAATTAACTGTAAGTCTTAACATTAAAAGTAGCTGTCACATTTATAATCCTTATCCTGCATGTTTAAGTTACTAGGTAGTACTACAAAGGGTTTTTTACTATTAATTCTTAGGATTTCTTAATTCCAAGTCACAATTTCAAATTGTTTACTTTATAGCAAAAATTACATCATTTTATTACGTTTTACTGAGGATGAAAGTCAATTTGTCAATAGTAGCAACAATTTATTCCTTTTATATTACCTCATATGTAAAAGTAAGGCATTTTATAACATAATTCTATAAATAAATAAATTAGGCCTATACTTGTGACATTTTTAGAATTATGTTTAAATTAAACTAAATTTTCTGAATTTTTTGCTAGAATCGAACTCGGTTCTGTCACACGAAAACGTTACGTGTTACGGACTTCTTAATGCCATTTTCGTGTTCAGGCGGTCTGATTTATATAAAATGACCTGTTTTTGTCCATGTGGCAGACAAAAAGTTGAAATTTGTTGACTAGTGTAAGCGGCAAACAGCTAAAACCTTAATCTAGATGGCAATACCAACAATAAATATGTGATTCAGAAATTCCCTGGGCATATTAGGAGCAAAGAACAAAGAATAATTAAAACAAACTAGTTTTCTCCGGATTTCCGGGGTTTCCGGGTAAATGCTGTAATTGATAAGGGGCAAACAACTAAAATATGAAACTACATGTCAATACCAACAAAAAAATATATGAGTCGGAAAATCCCACGGGGGGGGATGGGGGGTATACAGTAGCCCACGCTCTACTAGTTCTGTGAAATTTTTACAAGTCACACCAATTTATTTCACAGATTCTACCGTTTTCAATGGTATGGTGCCTCTGGCTCCTATCAAAAGACCTCTCACCTCGATGTCATCAAGATCATACTTGTCTCTGTAAAAGGGAACAGTTGGAAAGTAAATGTGTTTCTTTTCTTCATCCACCTCGACTGGTTGACTTTGGTGTGTCTCGAACCTAAATACTGAAGAACTAAAAATACGCTACATGTTGACAAATTACTTTGGGTATATGCGCCTATAGATACTACAGATTAGGGGGTTTCTTACTAAAAGTGTGATATTTCATTCATTGTGATAGGAATAGTTTGGTGAAAATACTAAAATATAGGTTTTTTTTATGTTTCGTGAAACAGCACACAATATTGCCGATGAGTTGTATAAAAAAGAGGAAATTTCAAGGTACACATATTTTTAAACACGTTAATAGTTAACACTTTAGACAATTTTTTAATATGGTTTAGTTAATTTATAAAAATAATGAATAACTAAACTATGAATATAGAAAATCAATTCTCCTTCACTTTCCCTTCTAACAACACTTTGTGAAAACTTCACACACCATCAAGGAATACGTGTGCAAAATTAAAAGAGAACAGAGCAAAAAATATTGTTGTGCAAGAAACAATCTGAATATGTGTGTATGTGTATGTATGTATATATATAAGTTTTAAAAGAAAAAAATTGGTTATAACATCAGAGTGTGTACAACTACTCATACATTATGTAGTCTATTAAAAAATCGCGAACAAGGACATTTTACGATTTTCAATTTAAATAATCCCGTGCAAGACTAATGTCAGAATTTTCTTAAGCTGCGATACTATTTCTGTCCCATTTTTCACCAGAGTGAGCCGAGATGGAGCAAAAGCGTCTTACTTAAGAATTAATTTTCGGCCATTTCCATTCCGAGAAAATTATTTGCATGGTGAAAGAAAACACACAATAATAATACTTATAATAGTAATAATAACAATAATAACCACAACGAGGTGTTATTTTGCAACCATGCGTAACCCTGAAAACCCATTAAGACAACTGGACATTGGACAAGACTTTAACATCAAAGACACAAACAACACAGTGTAGTGTTAACCTATATGGTAAGACTGGTGTTCCTCAAGGATTCGTTTATTTTTCTAGGTCCCTTCCTGCTCGTAAAATAGTGCAGAGACACTGTAGTAAAATTCTGAAGATAAGACAGTTTTACAGCCGAGTTGATATACACCTGTGACAGTCCAGAGATAATGAATGCTATGGCATTGAAATTACGAGCCTTAACAAAAGCTTTTGTTTGAGGCCTGGTAGTTTTACGTGATTTAGTTGTAGTGTCTTACATGATGCCACGAGTCACTAGGAAATCGCCGATAAATTCAAGATGACTATAATAACTATTTAACAACCAATTAATAAAACATATTGAAATTGAATTATATGATTTTTTTCTAAGATTAAGACAATATTATTAAAAGGCATTCATGGCGCATAATCAATGTGTCTGTTTTCTCTGAATAAAGCATGATCGTAGACCGGGTAGAAACCCGGAGACAACTGTTTGCCAAAATATTGAAGGTATCTTGCCTAAAACATAATTATAATATTCCTATAGTTCCTAGTGATTCATGCTGTAAATATTTGTTTTAATACTACGCACATAGGAACAGATGCATTTCATTTTTTTTGTTGAGGTTATGCAGGAGGAGATTACAATTAAATGTCAATGTTGTGAAGTATGGAATACATCTACCTTAAAACATAATAACGCTGGTTCCTGAACAAAATGCGGCAGAACATGTCTACTGGAAATACAGTCAATTATTTCACAGTAAACTGTTAGTGAACTGCAGCCAGTGCAAGATGGCAGCTGTACTACAGAAGCGTGTTGCATATTTGTGGGCAAAGATTTCACTGGGGATGCTTGAAACATCCACCTTAAAGCTCCAACTTAGCTCCCAGTGGTTATCTGTTTGGGCCCATAAAAATATCTAGACAGGCAGCACTTTGAAGTCAATGATGCCGTATCCCAAGCGGTAATTCTTGGATGCGACAGCGAATTTTTTGCTGCAAGCTTTGAAGACCTTGTCAAACAATGGGATGGATATATATATGCATTCATGAACCACAGATTAATGTCTGTTGGACATTATATGATAATATTATAGGAGAAAAATTCCTCTGACACTGGGAGGGAGGTTCCATCTGGCGCTGTGAAGTGAACTCTGGCTTAGCTCAGTTGGCAGAGTATTCGCATGGATAGCCAAAGGTCCTGGGTTCAAATCCCAGTGTCAGAGGAATTTTTCTCCTTTAATAAAAACACTGGGATGCTTAAAAGTACAGGAGTATGGTGGATGGTCCGAACATTCGTAATTAAATCCACACAAAAATGCACAACTGCGGACACTTCTAGCCGGGCACATTCCTGTAACATACCTGCCATCTTGCACTGGCTGCAGTTCAGTAACCGTTCACTGTGGAATACTGATTATCGGATGCATTTCAGCCAACATGTGCTGCAACATTCTAGAAAAAACAGGGGACAGAAAACGGTATGCAGTATTCTGGTGTTTGAGACTTATTTACTGACTCACCTTCGTAAAAACTGTTCTGCATTTAATTAGAGAACAACTACAGTAAACTGTGTTATTATTACGAATGGAGCAAGTCACTTAAGTTAATGAGATGAGTCATTCTAACATGCATTGTAAATAAACATTTAACCGTAACAAGCTGAAGACAGTAAACTACATCATACAAGTTTCTCTTTCCAGCTTGCATATTCATTAAGCTACTTACAATGTATATACATTTGATGTAGTTTATATTTTAACATTTCGCGTAATTCACCGCCTGCCGTGTTTGGAATTCAATAAATAACGAGCTACATAGTTTTGTTGCATATCTTGTTGCCAGTGAAACAAATAAATACAATCAAATGCAAATGAGTCTGCAGCAAATTCAGTTACAAGGTAGGAAAATAGTAATGACTTTGCTTATTAACAAGAAACTAGGATAATAAACAATAAACAACAATAACAATACTTTGTGGGCTTTCACGGCCGGAGTCAATATTTAAAAAAAAAAAAAAATATCCGGGCTTGTAGGCCGTGGTCCAGTTGACATTGGTGTGCCAAACGTTTCGTCCACAACTACGGCGGACATCCTCAGTGGCGGTGGAGTCTTGGGTGAAGCGTTCTGGTCGGCGGCTGGCTGTTAACAGCCAGTTGTTGTGGACGAAACGTTTGGCACACCAATGTCAACTGGACCACGGCCTACAAGCCCGGATAATGTTTTTAATAGTAACACAGCCCAACAAAAAAATAACTTTTTTGTTTGGTGTCTCAGACGTTTTACCGGATTTTGGCTACGTTATAGTTAGTGTGCTTATTCCAAATATGTAAACAGTTTTTCTCTACTAGCTCTACTTTTATATAGATTTTATTCGTGAACTCTTAGTCTAGCGAAACAAAATCTTGCTTGATAATATAGCTAGTGAAGGTTCTTGACCATACTTTAGACATGTAGGACGAAAACTGTGTGAAGTACAGAAAAAACTAAAAGCTGGATTATTTTTTGGCCCTCAAATTGACAGATCATAAGTCATAAACGACCATACAATATGTGATAATATCAATTTTTTTAAAGACCCCATGTTATATTGTTATTGTAATGTTAATGTAATGTTAGTTGTTTTGCTGTTTTCTTCACATGATTTAGAAGCTAAAAATAGGCACTGTTTTTTATTTATATTAAACGTAAAATGGGATAATGTGCATAATGTTAATACCATATCTCACAAAACTAAAGCTGATGGGGCAAAACTAATGGCACATTTGGTATCAGCGACCTAAATATATCCAAGAATAAGTATAAATTCTAAGGCACCAAAATGACTGTTGGTCTGTGTAATAGTACTATTACCAACAGTAATAAAATAAGATGTTTTATAATGAAACTAACTTAAGCACAAAAATAAAGTTTTCAGGAGAGCATATATGAAAAATATAGAACATCTCTAAACCGTCAACATATTATGGAAAGAAATGGAAATAATTATTTTGAGAATATAAGTTACACATCATAAAGGATCTTTACAGCAGCAAAACATTTTTAAAACTTTTGTCTATTAATAAGAGAAGAAACACATTACAGTAATAGCAACCTTTGAGATATTATACACCAGTTCGTCACTAATTGATAAATCTTAAATTTCACAATGTTATTTTCCTTTGTATCAAGTGTCGGATTTTATCAATCACATTTATCACTGAAATTATATTCCACAGGTTCTGTTTGCTTGACCTTGCAATTCGAAATGATGGTATTGTCACCCTTGACGTAATAAGCACCGATGACAGTTTCACATTACAATACACGGTATTGTCAGTACTATGAGTCAAACCCTAGCCATCATAGGTATATTTCGTAATTCGGAAAAAAACAGTATTGCAGGAACGATTGGGTGGAAGATTGTTATGAAATAGACGATACAGCTTCTTCCAGTTATAAAAAGTGCGTTTTTAATTTCGTTAGTTTAAAATAATTAATTGTTAGTACACGCTGCCCTTGCAAAGGATTACACTTTAAGCGAAATTGCCATAGAACAGAATTCTAAAACAGCAACCAACAAAATGGGATACCTAAAGCAATAAAATGCAATTGAAACATAAAAATTAAATAGTTCGATAGGAAAGAGTCATAACTCTTTTTATGAAACAATCAGATTTGAAAAAGGAATCTATCTATAAAAGTGCAATCAAGTAAGATCAGTACGGAGTTTTAAAGGGTTTTAAAAATATTATTGCTAATTTCTTGCACCTTTTCACTTCTACTGACGTAATGCATCACCTCAATTAATGGTATAGAGAAAGATATATAGGATTAATGGAGAAATGATTTCTGGAAAATATGAGGAATTTTAATAATTATTTTACCCTTGCTATTCATGGAATGAGCTATTTCACTGATTTTTTTCTCATCTATTTCAAACTTAGAACTGACTGATGTTTTTACTTGAACGCTTATATTAATATGTAAATTCAGCTATGAACGGGTTAAAGAGCTTATCTTATTTACCAGATGCTAACTCTGGGTCAATCTACAACTACTATCTTGACAAATTTTGCTAGCTGAATTCCACAATAAACATTGCTGTAGTACAATTATATTTAACAAAAATTGAGATCTCACAAAGTTAATTTCACGCCATCTTAGGGCAACTGTTTTCTGAATAAGGTATTCACACAAAACACACGTGCAATAAAAGTTTACTTGGATTACTCCGAAACAGAGAATATTATAGGAGAAAATGTCCAACAGATACAATAATCTATGGTTCATGAATGCTTATATATCTATCCGAAACAGAGGTAAATGAAATATCAGGGAATTCAAACAGAAGCCTACAGATAAGTTATACGACTTTTATCAATAAAATTAATTGTTCAGCTTTCCAAATACATTATTGTGCAACGCTTTACCTTACACAGTAATAGAAAATTACAACTGGTTTTCTCCCAAACACTGATATCACACAATTAGGATGTAAATGACTAGAAGAACCAGACTCCTTAAATTCTCCTTCTTAAAATTTGAACCACGTATTTTTACACTTCCGTATATGGCTATCCAGACGATGGAGAATTTACACACGAGAAATGCATGCAGTGTTGCTTAATCCGTTTTCTTAAACATATTCGAAGGATAATCATAAATAATAATTTCACATTAAGCAGTCTGACCACCATAATGAAACCAAAAATTAATATTTAACAAGACCTGTGCTGCACATGACATGGAAATATGAAAACATTGACATATTTTTCTATTGCAGTATCTAACAAGTTCCTACCAGGGTAGTGAAACAGGAAAAAAATACCAGTTGCGTTTAATATAATTAAACGAACCGAGAAATACATTTGTTTTCCTCTATGTCAAGATCGAAAATCCCCGAACCAAAGCCGGTATCTAAGGACCAGTCAATTGACTTAATTTTTTAAATTTCATCTGCAAAACAATTCAAAGTCTTAAGTTGTTATATTCAATATAATCAGTTTACATGTCAATTAGAACATACCATTTCTATGTACATGTAAATATGAACATGCTAAAGTTGGCACGTTGTTGTTAAACGATAATGAATGGAGACCCAGCTATAGAACTCTGGCTTGGGTAACAACATATCGAGTTGGCATAACCGACATGTTGAGAGTGATTTTCTAAAATATTAAATGCTATAAACTTGAAATATGACGCTCTTAACTATAATCTGAATTACTGTTTCAAATTTCAGTTCAGTATCACGATTTGTTTCTGAGATATTCAATAATTTAATATACTTTTAAAATAATACCTGAAACTATCTCCTTTGTCAAATATTAAAATAAAAACCTGAATTTTTTATGTAACATTCTTTGATGCTTACTTTACAAAATTACTGAAGGTTTTTTAATCATGTTTATATCTTTTGTTTAAAAATATTTTATACATGAAGGACGAAAAATCTGCTTAGGAATTATATTGCACACTTTGTCAAGTACATTAGAGAAAATGTCAGAGCAGTATCTCTATTTTTGTGGGAGAAGACAGATTTTGAATTTGACTTTATAACATGAAAATTGAAACTGAGAAAACGAGCTAATAAGATTTGCATGCACTGGCAGTTTAAATTACACAGTGCTTTAAATATGCGTCAGCAACACCTTTGCATGCGTCCATACAATTTTACAGAGTTACATTTTAGAGTATGTTGGCCATTTTTTTTTTACATTACAATAAAACAAACACGATTTTTTTTTACCAACGCTTCTGCCATCCCTTAACGTGATGTAGCCACGTTATAAACTTTGGAAACACAGAAAACAATGCGAACATGGTACGCACTTGAAACCTGAGTGCTGTGAGATAGTGGCTGCCACATGCCTGGGATCAGTGTTACGCCTAATTCCTATATCGCATTACTGCAAGTTCAAATCCAGTCAACCAACACGCCCCTAGGGCGGACAACTATTCATTTCAAAATCTTCACGTATAATGCATAGAAACCCTAGCTATTTTAATAATAATGTTAATAATAATACTTACTTTTTATTTGTAAATATTGACAAGATTTAATTAACCCAGAAGCTAAGTATGATGCGACTAGTTGCGCCTGCGCTGAAGGAATCGATGTATCGATCCCCAAATATTAAAATAGTAATAATTTTTTAAGGTTGGTAGCAATGCAAATTGACCATCATCTTGAACCACTGTGAGCGATTAATTATTTTCACGTAAGTAATATAGTATTTATTCGTTGTCGTCGAAAAAATACTATAAATACACATGCGTTAAAAAGGGAGGACAGAAGTGTTGATTTTGCTATTTTGGTCAAAAAATGCGATTTTTGGATTTTAGTGTAATAAAATCAAGCATACTCTAAAGTATATCTGTGGAAAATTTTATGCCATTTGGGCGCATGGAACAGGTGTTTCTGACGCCATTTTTAAAGTACTGCACGTAATCCTCGTTCTATCTTTTGTTACCTAGCCGTATTTATTATAGTCTATTTAGGTGTAAAATATATATTATAAGTGTTGTGTAGAGCTCAATTCATATTTAGTGATAGTTCAATGTAATTATAAAGTTTGTAATTATAAAGGTTTATTTATAGGTACAGAAGATGCTTATTTTTTACTCTGAGTGCATGTAGACTTTAATCGCTTGTTTTCTCGGTTTAAATTTTCATGTTAATTTGCCACATTCAAAATCTATCTTCTCCCATAAAAATATAAATGGAATTTTGTCAGAATCTACTTTGTGATGTGTGTAATAAAATGTCTAATCAGAGCATCATAGAATCTCACATAAAAAATTCAGATCCCTTTTTTAATATCTGTCGGAGGAGATAGATTTCAATTTTGATTTTTAAAAAATCAATTAATTTAATTATATATCAAAAACAAATTGAGATATCAAAATGAAATTTGAAACTTCAACATCTGTTTATGTTTAAATTAAGTGTACAAAATTTCAAGTTTCTAGCCCAAATAGTTTAGAAAATCACTCTCAACACTTCGGTCCTCCCTTGTGCACTGGAGAAATTCGACATTTAAAAAGATTCGCTTTCAGCTCCTCTTTCAAACTATTCCTCATTTCTCCAATGAAGCACTTACCACTCTTGTATTGCAAAATACTATTTCTCCAATTACAAAATATTACTATATTTCGAAACCGAAACATTCTCATCATTTTCTTATCCGTTGCGATAAAGTCTGTAATATCCTCAGAAACGATTTTATGACGTGCTGATTTCATCAGGCAAACTTCCACATCTTTATGTCCACTTGTCCTGTATGGGGCGAAGCTCTCCTTAGCTTCATGTTCCTTGGTATATAAGGAGACGTTCTTCTCAGGCACAGAAATTATGTAGACTTTGAAAAGGTGCCTGGGCAGAAAATTCACTGAACCTAAAAGAATCAAGAATCAGCTTTTCTCTAATACATAGATAAAATATAATTCTTTGTTCTCTCTTTTGATTGTGTAATTTTATGTGGTTATTATAGAAGACCTACAAGAGATTGACCTCAGATCATGTTCATTTCTTCATCTAATATTAAAATAAATGTATGTATAGCACTATACGGCGTTGGACGTTTAATAAATTGTATTTTTTGTCTTTTAAATAAAATTTTTTAGAGAATAACAAAATTACATTTAAAGAAAATGTTTCAATTATCAAACAACAGGCTTTATTATTATATTAATACGCTAATGGATATAATCATTTTAGCAACTGAAAGTAGATGTTTACATAGCAAAATATGTTAATGAAATTAATAAACACGTCAAAATGGAATTAATCATTTTAGCGTCTACGTATATGTGGTCTACACTATATATAGTATAGGTGCATAAATGAGTATGTAAGTCACTAACATAAAATGTTGCAAATGTTTATTTAATAAAAACGCACTATATGGAGGAAATTAAATCCCTTTTTTGAATAAATCATGACCCACTATTTACTGCTGTAGAAACTCCTAATATGGGAGATACCTAGTAGAAGGATAGTGAATATTTTCCATGGCTTGTGAACTTCCTCAGCGACTCGAAACACCTGTGAAGGCAATTTCAAGGTTCAGCTCGGAGCATATTTAGTTCCGCCTGCATTATATGCGAAATCAGTAACTAAATTGAAGGGTTTTTACGTAAGCAACTTGGCCAGCTGATATAAGACCTTCCCCGGCTAAAATTGGTAATGAAGTTTAATTACATGGAATCAAGTGAATCCTCACGGTCATGTGTGTGTGAAGATTTTAGTTGTTTTCGGTGATCGGGCGAAAAGGCGTCGCAAGGACACGCGTGGATGTTGTCCAGCAGGCGCGGCTGTGGCGAGAATTCGCGGAGGAGTTCTGGTAGGTGATCTGCAAGTTGTACCACCCTCACCAATACATGATGCGCGAAATTTAACTGCAGTTCGCCAAAAGCATCGGTACAGTCCTATGTTAGAAATATCTATTTCGCATATTTCCAAAGTGTGATATGATGGTGAACTCCTCACACATAAACATTATAAAACCTATGAAAGCTCCAGGAGAAGGCAGTCAGGTTGCTTACTAATTCCGGGGTGCGCGGGCAAAGAGAGTTAAGTCCACTTTCTTGTTACTGAGAATTAGAGTGACTTAACACACTATTCCAGCCCAACATCGCTTTAGAGATGGATAAACCCATGAGGCACACATCCATAACTACCGTACAATTTTGAATATGACTTACTGGACTTAACACAAATGTAGAGAACATTTTTATCTATAACTCTATGGACATATCTCAATTTTTTTAGGATGGTGGACTTAACTTTCTTTGCCCGCGCACCCGCGAATTTACCAGCAGCTCCCCATTTTAGACCTCTCTGTGTAACTAACAATATTCTAACTAATATCTTAATATTCTAATCAATTCTGTGTATGTACAAGTGTGTGTTATATGTGAAATCATTAGATAACTTTAAACTTATAATATTAATAGGAGGATCGTTGTACATAGCTATGAAACTGGATAGGCCATTCCTTGATATAGGCCTACCATACACTAAGCTCACGACAAATGACAACAAATCATTAGGCTCTTACAATTTTTTATAAATTTTCAGCTGCCACAGGCCTATCGGAGCTACCTTATGCCACTGTACACAATATGCTCAGGAAATGGCTAAATATGCATCCGTTCTACCCTAAAATGCTTAAGAATTAAAAAAAAACAGAATGATATTAACCTTTAGTGATTTTTAACGTTCGTTTTAGTTATTAAAATACATGTTATATACTGTTTTGGAGAAAGAAAAAATATGCAATAACTACGTACCAAAAAGGTCCCGTAGTAACCTCAAATCGTGAAAGTAAAATTAGCATTGGACTTAGGTTAGATTCTCGCTTTACACTGATGTGTACCGCAGAAGAGTTAAGCGTATAAGCTAATATATGAAAGAGTTCCTCGAAAGTGGTCCTAGCTAAGCATACTCGTACCAGTTGAAAACTTGGTTTCGATGCCCGCTCAAGCTATATTTTCCTCTAAAGGGTACAAAACATTGAAAGATTTACTGACTGATACAATAAAAGGAGTCCACGTTTAAATATACGACTATAACGCGAAAGGGAAACCGTGATACAAACAGATTGCATATAGAAAAATCAGCTGTTTGTGTGTGAAGTACCTACAAGTGTTGAAGCAGAACACGCTGGTGACTAATGCATTTACATCAGAACTGAGAGAAGCACTCTCCCTGAGGATTCGCAGAGAACTGGTAGTACAAGTGGAAAATCAACGTGTCCCACTTCACCTGCTCCCATTACCATAATGCAATACAACATGAAAGTGAAGGCACCAAACAAGACACGAAATAAACATAACAGAGAGAAATTGTAAGAAAATTAACATTCAGAATTTTTTCCGAATTTTTCTTTTCTCTTACCTCTTTTTTCTCTTCTTCTTCTTCTTCTTCTTCTTCTTCTTCTTCTTCTTCTTATGATTGTCTTCTAGAATTCAAATTTGAAGTGTGAAGAAAAAATCATATCAAAAACGTATCGTCAAATGCATAGCAGGTGTTGACAATAGAACTTCATATAGCGAATATTTTACGCAATACAACTTGTTAACGGTAACCATTTATCTACAACTAGCAAAACTCATGTGGTTTTTGGTTTACAATTATCTAATAGTTTAACTGTTAATATCAATACGCTAAATTTATTTCTATTTAGAAAACACGTTAAAACTACCTTATACAAATATGCCCCTACAGTTTGGAGGATGAACGCGTAGGCGTTTTAAATCACATAACTTTTAAGCAAAAGGCCTGCAATTAATTTTAATTTATTTATATTAGTAATTTATATTAATAGCCTATACATTAGTAACAGAGGAAACTTCGACACCGTCTTGGGTACATTTTCATGTCCTCGACAATAAAGATTAATAATAATATTATTATTATTACCTTTTGGATTTCGATACTACCCGTAAGGCTAAACTAACTAATTAAGATCGAAAATCCTGTTTAGCATTCTTGATCTTCATGAAGTAAGTTCGGTGGATAGGTTTCCCCCGTTTTATGGCCCATTGATTTATCAAACAGTGGCGGTGCTCTTTCTGCTGGTGGGCCAGAAGTGTGTAAAGGTGTACCATGATTGTATTTGGCCTATTTGTAATAACATTTATATTTCTAAATTTATAAATAATTGAATTAAATGTGTCACCCTAACGCAACGTTAAATATTCTGCATTGCAATATGGACGGATAAGCAATTTAAAAATCTTTACAAGAACCCTGGTGTTTGGGATTGCTTGGATTCAATTTCTTTCCCAGCAAGTATTCTCCCTTCAAATAATGTGAGACCTGACTGAAACTGGACGCTAGCTCCAGGACTACCCTTTTCTTGTTCCAAAATATTACATAGCTCTATTGCGTTAAATTTTGAAAAGTTATAGGTCATAGATGTCTTAAAATGAAGAAACGACTAAAATAATGTGCATTACCAGTTTAAAAAAATTGCATTCCATCATTAATTCTGCATAACGCGAGGGTGGGCAGGATTTTTTTTTGGGGGGGGGGGGGCATTAGTGTCAGTTGTCTTCGCAAGACTCAGTGAAACTCTGGACGTCAGAAAAATATCAGGCAAAACACCGAAGAACACAGCCGGGTCTCCATACACATGGGAAGATTAATAAATTAATTTTTATTCTATTCGTTTCTTTGCCATAAACAGTACAATAATAAAAGAGTGTATATTTAGTCATTATTTTTGGAGGATAATAGCATAACACATCAGGAAAAATTATTTTAAGAGAGAAAGCATTCAAGAAATTTACCCGACTAATATGATAAAGCAAGTCTAAAGAGAAGCCAAGCTACAAAACATTTTGGGGGAAATGGAATCACAAAGTTTTGTTACATGACGACAATAATACTGATAAAGCAAAAACAATCTTATCATTATTTCTGAAAAAGAGACCATAGATGGAATTAAGGAACAGTTACGAGCGATACAAAGTGTGACAGTAAGTGATATCTGATATCAGTGAATACACAGAATGTGTCAAGATAAATTCGTGTTTTGTATTTAGACAGGTCTGAGTCAATGTCAGGTTTTTGTTTCCCACCTGAAAGAGATAACTTGTTGGGAATGTGGGTCAATGTTGCGGGAGTGATGTACGTGGCGACTTCCTTTCTCATGTTTTCAATTAAACAATCTCACATTGCCGCCTTTCTTCACAACTCGTTTCTTGCTCTGTCAGCCCGCTGCATATAAATGTGTTACTTTCAGGGTCTTGAAGAAAGCAATTATTCCAGCTAGGCCTATAATAATACTGCATTTCTAACAATATTTTTCAGCAAGTTAAAATAAAAGAGGATTACGAGTTATTTTAAAAATGAAAAGTAGCCTAATTAATTATGTTTTGCGCGATGTTGAAGAAAATTTAACAATAGCAAAAATAAATTCCCAATAAAAGAAAAAAGCAATATGGTATAGGTAATATATAATTATTATCTACAGTGGACTGGCCCTAATTGAATAATCTATATTAATAAAAGGAAGTGTCTGTCTGTCTGTCTGTCCGCGATGCCCAGCGAAATCTACTGAACGCAGAGATCTGAAATTTTATACATAGGCGGACTAAAGGGTCGGAATGTGCACCTCGAAGCCGGAATTTTAATTTTCGCTTTCGTTCGTGAGTTATGAGTGAAAAACTGGCAGAAAACGTGCATTTTTTTTGAGTTTTAGAAGCATCAGTTTCAGTAATAAATTTCAATATCAAATCACTTACAGATGGCTTTGGCTATTTTTGTCATCATACCTCATACCTTGGAAATAAAAGCAACGCGATCGCTTGATTTTGTTAGTCCATCCTAGACGATTCATTTGTTTAGAGTGTCAAGGCCCACAGACATATGACATTTTCAACCTACACGGAAGAAGGATAATCAACCCTAAATATGGTCAAACATTGTTCGATTTGAACAAAACTCACTATACAGGGGTTTTCTGGGCCAAGGAACTCGAATCTGAGGTCGCTTTTACCAGGGGACGCTACCTAATCGTGGAATGCACTCCACGTGATTTAGGTGTTAATAATTATAATGATTTAACTATGCTCTTAATTTTTAGTTTTTAATTTTTCAAACAATTATCGCGGGGGAAGCCGCGGGCACATGCGGGCACATGCTGTTTGTCTGTCTGTCCACGATGCACATCGAAATCTACTGAACGCAGAGATCTGAAATTTTAAAGATAGATGGACTAAAAGGTGGACGAATGCACCTCGAAGCCGAATTTGTAATTTTAGCTTTCGTTCGCGAGTTATGAGTGAAAAACTGGCAGAAAACGTGATTTTAGCGCTGTCGAAGCATCAGATTTCAGTAATACATTTCAATGACAAATCAATTGCAGTTGGCTTTGGCTATTTTTGTCATACCGTGGAAATAAAGGCATCGCGATCGCTTGAATGTTGTAAGCCCACGCTGGTCGATTCATTTGTTTAGAATGTCAAGGCCCGTAGACATATGAAATTTTCAACCTACACGGAAGAGGGATAATCAACATAGACCTAAATATGGTTAAACATCGTTCGATTTGGACGAAACTCACTATACAGGGATTTTCTGGGCCAAGGAACTGGAATCTGAGATCGCTTTTACCAGGCGACGCTATCTAATCGTGGTATGTAATTCACGTGATTTAGGTGTTAATAAATATAATGATTTAACTATTATGCTCTTAATTTTTGAAATAATTATCGCGGGGGAAACCGCGGGCGCCTTTACCAGGCGACGCTATCTAATCGTGATATGTAGTCCACGTGATTTAGGTGTTAATAAATATAATGATTTAACTATTAGGGTTATGCTTTTAATTTTTAATTTTTTAAATAATTATCGCGGGCGAAGCCGCGGGCACATGCTAGTCTATAAATAAAACAAAAAATAACAATACACAGAATACTGAAGAATTAGTGTATTTTTGCATTTAATTATGAAATCATAATGTATCTTATACGATACACTACTTTGCCTTATATTTGTAATAAAATAACGGAAAATAACTTTAAAAATCTCATGTGAAACATAACTTCCTCTGCCCAAGAAAAAATTTTGTCTCTTATGTCTCTTTGTGTATGGCGTTCTGTTCATGTAAATTGGTTGTAAAATTTCATAACGAATCGCATTCCCGATGGATGCACAAACCAAATTAAATCTATCAGAGATCGTATTGCAAAGAGCGCGAAATCAGTTGTAAAGCAAAGCTTTATTTCTGCTAAGAGCTATTTTTTCCCCGCAAAACTCTCTAAAAGGTAGTTGTAAGTCAGCCATCGTTTGTACAATCCCAGGCTCCAAGCCTTGTATGGCGGAGAAAAATACATTTTTGCTGGAGGCTGAAACAACTGAATTTTTACTTTCTGCAATACGACTCCTTATCGTAAATGAGATTTTGAAAAGAGAAAGTTGTATTGCCGAAGCTTAGGTTAGAGGAAGTTATGTGAGTGTATTCAAGCGCAGTGGTGAAGCAGTTATAATCTTCTTGAATGTGACTATAGAAACAAAATGCCCTGATGATGGTTTCATGTACCGGTAACAGAAAGAATATTTTAAAAAACTTGTTCTATAGGGGTTACTTTTTTTTACAGAAATAGGGCAGCTGGTCTATTTTTTCACTTAATAAGCCATAATTGCTTCGATTGGTTTGATTATATTATTATTATTATTATTGTGTCTCCTATTTTTATAAAACCCTATTTTCACCTTTCGGTATGTTAGGGTTATAGTTACATTTTTCAATTACATCTTTCATATATATTCATTCCTTATACTAAGGTAGATATTAATACTTCATTTTAACCAAATGTTCTGTTTTTCATTTTTACCTATTTAATACACATGATTTTTTGGCCTCAAATATCTAAAGTTTCTCTTCGGTAATTTAATAAGACATAATTTAAGTAGGCCTATCATGCGGGCCGCGCTGAATATACCCAAGAGACAAACTTTGCTCATCATTGCTCTACAATCTAACAAATGTAATATTCTATAATATTTTGAAACAAATTGAGAAGAATTAAAATCCACCATTTTTAGAAGGTGATTGGATAGGTGTCCTGACTCAAGGCAACACCACAGCAGATCGATAGCGCCGTACATCTGCGGCAACTTCTCCGTCTTAGATGTGTTGCAGGTTGCTCAAGGCGAAGGGGATTTCGAGTTCTCCTGTCAAACCTAGCTATGGGACACAGTGAAATTTATCATCAAAGTAATCTCGAGTAGAATTTATTAAGATTATTCCATGAATCAAATGTAACGGATTTTGAAAACAATTATTTTATTTTGTTTTCAATATTCTGTCCACTGTGAGATCACGGCATAGTAAATGAATGAACAGCCCATGCATCGATTCGAGTTACCAATAGTGCGCATCCCAAGATGGAGTTCGTCGCCGTAGAATGCTAACACCAGAACGCAATAAAAGCACACTAACTGGTTTTCACCGAATCGAAATTGTGTTATTAATCAATGCACATTTACATTATTCCAATTTCTAAACATTTTGTTCACTGGCGATATGTGACGTATTAATCATTGAACGTTTGATGCCTTGCGTGTCAAGTAACGAGCTGACGTTTTATTAGATAAAACTGCAACCTTATGTTTTCAGCAAGCATATTACAAGATAAACAATCGTGATTGGTGTATATCCGAGGAATTGCCAAACTATATTGGTCAATATGAAACATACGGCATATGAATGGAATGAAAATGAATATAAATCAAACTTTGCGTTTTGTGATTAAGATCACGTTTTAAGAGATGAGTAGCTTAGTCATGCAGAATGTTAACAGCGCACTGCTAGATCGCCTATGCAAACTCGATGACCTTGCCTGTCACTTGAACAAAACACACAGTACGTGCCCGGAACACTTTTGTTTTGAAGTTACCAAATTGAGTCGAATGTGTGGTCCACTTAATAATCTTTCGCATTTAAATTGCATGAAAACTTTCGACTTTATTGACAAAAATCTTATATGAAACCTAAATTCCTCTACCTTTAATATTGTACGGTATCAGGACCGTGAGGACAAAATGTTTGGGTACTGGTGTAAAATATCCGGTCCAAGGATCAAATGTTCTGGACGGAGTGAAACAATGTATGTGCAATACATAGGAAAATTTCTCTGAGAAGCGGAGGACCATTTAGAGCAAGAGTGGACTATATCACGAGGACACTGGGTACAGAGATCACAGGAATCATATTGGTTTAACAATCTAACATGTAATGAAAAACTTTGCACTTTATTAATACTTGTAAACACTTGAAGAAAGAATATATGAACACTGAATAATAATTAAGAAACACGTTGAAACAATGAATTGTAAAATGGCGCGAATAGTGTTGCACCACTGGAAGTAATTTAGTAAATTTTGTAATTTACCAATGAATTGTATCTCAAATTAAAGGTAATAAAATTTACTGTAGAATGAAGGTATTTAAAGTTATTAGCACTTGATTGCTCACGTGATATAGCTTCTTGGTGAGTGATGACGTCACACGCTATGTACTTACGTGGAACTAATAAGTGAATCTAATGAACTTTTAATACGGAGAATATGTAAATTCTGTTTAAGTAATTTACTTGAAACTAATAAAACTTATAAGGAAGTTTTATTCCTACGATTTCTAGTATAAATACAAAGGGCGCGAAGAGGCCTTTGTTACTAGACAATCAGAGCAGTGTTAGAACGCGACTTGTTCGTTTAACTGCAGGCTTAATACTGAATCTACTGTAACTAGTAGAAATTAATTAATATCACACGATAATACTTGTAAATAAAAGTATTATGTATTTATCCGCTAATTAATAGAAAACCTCTGTTCTATTGTCTGAATTAGGCGGGATACTAGACTGAGCTCCAGCACATCTCTCATGAGTGGAGGCTCGACACTAACTAACGTTATAACATGACGCTGTGATGTCATGCTGCCTCTGCATCTGCACCTGTCGATGAAAGGGGATTCACAGAACTAGGAGGGCTTATACTAATATCAATGCGCTGAGAGGGAGAAATGCACTGAGCGGAACATTTGAATATACACTCATACTAGACATGTAGAAAAATGCTAGTAGAACCTATAGCTTGCGTGAACAAATATTTTCCAGCATAGAGTACACGGCTGTATTGCAGTAGTGCGCACTCAGCTGTCTTAGCCTCATTCAAAGTCGATTATTCTCGAGGCAAGACCTAAACCTCAAGTTGTGTATGAAATGAGTAGCTTGTTATAAGATTCCTTCAGAGAATTTATTGGAATTTCTTTAAATAAAAGTTTTAGCTCTTAGTAAAATATATTACAAAATACACCTATGTACATATCTATGCGTATTATACATTACCTATAGAAAATTTCAACAAAACCATTAAAACAGTTTTAGAGAAAATCAAATAAATTTTTAAAAAACTCTTCACGTGAAGTGGTTAAAAAATGAAGATAAAGTCGTTGCCACGCTTCGTGTCTCGTCCCCGAAGGATGCACAACCCAAATAAAATCTGATGTAGGCTAATGCACTTATAATTTTCTTTACTCTAAGCATGGACAATGCACATTTTGTAAGTTCATATTCTGATATAGAATAAGAGACCGTGTTGCAAGAAGTGTGTATTCACTATTCAGTAGTTTCAGTTTCAAGCAAAGATTTGTTCACGAGAGGAAAGACCGAATTTCTATGTACAGTGCTTGGCTCATAACTACCCTTCAGAGAATTTTAGTGAAAAAATTTAAATAAAAGTTTTAGCTCTTAGTATAGGCTAAGCATTTCGTATACAAAATTTAAACCAAATTGTTAGCCATTTTAGACAAAATTGCGAAAAAAAACTAAATTTTCTTCGTGTGAAGTGGCGTTAAAAGAGAATATAGGCTAGGCCTAGTCGCCGATCTTCGTGTCACATCCGCAAAATATATGTAATCCAAATACAAAATTTTGTTTTTATACGAACTTTCGTCGTTCTCGAACTACATACACTGTTTCCAGACATAGACATGTTTATAAAATTTACAAAATATCTCGGTATGTGAATGTTAAAAGACAGATGATCTAAATACTGATTCCACGCTAAAGTGGAAAGCCCGTTCTTATGTCTATATGGGTATTTTTTTTTAGATAACCACCAATTATATAAGTCTCTTCTTAATTATCATTCGAGGCTCTAAATTCCACGAATCAACTTCTTTCCCAGTTTCTCCGCCTGGGAAAATGATCAAGTACGGTAATTCAAAACCACTCTTAATATTATTTTATATATAACAACTTTTCCTCTTAACATTAGGCTGTGAATAGTACAAAGGATGACAGGAGAAATTACAAGCCGTGTGAATGAGAAACGTTCTTTGTTAGGAAATCAAGCGTTTCGTGTGAAGCTGTCAAAAGCGCTCAGATTTGTTTTTATTTCAGATAATTTTGATTTCTCTTTCGTTCTGGATAGTGAGCCTATAAGCTATGGCTGTTCTATGCATATTGTACTTATTCTTGTTAAGGCATTGTACAATCTCGAAAGAATCCACCATTCTTTATTAAAAGTTGGTAACAAATAGACCTACTGAAGTTTTAGAAAACAAATATTATTATGTGAATTATTTCTAAAAAATTTACATTGTTGATATTTTGTTATGCCTTCGAAATTATTTATTAAAATTTCGAACAAATAAGCCTACTGAAATTTTAGCAGATAAATTATATGAATTATTTCTGAAAAATTTACATTTTTTATATTTTGTTACCTACCTTCGAAATTCTTTATTAAAAGTTCGAACAAATGGGCCTACTGAAGTTTTAGCAGATAATTTGTTATCCCTTCAAAATTTTATATCTTTCATAGAGCTGTATGAGGGGAAAAAGAAGCAAATTTTGATCAACATTATAATAATATCTTTTTGGAGCAATTCCGCTGGCAGTTATCCACAGTGTAAATGCAAATGATACAATTGTTGCAAACTTCTGATTAATGCTTTTCGAATATCAAGGACAACAGTAAATAAAATCAACAAACCAGCTTTATTTATTGACAGAGTTGTGCAGATCTTTATTTGCAATATTGTGATTTATAATAAAACAGAAAATATACCTGAAGTGGACTCAGGCGGGGAACTGGGAACAACAAAGGACTCAGTCCTCTGGGAAGCAATCTGAGCAGCATAATGCGCTGTATTGCTTCAGTGAATTTAAAACAGTATCAGATCTAGTTATAGCTTCAACTTGAAGTTTCTTTCCACGTAGTTAACCTTATAAGTTTCTTATATTTTAGTACTGCTGAAGTGAATACTTTTTACGCAGACCAATCCTCTAAAGGGTCGCCCCGAGAGCGCAGTGAATTTGGCGATGGCTTACTGTGCTCAAAGTGGCAGGTTCGACCTCGGACCAGGCGACGACATTTGTTTGTCCACAGCCCTAAGTTGCAGTTCACACCCCGTCATTAGATAACCGACCAACCAATCCTCTGAAGGGGAAGGAAAATAAATAAATATTGGGCTATGGCATGATCAAGTTTTGCCAGTCCTAGTCCTAATTATCGGCAGTCCTAATAAATGAGTTCATCCACATAAAGCACAACTTTGTCCTTGCTTCTATTTCCTGCACATTGTTACCTACTACTTGGGAGTGTGTATCCAAAAGAGTGGGCATGATGTTACAGAAATAAACGACCTATGAAATATCTTATCAAAAGCAAATATTAACTTATTGATCCTCTACTTCCGTGTACCGGTATATTAAAATAAAATAATCTTTAGTGCAACTTACGGAATTATGGTCCCAACTCAGTTGAAAGGACATTTATTTTATAATGCAGAGAAATAACACAGTTTGTCACAAATGTCAATGTTTCCTATACGGAAAGTAATATCAGAACAAATATGTAGTAAGTTACATTTCCGCTGTACAAATTGCAGCTCTCGTTTGAACCGCCTGACCTCGGATGTAATCGTGGTTCATCCATGTGGGAAGCAAGGTGAACAGTTTCCGCACAGTGAAAGTGCACTTCGCTTTGCTTCGTTTCGTACAGATCCTTTCTCTTCGCATATCAGAGAAAAACCAGAGTTATAAATATCCCACCAACATTTTCATACTACGTAGTGGTTCAGTATTATACAAAAACCCAGAGAAATTTTACGAAGACTAACTGCAATTAATAAGCGAACAGTTCTGTTGGATAACTGCGTAAAGAAAGAAGGTTTCTCTCACTGAACACAGTATTATTTATTTATTTCAAGCCCGAAAGAGAACTATGCTTTGGCAAGCTGACACGAGATAGTTGTACAATTTTTTTAATGGAAAGTATGTCATACATAATAATATATATCCTACACAATGTTACATAAGATAGCCTACAATTTTGTTTAACTATATAGGCTACATTTGTTTAAGTGATGCATATGTCATGGTTATGTAGAATACTTAAAAACATTTTAGTGTCTCCAACGATAGGCCTAATAGATGGGGTTATAAACTCTTTCGCGAAGTCTGTAAAAAAATTAGGAATAGTGCCTCAGCTCTTATCATAAGCGCAATCACTCTGGCTGAAACTATGTACCGGTACATTAAAAAAGTACTATTTCAAAAGGCCAACTTTGGTTCACAAAAGAAACACACAATACGATAGACAATGTTTCTTTATGAATATTTAACGCCGGTTCTATGCTACTATTTACTATAAACTATCGCCAAAATTCCGCAAGAGCTGCCTTTCATGAATGTAAATCTACATGCAACTGTCCTATTTACACACACATAAGAACTCAAAAATTACCGTTATGGACTGCTCCCCCCCCCTGGCCGACTAAAAGTACAAACGTTGTGGCAATATTACGTCCTCGTAAGAAGATTATTATTACTGAATATTGATAATACTTTCAATCACAAAATTTTATTTATAAATCTGTAGTCTGGCAATGCACCAAACAAATCAGAGAAAGGATTGCTATGGCTAAAATAGCATTCAACAAAAATAGAAATATACTCACAGGAAAACTAAATTTGCAGCTAAGAAAAAAACTGATGAAATGCTACGTTTGGAGTGTAGCTTTGTATGGAGCCGAAACATGGACACTCAGGAAAAGGGAAAAGAGAGCTTTGAGATGTGGTGTTGGAGGAGGATGGAGAGGATTCGATGGACGGATAGAACCACAAATGAAGAAGTTTTAAGAAGAGTGGAAGAAAAGAGACACATCTTGCAAGATGCAAGAGTGAGAAAAGCCAACTGGATGGGACACATTATGAGAAGAAGAGGACTCCTGCTAGATGCCATGGAACGAAAAATAGAAGGAAAGAGAAAACTGGGCAGAAGAATTGAGATATTGGATGACATCAAGAAGAAAATAAATTATGGAGAGTTAAAAGATGCAGCAGAAAATAGAATGAGCTGGAAAATGGAATTTTACATGGGAGTGTAGACCTGCCGTAAGGCAGAAGAACCATGGACGAATGAATGAATGAAAGTCTGGCAGAGAATGAAATACCTAGTTTTCTGCTAATGATACAGAGCTTTTGTTATTGCCTATAGTAAAACGTTTCAAGACAGAATAAATCTGCTTCAAATTTAAATAAATAAATCTAATGCCTTGTAAGACAACAATTTATTGATTTTATTTGGAGATCATCATTTAATTGCAGACGATGTGAGAAAATTAATTCCTTTCTAGTTAGGTAATGCAACCGCACGAAAGAAGAAGAAAAAAGCACAAGTACGTGAATAAAATAGAGATAGTAAATTTAAAAAGAAAACCAAAGTGCTACGAAGAAAGAATAAAAATAAACTAATAGAAAAAACAGAAAAAAACACTGGAAGAAAATGGAATAACAAAAATACGGAAAGGGGAAAGCAAGAAAACGATTCATAGAAGAATAAACGAAAGAGGAAAAAGAAACAAAATAAAACAAACGGGAGGAAATAAATAGGAAATAACCATACTTAATGAAATATACAAATTATACCGGCAATGTTAAGGGAGCACATTATTTCTGCTCTAATAAAACCCAATGTGCACATAAAATTCATATCTAGTTAATAACATAAGTTAATTATTAACCATTAAAATTATTATTATTATTAATATTATGCCTGTATAATACTTTACTTAAAGGTAACACTTGGGGAAAATATAAAACCTACCAAAAAGTGCAGATTATTGCGGTTTCAACACATATAAGGTACTGTAAACAATCTAAAAGACCACACCAGTACATACAAGGAAGTACACTGCCTTTACATTTTGATTGTATGAGTAGAAACAACTAAATTGCCTGGTCTTTAAATTATGCAGGGAAGCGCATCAATAAATGTTACACTTTCCCTTACAGACCTACGTCTGACGATAAAACAGGGGCTGTGATGCAAATCAGTGTTATCGAACTATGTAAATATCCATAAATATTCACTGAGCTCTAGCGCCATCACTATGGCAATCAATTACTTCCACCAGGATTGTCATAAATGTAAAATGTATGGAAAGTTGGTCAGCACGGGTTACATCATCTGGAAACTTAACATAAAGGAGAATAGTTAAAGAATAAAAAATAACAAAACACAGCAATCCAAAAATTATGAATTTACTGCTACAGGGCGCCTATTAGCAACATAGTTGGCCACGGTGGTGTAGAGGTAGGGGATTCAAACCAGGCAGCGGTCGACACTTAAAAATCCTGGGCACGGAGTCGTCCGGGAGGAACTTAAGCTGGGAGGCTCGTGTCTTACATTTTTGGTACGCTCAAGAACTTCAAGCCTAAATTAGAGCTTCTGGAAAAATTCCTTGCCCCTTCGGCCTTAATTTCCTACGAGCTTTGTGAGGCGATGGACTTACCATGTTTCCCTCTGCTCTCTCTCAGAAAATAAGCGTAACCCAATTAATGTAGGTACCGAAACCTTCATTTGGAGGCCCTATGCACCCAACCGGGGAGGGGGGAGCTATAAGGATGTATGAAATAAAATACGAATAGCAATACAGCCTTCAAATGAATTATCTCGAATTCTAGTGAAATAATGCAAGAAATTCTTGAGTCCTGTAATTCCTTTATGTACTGCTCATCATGCAGGAATTGCTATTAAAATTCACCATTTAAGAAAAGAAAAAAAAGTACAATTGCAATGACTAGAAGTAAGATTAGCTGCAGAATACAAGGAAAAAAGTTCAGGGATACGGAAATCGGTTCTTCAGCGCATTCCTTGACCCCTGATGGAGTGGTTATGCATGACTTCCTTCTCGGCCAATTGAAATCATCCTCAGGCATGAAGTTTAAGATCCTGTCTTCTTAGTATCAGTCTTATTAAGCCAAGTATAGAGCTTAATTAATATTAAAAGAGTTTTCTTTTTCTCTCTCTCTCTCTAAAACAGAATTGACCAGATCTGAGCATTTGGATTCAAGCTAAAGATTTAAAATGGTGTAAATTCTATTATTATCAAGTTTAAATGTGAGGATTACGCATACTCACACACCGGTCCTACGAACAGCTGCCATTTGTTAAGTTCCCTAAGACAAGAATATGCATTTCTACTGCATGAACAAGCGGGGACTTACAGCAGCCTCTATGAGAAATATTGCACCAAAATTAATCTATAGCCTTGGCATTTACACAAGGTGGTAAAGAAATCGGAAGAAGTGCCGGACAAGGTGAGAAGGGGCCCGAAACCCTATATTTATGGGTATTATTATTATTTATTTATTTATTTTTTACTTTTTATATATTTATTGTTATTTTTAGATTCATAGCGTTGAGGCTGGATTTAAGATTCTGCTCCAGGTTGCGTCCAGCCCCCTCAGGAGCAGATTCTTGACGGGTCTGGTCTTTATATAACACCTTCCTCAAAATGTGAGCAGTTCCGAGCAGGGCGATCTCTTGAATTTTGGAAACCTGTGCTTCTCTCAATATCTGTGATAGATTGTTTTCCAGGTTTTTGGTATAGTACCCAGTGCTCCAACTATAATAGGTATGACTTCAGTTTTCACGTTCCACATTCGACTTATTTCTATCTGAAGGTCTCTATATTTCAACCTTTTTTCAGCTTCCTCTGAAATTATTATTATTTATTTATTTATGTATTATGTCGTTGATGCCCTAAATTTACCATAGGGAACCAATACTTTTACTTCCCATCCGAGGGAAGGCATACCGTGGATTTTAACGCCCGCACAACCACACAGCCTCAGCTGCGTTAGAGTCAGCGAACCTAGAGCAAGCCTATCTTACAATATCAATTAGGATAATCACTAGATTTCTGATGACACTAAAACAAATTACAATATAACCTGAAAAATAGAAAACATTTACGAACTCTGGTTACCACAAATCAGCACATAATGTCCTGCACTGCTATATTTAAAAAAACTGCACGTGAAGGTAAAAGTGAACACCGGTCGTGTAAAAGTATTCCATATACAGCCTCCCGGCCGTCCAATTGACCGACATCTCTCCTTAACCGTGCGAAGTCATATTTTGCCTGTCTTCGCGTGTAAATCGTCTAAAAGTAAAAGGCTTCTCCACTTTCCTGTCTCCATGCATCCCCCAGCGATAACACACTGTATTATTATCCTCTATTAGTGCTTTTTCTAGTAGAAATTCCAAGCTACGTGATCAAAATAACCAAAACATTCATTAATTATGAAAGCGAGAATTCACTTTTACCATCTGCATTTTAAAAGGATGAAACGCCTTATTTAAAAGACATTACCAAAAAGTTACGTACTATATAAAATAAAACAATAAGTCATGTTGAATAAGTAGTTCAAAACAAAGTCTGAAAGTTAAAATACATAGTCTTGTATGTGTCGGGACACGATTACTTTGGAATGGTGCACTTGCAAATAATTTCCTTGTTTGTGTTACATGGACCTTGTCGACACTGGCTATTATGAAACTTCCATAAATTTCAAGTGTGATAAATTTTCACGACATAACCATTTCACTTTTCACGATGGGGGAAATCAAATCTTTCACATAGATGTCCGATTTCTGGACTATGGATGTATGTGGTGAACATCGACAGTCGAACTGCAGTCCTGGGCTTGATCAATCAGACTGACAGCTCGGACTCAGTTTTTCCCTGGTGTAATCCCAACATTTTGAAAGGGTGCACTCTTAAGTTCCTTATATTTTATTCTTTGACCTCCACAGAAGTGGTTAATATGAGACATTTATTAATGCAATTATTTAGTTTCCACAATAAATTTAGTCAAGTCTTTCCATGATTTTAAAATGAGGCAATAACAACGAATGTATAGGCTACTCATAATTTGGAATAAAAGGGTCATAAAGGGACAAGTAAATAGATAAGTAACATAAATTAATAAGAAGTCACGAAAACCCAGAGTATACGCATAGAATCAGAAGTCATACGCTAATAAGCAAGTTTAAGCAAAGGATTTACGGCGTATACCTGCGCATACCTTCGACTACACCATTGCATTGGTCTTTTCTTCCGTTCTGAAATGTACAATCCCTAGACTACAGTATATTGTAAGCAAAGTATATGGACCATTATTAGGCTATATTCCAAATAGATTCTGCTTTGACTTTTTAAATTTATTTTAGCAGGCCGTAGCCAAAATTTCCTGAAATACTTTTCTTGCTTACCTTGTTTTTCTATTTATTATCAAACACAAACATCCATCGAGTCCGGACTATAACACGCCTCCTTCACCACGGCTCCCAGGTTGCTTAACAACCGGCAAAGTATTACAGGACAGTGTTCCGCGTCTACCAAGTCCAAAAGAGAATTCAAACAACAGGGTAGGGAAAATATTTTTGCATACATACCGCTAACATATGAACTGCAATATACTCAGGTATTATCTATCTAGGAAAACATTGTTCGTCTGAGACTACAAATGGCTATTGTTATCCTGGACGTACGTCTGCGACAAAGAAGTAAAAAGTGATAGATGTCTCATCGCGAATGGTGTGGATGATGTTCCAATTGAACAACATGCAGGGTCTAGACATGGAGTCTGATCATGTTGGCTACCACACTCCATAGCCTTGGCGCATGGCCGAGATATGGGTGATGAACTGAGTGGCATCCATTGCATTGGCACCTTTCAAGTGCACTACGCTGCTTGCATAATTATTAAAGTACTGATGGAAACGCTAACCATACTCCCAAGAAAGACAAAGGAGTTTAAAGAGCAACACTCAAGATTGATTATTGGCTACCTTGATGGCATTATGCTACACAGATACGTGTGCAAGTCTTATCAATTACACATTGGATTTTTTGGAAAAAAACCTATTTTTTCCTGCAAAGCTAGATTCATATTTATTTGTATTTGTACTATGTTTCATAGATTGTTATAAGCAGTGCCCGGATTTTGATGACCTAAAAATACTAAAAAATGAGCTATAAAGTGACTGCAAAAATAATAAACAAAATTATAAAAAAATACCAAACAACATGTATGAAAATGATAGTTTATTCGTCACATTTGTGTCTATTCTAGATTTATGTTGTTCATTATAGGCATACAATTACTTAACTGGTACATACAGTTAAATCCAAATAGGAAACGCCGTCTATCTGTATCCAAATTATAATTATTATTTATTCTTTTATGCTTATTTCGAGTTCCGATAATATTCAATGCAAGTAAATGCATAAAAACTCTACATAATGCAAGAAACAACAGAAAATGAGAAAATAATGACTTTATATATAAAAATTGCTTAAAAACATGAACTTTGGTTTAAAAAACCGTAAAATGGCCATAAAATGACCAAAAATGAGATTGAAAAGACTTAAAAATAAAAAATGGTGGAAAATGACCAAAGATGACCTAAAATTGCCATTTTTATAATCTAGAAATCATGATCAGAAAATCTGCACTAATGGGCAACGTCTATGATGTACCAGTTAAAAGATGACATGTCATCAAAATCCGGGCCCTGGTTATAAGCAGTAGTGGTGTTTTTATAGAGCCTAAAAATATATTTTGACGTTAAAAAGGATTTCAGTCTAGTTTATCTTAAATACTATTGCATTGTTTCTTTCATTACAACGATAAAAATTAACTCGGTCGGTATTATCGGCATTAAGATAATGATTCATGAACTAACAACCAAAACAATGAATATCAAATTCACGCGAAATACATGCATAGGCCTACAAGAAAAAGAAGAAGACATTCCAATGACAGCGCATTGTTTAGAAGTTTAGAGAAGTTTACGCTTTGCTGTCTTGCCGAGAACGATTTCGAAAATTGTTCTCAATAGACATGGAGCGTTTTTTTTTTTCGCGCTTACAAGCGTGTGATAACAAACTACAGGGACTAATTATTGTGTTAAGTGTTTTCTTTGCAGTCCGGCAAGGGTTTGTATATTATGTGAAAATTGAGTTTTGTACATTTAGGTGTTAATAATTATTACTTATCTACATGCACAACGCAAATTGCCTTACAGACAAAGAATATATGAACAAAATATAGCCTACACTTCTACAAAAATTACATTAACGAAGTGTTATTAAATAGTGATTGAATAGTGCACTACAAAACAGACAGTTACTCAAAATTAGTATGTACAACGCCCAACGCGGAGTAGCTCATCACGTTAGAAATAACGAGCTCTCCCTATTTCCCTTTGCCCTTCACGGGACATATTAGGTTATTTTTCATTTTTTTTTCAATTCCGATCTTAAACGATCATTTCAAACTTTGCACCACCTACATTGTCTTAGCAAACCCCTTCAAATAACGTAAAGGAAGCGCGAACAAAATGGCTCTTTTCTCATGAAATGTTCTATCATAATTTCATGGCCAGGCACTATATGAAATGCAATTTCCAAACACAGAAATAGCTCTAAGAATGTACTTAGTATTAACGGTTACAAATTGTAGCTCTGAACGGTCTTTTTCGAAAATCGAGCTGTTAAAAAAACCGACTGAGGACATGAACGATTCAAACCCGCCTCTCTTACCTGAAAGTGATGTAGCAAAATGTAGGCCTATAGATTTTTCTGGCATCATGCGTTATTTTCTTGAACAAAAGACCAGAAAAGCTTTATTTTAAGTAAACGTTGATGTAGAATGTTCAAACGCTTTCAATGATGTCGGCATGTAATAAGTTACCTTCATTTGTTACAAATTTTGTAATTCTATTTTTATTTTTATTTTACCCTTGTCCTATTACAATATACAGTATAAGGCATGAAATTCAAGTCATTACTTTCTTTGAAATATAATACGCATGTTTTTTTAATGAACTGAATCATATTATAAGGGCCACGAAGACCGCTCCGGGGCCTCCGCAAAGGTTAATCCGACTCCGGTGAATGGTATGAGGTAAGAAAAAAAAGTTAACATACAAAAGACATCGTGATGATCAAAACTTTCTTTCGTTGTTCAACAGAAGAATAAAGCCGAAAACTGAACGTGAACTATTATAGTAATAAAATCCAGTATTAGTACTTACCCTGTCGCTGATCCGGACGTCATCGTTCTTCCCGCGCTTCAAAGATGGCGCGCGAATGACTTTTCCCGCGGCCGGCGCCGGGTTCATGTTATCCATAACTTATGTTGCTGCAGCATTCTCCGCCACCTAGTAGTCACTGCTATAACTATCACACATCCTCACCTGTAAGAATACATTTATTCCATTAACTTCACACATTTAAGGCCTAAGGGTATGTTTACTGGGAATACAGGCAGCAGCAACAACAACAACAATAATAATAGGTCCGGCGCCATGGATGTATAGATAGCATACTTGCATTCCACCCTGGCGGTCCGGGTTCGATTCCCGGGCGGGTAGTGGGATTTTCAGAAACGAAAAATCCCCGGGTTCAGGACTGGACATCACCCAGGGAAAATTAAAGGCTACATTTAAAAAGCCTTAAATTAAAGTGATGACTGCTAGAATAGGGTATAGGGTATTCACAACAGACCTATTAAGGTCGCAGTGTTATGAGGCCGAAGGGCTTACACTATCCCTGATTAATCTAATATAATCTAATAATAATAACAATAACAATAAATCTTTATTTAATATGGTAGGGTTAAGGCCGCAAGGCCTTCACTCAACCAGAGACAGAAAGAAAAAAAAAGAAACAAACATACTAACAGTAGTTCTATAAGTAATAAGAATACACTAATAATATACATAGGCCTATACAGTAGTTAATTGAGAGTATGTTAGATAAAATTAAACTGTATTAGCAGAATGTGTTACACTAGTAAAACCAGTAACGTAGACCTACAATATACAAGAAACAATAAAAGCAAGTTTTAAATGTTGACAGCGCACAACAGACCCTGATGCTGGAGGAAAGGACATTCCAGGAACGTGCAGAAGTTACAGTAAAAGACCGGGAATATATGAATGTGTTATGGATACTGTAGGTACTGAAAGTAGATAATCATGTTGTGATTTGGTATTTAGTGGGTCATTTGAAGATAAATAGAGAATATACAGAATATTAGTAGCATGACTACGTCACACGCTGCTGCAGATGACAGACGGGCTGACAAGGATCATTAGGCTTTGCATAAACTTGTGGTAAATAAATATGAATGGCGATGAATGTAAATGTGAATAAGAACCTACAGCGTAGACGGTTACATTTACTGATAATTTTGCAGTTAAGTAGACAAGTAAACCTTCATGTTATTCTCACGCATATGTAAAACATTTTGAATTCTGTTTGTATGGTTGCTTAACGCTAAGGCTTCTGAGATTAGTAGGCCGATATAGACCAACAAATTCATTTTCACCTTTTATACACGTGTTCATATATATAAAATTATGAAGGCTCCCTAATATTAGTCAGAGTAAGGCCAAATTTACATACAAAGAATGCAGTAACCTAGATTGAAATATTTGGCATAACCTACGTGTGAGGTTTTTTTAATATTATTATTATTATTATTTGGGAGAGGGGAATGAATTTACCATTTTCCGGAACACAGACCACTATGATAAACTTGCAGATATCCAATAAAAAATAGTGTAAGTGCCACTTTTTAAAATTTTTATTTTTATACTGCAATGCACATTTACTTGGTTTTGTAGAATGCTCTCTTAAATTGTTATAAAAATTTCGGTAACTTAGAGATAAACATTGGGTTAAAGGTATTTTCGTAATATATTTTATCATACTAGGGACACAAATTTTAAGATCTATACTGATAAAAGGTGTAGGATTTTGGGAAGATAATATCTAGTACGTACTGAAATACATACCATGTATAATACAAGTGCCATGATCAAGATTTCTGTTAAAATATTAGGCCTATTTTATTATTTTCAGATTTTCTGCATTGATTTAAACTGTTCAACATTTCTGTTCAAATTTTATTTTACTTTATAACTCTCTACCTTCAGATTTCCATAGAAATTACATCACACGTCCTGCAGAATTAAAATTCTTCGATGATATTAATAAATTACTTGGCAGGGAAACTAAAACGAGCAAAATTAGTAAAACAGTACTTTCTATCACACGGGATCTTTCATGAGTAAGTTAAAACAGGAAGTGACTAGGAAGAAGACACATGTTAATCGCACGCGCTTGAGTTTCTGGTTAATCAAACTTATCAATGTGTGCGTGACAATATCAAAGGAGCGCATAACACAGCTCAAATGATAAGAAAGGCTTTTATCATTGTGACATGTCTTCTTTGTTACGACAACGACAAAGAGGCTTGCGACTTGGTTATCAGAGAAGTGACTTAAGCCAAGAAAGTTCATTATATTTTGAAAACAGCTCGAAAAAATCTTTTTAAGGCGGGAAATTGGAAATATCCAACACGCTGAAAAGTTTTTAATAATTTCTAAGATCTGTCGACAGAAAATATCTAAGGTTCGTTTAAAGTTAATATTTACAATTAGATTTTAAAAGTTTCAAAATCCGTTGGAAGTAATACTTTAAGTTATTTGTCAGGAAATCGTGCATAAATTAGAAAATCACTTTACTTCGTTTAATCAAAGTCTAACCTGCAGAATCTGCTTGATATAGGTGGTGATCTTTGTTGCCTCAGTAACTTTGGTAACCGGGGGGGGGGGGGGGAACTTTTGTTGATCTGGATATGAGATTTTATTTAATACAGATACAAAGTTAGATACAAAGAATTACAGATTGTTGGAGATAAGCTTTTGTGAAGAAAGCTCTAAAAAGGAGAAAATCATTCTCATATTTTGGAAGGTCTATTCTCGGTTAAGGCTAAATACCGTGCAAAATACTTATTCATTCGTACGAAGGACGGTTACCAGTTAGTTTATAATTAGGCCTTATAGGCCTATCTTGCATGTCTATTACCTTTACCTTGATTTACGTTTATCAGGTTATTTCTGAGAAAGTGTTCATGATTTTACGAATATATGAAAAAAGTTTTTTTTTTTTTTTTTTTTTTTTTCAACTTCAGAAGTCATCCAATTTTTCCCGGATTGGAATGATAATTCTTTCACACTAGCCGTGTGCAGGCTTAGGCTCAGAATTTTTTGCCAATTTCACTTTTAGATAATACTAGCTGGTTAGCCGTCCTTCGTACGGGTGAAAAAGTATTTTGCAAGGTTTTTTAGCCTTACCCTAGAAACGTCACGAGAAAGTAAGCGTAACTCTTTTTTTTAATGAGCCTGACGTTCTTCCCAAGTTTAAGAATGAGGCCTCTCTGCATTTGTGCAGTATTATTTCAATAGGCTATTTGAGCTGAAAATTATGTGAGAAAATATCATACTGCTCTTAATGAGTATTTCTTGATAAACAGCCTATTTCGATAGGCCTACAATAATCTTGTAAAGTGCTGTAACCAAGTACGCTTATCTACTTCTATTGGTTTTAACAGTAGTCCATGACGTATTGATGTTCATCTGTTTATATTGTTATTGTATCTTGGTTAGTGTTTATGTTAAATGATACTAACTATAATTATGTGATATTAAATAAAATACGGAGAATGAATCAACGACTATAGTCCTATACTTTTTCCGGATATAAAAGCTATGTTCACACAGAATTTCAGCTCTATCAGGTTAGTAGTTTTCGCGGCAAATCGGAACAGATTGAGATGAACCATTAGATTTATTATACAGAGTGTTAATAAATAACACCGAAATATTTTACCAGTGTATAGAAGGGACATAGACAAGCAACCTTTATTGGGAGATTTTTGTTCTATCGATTCAATTTTTACTCTTACAGCATAAATTCTCTCACGGCATGGCCACCACTGAATCTTAACATTAAAAAAAAAAAATACTTCGTTGTTAACACTGGAGTTATGAATAAAAATCTAATGCAGTGGCGGCCAGATATGTGATTAGTCTGTAAATTTTGCAGAATATGGAAACACTAAAATATGCTAACAAATGATTAAGAATCAGGTTTTTATCGATCACTAAGAAGACATGAAGTCAATTTAATGAAAATATAAACCCTATTTCGCTCCATTATTGACTTATGAGCACCAAATTGTAATGACTTTAATGCCCTGTAGCATACACATTTTACGTCATACAGCAAAAATCTCCTAATGAAAGTTGCTTGTCTATGTCCCCTCTGTACACAGGTAAAATATTTCGGTATTATTCATTAAGACCCTGTATAATTATATGATCATAGTACGTTGTGTAAGGGCAATGAGCAAGATGATAACGATAATACAAGGGCACAACATTGCAATTAGTACTTGCCATGATTAGCTTTCAGATTTGATTTCGCATAGGTCTACATGGGCAAGACGCCAAGCAATAGCAGGTGGTGGTGTACTTTATACGAGCCATTCAGTTTTATGGGCACGCGTTCCATGTTTTACGTTACGTCGGGATGGATGCAGAATCAACTGGCATCCCGAGTTTTCTCACAAGATCGATTGCTCAGTAATGACACCAGTTACAACCCTGTGGTGGATTTAACACAATTCAACCTTCAAGCAATCTATAGCAAAAGTAAACTCTGTTTGCAAAATTATGTGTTTGAAATGAAACATTGGAAAAACAGTTGCTTATTTGAAGTGCCAAATCGAACTTGGACAACATAGCTAGCATAAAATTTCAATGATTATATTTTAAGTTCCGGTAAGGATATTGTCATTATATAATAAGAATGGCAACTGCTAAAATACTTTTATTTTTCAATTCTTTTCTTACAACATCAGCGTATAACGAGGAAACATCCTGATGATGTCAGAAAGGTATAAACACTTATGTACTTAGGTAAATTACATTTAAATACAATGCATTTTATCAGTCTGAAATTTCTTTCATGTTTTTAATAATTCCTAAATAGGTGTACCTACGTTGTATGTATTAATGACGAAATTCTGCCAGGTGAAACTTTAACATTATTTGCCATAGATGGGATCTGAACCAGGATCTTCGACTCTCCGTGCCGCTGTTCTACCAACTGAGCTACCATGCCATGATAGAGCAGCGCTATGAAGAGCCGAAGATCCTTATTCAAATCCCGGCTATGGCATTGCATTTTTCAGTCTGGCTCTAACCTTTCCGTCTTAGCCTACACACGGTCAGTGTGAAAGAATTAACATTCCACTTTAACATTATTTGCAATTTTCTATGCATGTTCGAGCGGATTGTATGCATAAAATGAACTCTCTAAATCTACGTTTAAAATCCTTAAAATAAAATAAATTAAAATTCTTTCTCTTACTCTTTCATCTAGCGGATCGGCAACCACCACAACCCCCATGATCAGGCTCGTACAATACTACGATGTAACGAAATAATTCATAAGCCAATAAAGGAAGAACAAGTAGAACTGCCATCTACTAACGACTTTAGATAAACAATATAAGCCATTATTATCCATTTAACTTCATCACATATAGGTGTAATGATTAAATGTCTTACGTCATTCAGTAACATTAAATTAAATTGAGTTAAATCAATAGAGAAATCTCCCCTATCGAAGTAGAGTATTCTGTGTACTATTTTATAAACCTATGTATGCAAAATCTTCCAGAGTTCGAGTTGCTAGAATATATGACTTTATTGACTACAGTTTAAAACAAACAAACAAAAAAGAGGGGGGTTGTTTGGAACTTTTCTCTTAGACAATCATATTTAGCAGCAAGCTTTATTTAGATTTTTCAATAAATAATAACACTTTGAATCGGAAGTCAACAGTTCGTGGCCTGGAAACAATAACACTGAAAAAAACCTTGTTTCACGTAATATTCCACAATATTCCTAAAGCCATGAAGTAGCTCGGATTTCACTCAAATCAAGCGAGTGATAATCCACCACTGGCGATTTACAACCTAATTCAAAATTCCATCAAGACGAAGTTTAGCTACTGTAAACACTATACATCAAGCAGAAGAAATATTGCTCTCATACTCTAGACTATTAAGAAATTCTTTCTCCAACGTAGAGAACGAGGAAACTGGACTGTTTCTACTGCAAACACATTCCTTAAGGGCACTTAGAATTTGGTATAAGGAGGAAAAAAAAAAATACTACCAGCAGTAAGTTTCCTTCGTTACACTTCACCTAGCGTATCGCACTGAGTATGACTCATTTTTCATACGCACACTGTTTCCGCTTTTACTCTACAAACACTCAAATTATTCATTACATCTGTCTGTTTGAATGACACTGTACACAATTCAACCATTAGTATCCTTATTTTATATCCAAGAACATGTAGATTTTACGCGAGGGGAGACTACCATTTGAATAAATACAAAACAAAAATAATTTATTCAGATGTGAAGGTACATTAATTCTAAAACTCAAATGAGCTTTCTGTTTCTGAACGCAGAATATTCCATCACTTCCGCATGAGTTCACTTTAATTCCTGCACAATTTTTCACAACTACCCATCTAGACGATATTTACTCTTTCCCACAACCGTTATCCAGAAAAGTATTTTATTTTTCTGTCATAGCAGAAAAAAATCTTTTATAATGTATAATAAATCTTTAACTTCAATAACAATATCTTAGCACAGAGCGAGGTTGCTGAGAAAGCGGGAGGTCCCGAGTTCAAATCCCGTGGCCAGTCAATTTGACTTGAGTTCTTTTTATGGTTCCCCCAGTCGTAAAGCAAAAGTCAAATTGGATATTTACTTAACACGAATCATCCCTGATAATTCATCCTATATCATATTCATTCATAAAATTAATATCAGTTAAAATTTGACAGACGTCATAACATGGCCTACTGACACAGAACCTGAACTCCTGATATGATATCGATGCTCAAAGGAGTATAAATAAAGCTGAATATATGTGCAGTTATTAGTGTGGTCAGTAATGATTTTTAATACCAAATAATCACTTATAAGAGTCGCTGACTGGATCTCGGAGGCAATAAAATGTGTCTGCATTATTATTATGGGTAAGCGGCATTATTTTATATGTGGTAGTCCCAGCAGCATTAGTTACATAAAATTAAATGAGATAAATTAAGGAATAAAATTTGGCAAATTACAATTAAAATATTCATTAATGTTATAAAAAACCATATCAGTCAGCATATCAAAAATTGGTAAATTACAATTAAAATATTCATTAATGTTATAAAAAACCATATCAGTCAGCATATCAAATTCGTGTCTTGTCTGGATTCCTCTCTCGGGAATCCAGACTAACATTCGTATCGGTGCAGTAATCTCCACTTGGAGGCCCCGATATACAGGATATACAGGAAGATAGGCATAGACGTTAGATAAGCTGCGGCCTGCTTAAGTACCAGTAATATAAATGTTGCAATTTGTTACCAATCTTGATAGACAATAGGCAATCTTAATAGATATACAAAATAGTAGTAGTAATAGTAGTAGGAGTAGTAGCAGCAGCAGTGTAGGAAATCAGAAAATAAATTAGTATCAGTATAAATGGCTGCCTCTAGATCCGAAGGTTGCGGGATCAAACCCGGCCGCGATAGAATTTTCAGGATCTAAAAATCCTGGGCACGGAGTCCTCCGGGAGGACTTTAAGCTGGAGGGCCCGTGTCGTAGAAGACGTAAAAGAACTGCAAGCCTAGATTGGAGCCTCTCTGGACAAAATTTCTCGGTCATTTCACGTACAAGTAATACCTTGGTTTCCTGAGGGGTATGTGAGATGATGGGCTTACTACCTGTCCCTCTGTTCTCTCTCGTTCTATATAAGAATGAAGTGAGAAAGATGTATTGGAGGGAAATATTCGATAAAGTTCGGAACTTATTTTTAACGACGGAAGTTTCAATAAATGTCTGCAGTCACTTGTTTTTGTTTAGTTTGTTATATAGTCTGCATTTTTATTAGTCGCATCATTTTAAAAGAAGAGGTTATCAGGTATTTATCGTATAATTAGCGTAAAATTGTGTCTTGCATTCTGTAGAAGGATATGTGAATAGGCCTACTGCTAACTTTTATTTGGGAAGAGGAAGTTATGTGACTTTCAAATCAGATTTTTTTATTTTATTTTGTGTTATTTTCAGTTTCTTTTATTACAAACTCGTGTATATTACAAGACACATTATGCATTTCAAAGTATAGTAAGAGACAAGTACTGTATATCGCTTTCCGCATAGAGCCCCTGTCGCGCTCCGGCAACTTCTCCAGCACAGGAGTATTGCGTGCTGCCTAGTCAGTCCTATGTAGGCGTTTGTCAGAATTTACCTTCTACTTGATCTGTTCGTACCAAAGGTAGGGAGAATATTGTATTCCACCCTGACATTTCACGTGGAGTTTTTAGCATAAATACGAGTTTTGAGGTTCTCTGAATCTAAAAATGCATATAACTTTTAAGTAGCTTTAACACTGAAATTTAAGAAATCCCAACTCGCTGAAACAATTGGCTAAACCACAATGATTAAAAATCGATTTTGCCTGTTCGGCATAATATGTAAATGATCATATGCTTCTATAGCAGAATGTTTTGCGTTGCTACGAAAGCAAAACATAGAAGAAGAAATAAGAAATATTTCAATAGTTAAGTGTCTCTTAATTTAACCTAACATGAAATGCAGTCTCATTTAAATACACGACACAGGCCAACAGAGTATTAACTAAGAGACTTTAGTAGTGTTCTGTGAAATCGACCCTAAGTTAAGTTCCCTACATGTTTCTTCTTCTTCTCCTTCTAATAATAATAATAATAATAAATCAAAGTGACATTAGAAAACGCAGATTGAGATTCTACGGACACATTAAAAGTATGAACCCAGACAGACTTACAAAACAAATAGTCGAATTCTACGAAAACAGGAGAAAAGCGAAAACAGACACTGTGAAGTGGATCGGGGAAATCAAAACTGATCTGAAACTGGCAGAAAATATTACACCAGAAATTGTTAAAAACGGGGATATCTTCAGAACCAAAATTCACAAATGGCAAGTTGACCAAGAGGAAAAACCAAAGAAGAAGACTGGAAGAACGTGGTCTAAAGAGAGAAAGGAAGCCCATAGTAAGAGAATGAAAGAGATATGGGCACAAAGGAAGGCAAATACACACCTCAAAGTACTTTGCGTAGTCCTAATGGGCTTATTCACATATAATAATAATAATAGCAACATTTAGCCTATTATGGTTACATTTTTAGACCGTAAGCCTAATGTTTTAGATCTTGTATCGAGCAATTATCATCAATCGTCTACAACCAAACTAGCCACCGCGGTAACATTTGACGCTAAAATAACAGAGTTAAATTTTAAAAAAAAGTTCACATAATGAGACTATTTATCTCAAGAATCAGTGATTATTCCAGTATAAGAATATATGGAACTTCAACCAAATGCAAATGTCACTATTTCATTTTTATCACTTTCATGTTATCACACGTACGTGTGAGGAATGAACAGCTGTAGCTTCTTTGATTTAAAAAAATCATTGAACACATCTATATAGGCCTATACCTAGGTATATGTAAGAGCCTTTGTCCTGACTGACAGAGAATCAATGTAGAGCCTAAACTATAATAGGTACAAACTTGGAATTTTGACAGTACCTTCGTTTCATAATGTAAATGCCCTCTAAGAAAGGATTTTGAAAAAAAAAATGCCAAAAATCAAAATGTTTTTTGAGAATACTTAATCCCTTTTTACACAGTTATTACCAAATCCAAATCACAGTTAAAATGACAACAGTGTATTGTTGGCATTGGTCTCAGGTAGGTTCGGAAATAAATGATACGGGACTTTGACAAATTACAGAAGCTATCGATATAATTCATTGCTGTAAATAAATAGTGAAATCCACGAAAACAATGCACAATGTGATGCAGTCACATAACTTTCTCTACCCTAGACATAGAGAATACCGTACGAGGTATGGTAATATGTATATTATTATATCCCAGGTTTTGGGGGGGGTATGAAAGTGATATTGAATTCCTTTTTAATTCCTTCCCCGAAACGGTTGTATGATAACATGAAAGTGAGAAATAAAATATTTTGCAAAGACAATACAATTTTATGTTACCGGAATTTCTGTTTCCTCTTATATGAACCCCTACCAGGCTTGGTGTCTAGAAGCAATGGGAAGCAAAAGTCTATATCCTCTATGAGCCATAAAAAGCTATATCAAGCGTTTTCTGAGGGAATAGTTTGAGTGTGATAAGTCGTTCTTCATTTAAAACTTTTAATACGTAGGCCTATATAAGGACATAGAATTTGAAAATCGAAAGTACTTCATAAGTTAATTCCTAATTACAAAATACAAAACCCGGGCGACGCCGGGCCTTTTAAGCTAGTTTATAATATTTTTTCCTTTTTGTTTGTTAGATTTTAATTTTGGGCTCCCTACGACCTCGGGGTGTGAAGGGCCACGCCACTGACCCTAAGTTTCATAACTTGTATGACACGCCATAGGCAGTTAACCTAAATAGTCAAACCCATTCTGACATTCACATTAGAAAAAAACATGACGGGATACAGCCATAAAGTCGTGAAAGAGAATTGAATGCTGTTCGCAGAAATGCAATAAAGCATTAGCAAACAATGTGTAGTAAAGCCGAGAGGAACGCCCCTGTGGAAGTGCATTATGATGAACACTATTAGTGTCTTCCAGGATGCTCCTTTGACCCCCATTCATCCAGCGAAATGAGTCTCAGACTTGTGTACACAAACAGCACGTATTTAAGTCTTTCAATAGGTTCACGTTCTTTAAGCCACATCTCATGGTTTGACAAACTTTGATATAAAATTCATAGAGAGTTCTTTACATAAAGCGCAACAAAATTAACCCTAACAGTCCCAGTTCAATTTCGGTATCACTAAAAACGAAATGACTATATATTAAGAAAGAGGACATTCTGTTATTTAGTAATCATTTTAAACTGACTGTATGACCCTTGGAACATGTTGCTAACATTCGAGGCAGCTTTATTTACACTCGTTTGAACATCGAGGTTAGCCTATAATATCACGGGTCAGGTTCTGTGTGTTTATCACTAGGCCAAGTAACTACTGATGCGATGTTTTCTATTGTTGATAGGTTATGGTTTCCTGTAAATTTTAACTGACAGTCTATTTTTAATGATTATGATACAGGATGAAATAGCGGCGATGAGTTAAGTAAATATCCAATTCGACATTTTCCTTTATGACTGGGAAAACTATGAAAAAACCAAAGTCGAATTCGCCGGTCACGAGGTTTGGTCTCGGGACCTCCCGAATGCGAGTCCAAGACGTTACCATCTCGGCCCCTCGCTCGGTTAAAGTACAACAGATCCGGATGAATACCCAAAATTTAGATTTTTTTAGAACTGTCGGATTCATGTGGTATTATTTATGCTATGAGCTTTCTTCTTTATAAGAGAATGTTTTGTAAAGTTATTTAACAAGCAGATAAGCTTGTTGTTACGACCATGCATGTTTGAAGGCCTACTCATACACGGAGTAAATATGCTCTCAGCAATAAAACTCTTATATTTTTCATACAAAAAACATAGTCTGGAGAGAAGTTTGTGGAGCAGCGGAAGCTTGCAGAGGGAAAAAATCCCAATGAATTCCTTAGGGATACTAACCCCCTCTCTAGTTCCCACTCGAATGAACCGTCAGTGTAGCTCCATTCTCCCAACAGGCCTACTTCCTAAACTGGCAGCACAATTAACGAGGCTGTAATATAATGTGAAACAAAGAAAAGCTTTGTTCAAGTCACTTTCACCTACGCTCACTAACTGTTTAATTACCCCAACTTCCGATGGCACGAGATGTTGTGGCGGTCTCAATCATCCGTACAAGATATACTGTACATGTTACACATGAGAAGAACAGTACATCTACTGGCACTCAACTGAATAAATACTCGACACAATTCAAGCCCACAAATACAAAATATATGAGGCGGTCATGAACGTCTCATATTAATAATAGGATAATTTTTACCCAAAATTAGCTAGCATGTTCCCTAAAGTTTGTGTGTACAAAACGGTGAAGTGGAGCATGCTGATCCATTACGCCAATACTTTTTTCAAGAAAATATAACCGGAGATTTTCTCTTAGTGCGCAGCTCCAAAGCCAGGCAGCTTCAGTGACATGTAATGGGGAAAAATGTGTTTAAAACTAATAATAATCATCATTATATATTACTATACTTAGGCCTACTTATTTACTTACGTACTTACTTAACGGCAACAGAAAATTCCTCAGCACGCTAAAGGAATATTATCTATTTTATGGAACCCGAAGGTTCATTGCTGCGCTTACCTGAGCCGGCCATTCAACCCTATTCTGTGCTAACTCCATTTAACCATCCCTCGCAAATCCTACTTCCCTTAAACCTATCCTAATATTGTCCTCCCACCCACGTCTAGGTCTTCCAAGGGGTCTTTTCCCTTCGGGTCTCCCGTTCAATACTTTTGAGATATGTCTTTCCTCCCCATGCACGCAACATATCCAAGCCATTTCATCCTTCGTGATTTAATTACCCTTACTATATCTGGTGAAGAAAACAGGTTATGAAACTAATCGTTGCGCAGTTTTCTCCAGTCCCCATTTTCATGTCTTTTAGGCCCAAATTTTTCCGAAGCACCCTGTTTTCGAACACTCGCAGATTATGTTCTTCCCGAAGTTATATACATTCGGACTTCTGACATAGCATACTCGCTACCCATCGTTTGCTCAAACTCAGGCTTCATAGCCTATTCTGCCTTTGCGCGGGGCCAAGACAACTGAATAGGCACCCCTCTTACTCTATATCGAGGTGTGAAGAGAATAAATTATGCCTATATTTTCCTTGCCCAGGGCCGAGAAAGTAATGTGAGTTCGTCACACCAGATTTTTATTTAGTGGATTTCTATCACACTTATTGATTTAAAGAAATGAATTCCATCCATAGCCTTTCTAATTTGATCGATTACATCAAATCCCTGTATCATGCAATTCCCCAAGTCAGATGTGTAAACTGCAAACAACGGTGTTGTCACAGAGACAGGGAAGGTTCAATGTGCGAATTCGCACGGGTTTACATGTAACATTTGTAGGTAGCAGTTAGATCAAAAAGATGTCGCAACGTTTATAGTGAGGTCTGTGATGTTTTATACAGGTGATGTAATAAGCTAACAACACAATTATTTTCTGATCATTTAATATACCACATGTAAGTGTTAGTGTTCTGGTATGTAAATAACAAATATAATTTTATTTCCATTTTTTACTTCTTGCGTCAGTTAAATCACTGAACCCTTGTAGCCTACCTCTGTTAGCTTGTATTTATACTACTCCAGCACAGTGAAAAGTATGGATTTTGAATGTTTTTCTATTTTACTTTTGCAAGGTTGTAATTTTTATTGTTGTTGACAAGGTCAAAAATAATTTATTACCGATGCACACGAAATGCTGTGGAGTAAAACTCGGGTCTGTCGAAGTAGCTATATTGTTTCTGGTCCGCGTAGCTGAGGGTGTAGAAATTAATTTTCTACATAACTAAGCTCCAAATTAGGACTCTGCATCATCAGGGTTCCAGTTATAGTTTCTGAACTGTAAAATGTATGAAATGGAACATACTGTAGATAAAAGTTGTAATAGTTTTATTTACGTATTTTACGTTTATAACGTAGACTGCGTTTTTTACGCGCCAAGTCTCAAACTGTTTTGAACAGCCTTATAACTAGACTTCGGATTTTAGGTAAAAACCTATTTTAATCCTTATATGGATATATGGACGAAAACTTGTATATGCATGTTTCATAAGTGACTATGCCTAAAACTCATACCTTTATAGGACCTAAAACAGCCTATTTTTACGTTAGAGCCTAATATTGGCTTTTTACTTGTGTTTTCCTGTAAAGTTCAAAATAAGTTAGGCCTATTCTTTGTTATAAATTCTAGCATTTATTTTCAGTTCGTACTAAATTTTTAGCTCGGAATGTGCCGTATATGACACATTTGTGACATGGTTAAATAGTAAGGAATGTTTCGTCTTCAGGAGAAAAATTCCTTGGAATTCCCAAGAAAATATAGTGTTCTCCCGACTCCCACATCCAGTAAATAAAAAAAAATATATAAAATAAATACTAAAAAAAGTAGTTCTCTGAAACACTGAGGGATACAAAGAGTTGAATATGCTAGTATGTTAATTATGCGTAGCTTCTGGTCGCAGGAATTAGGTTTTCACTGTTATGGTAGTAATATAGGCCCTAGTAATAGGTCTGTATAATTCTGTGTACCATAGGCCTATATCTGTGTTTTATCATGATTATTGATTAATGGCAACTTCAATAAATATAATATTCTGCATTGCAATTGAGATATTTCAGAAAATTGGCAATTTAACGATTTTATAAGGGACTATTTTGCGATTTTTAGAACCTATTTTCCAATTTTTAGAGCCTATTTTAGGTACCTAAAACAGCATTTTTAGCGACCTAAATGTCCGAAGTCTACTTATAACACCTTCGCATAGCACCGATTATGCGAGTCAAAAAGGATGTTCTTCTAATTGGAATATACACCTTCCTGTAGGCCTACTGTTTTTATTTTTCTCACTAACGTAGTTCTGCTAACCTACAAACTGCTAACAGTCAGTTGCATTCCGTTATAATTGTTACATACACACATAATGTGGTATGCACTTCTCAATTAAATGTCTTTGCAAATAACCTTCACGGTGGTCGATCCCGAGTTCACCTGCTTGTGCAGGTGCATCCGAGTAAAAAACCCAGTAAGACACACGCTTCATTGATCCTCCGGTCAGCAGACCAAGTTCCTCCAGTAGACCATGGAGTTTCTCGTTAACTGATGACCTGGTTAATGACTTCCATGACACATCAACGAGAAATTAGCTGTTCGTTGGAATTACTGCTTTTCCAAGAAAAGAAACTAATGAAGCTTCTGATTCATCGTACACTTTTTAACTCTTAACAACGCCATTTTCTCTCTCTCCTTTTTCTTCATAGTTAAATCTAGAACATTACTAGATCTCTAGAACTTCACTAGGTCTGACGACCAACATTATATCTAGGAGTTGATTAGCGGGCCGCACAATTTATTGGGAATAAAACTCCACATACCTGAACATAAAGAGCTAAATAATTCTACGTAGCCTTATTTATCGCACAATTTACATACCCATGGCGGACTGCAAAGAAAACCGTTAACACAATGATTAGGCCCATAATATTAATTTTATATGCAATTATTTAAATTTGTCTTCGAATTTCTTTTCCGTCGCTTAAGATCTTGTTTTATCCCCAAGTCCTACTCATTTCAGGTTACTATAAATTATAAACAGTACATTCTTGACACACGTACCGCTAAAGTTAACATCGTAATGCACCAGTTGTCTTGTTGGGAATACTTCAAGAAATGCTTAAATTGAATTCGCGACATGTTCTGGGTTTTTGCTTCACAAATTACAAGCCTGTAAGAAGCAAACCGTGACTCTACAGAGAACCAATAGATTGAAGCTTATAACGAGACACGGACTAGTGTTTTTTTCCCACGACTGTTAGATATAAGACTTCAACGAATCCTACTTTATGGTCAGAAAATTGATTGAATTTTTACTTCCTCTACCAGTCCAAGGGTAGGCCTATAATAGGTAGAGGAAGTATTGTGTTCACCAAATACACTTTAAGCGACCCTGGACATTACTTATCGACACAACATAGGCCTATGCTACTGTGTTTGCGCGCGTGCGTGCTTTTTGCAGGCCTTTTAGGCCTTAAGGTTCCTGTAAGTTCCGGATCCTGGATTTTTAGACAATTAAACACTAAAGTGGAAATGTTTTCCCTTACACACTGGTCGCCTTTACTCCATTATTACTTCTGGCAAGAATTTGTATTCTTAGCTGAGTTAACCCCAATACCACAAGAAGGATTAGGCTAATTAAAAAATCCCTATGACCTCATTGGTGATCGAAGCCCCGACTTTCCGGTTCGCAGCAATGCCTTAACTAATTGTGTCAAGCATAATCCCAACGTTCGTTATAATAATTATAAGGATACGTTTTAGTAGCCTATATCTACAATGCATATAACTTAATACATTTACCATTCTTTCTTCACTTATAATGCAAACGCATTCCTTTCTCTCTCCCTTGTGGTGCCGTTTAATGAACTGAAAGAATTAGAAAAGGAGTGTAGCATATAAGCTCATAATGATCACTGTATCTTCTGAAAGGACCCAGAACGACTGATTACAGAACTTTCAACCATTCTGAACAAAGTCCAGCATATAAAGTTTTCTAATTAAGCATCGGTAAAAGGCACGGTTTCATGGAATTACTATCTACGTTTCATAAGCACCTCAACAAACAGAAAGAAAACCAGGTTAATGTTATAATATTGTCGAGACACGACTACATTAAAGAGCTATTAAAATGAAAGTACAGCATCTCATGGACCAAGTTACTTAGTGAGATCAATGCCCGTCGCATCCTAGTCTATACATCGGTAGTGAACAAACGAGTAATACAGTCTACACCTTTTCAACCTCAATTTCGGAAAAAGTAATTTCAATTTCGGAAAAAGTAATTCCAATTTCGGAAAAAGTAATTTCAATTTCGGAAAAGGTAATTTCAATTTCGGAAAAAGTTACTTCAATTTCGGAAATACGAGGGCTATGAAGAGGGTATAGTAAAGTTGGTACCACGCTAGGACAAATGACTCAATCGGAACGAGATTATGTAGAGAAGTAGCTAGAAGGTGTACCTAAATGTTCCAAATAAAACAGTTTTGATTTTCACTGTGGTTTTCATTTTATGCCCCATCGAATGTTTTAAAAAATAGCCCTCGTATTTCCGAAATTGAAGTTACTTTTTCCGAAATTGAGATTACTTTTTCCGAAATTGAAATTACTTTTTCCGAATTTGAAATTACTTTTTCCGAAATTGAAATTACTTTTTCCGAAATTGAGGTTGAAATGGTGTAGAAGGCAGTGGAACAAACTTAAATCAGGTAAACTGATAAAACTAGTGCCAGATGGAGTTAATAGGCCATGCTTCAGAGGCTACTGAGTCTTAGACCATGGTTTCTTGAATGTGGATAAACCAGAAGGCCGTGTAACTAGTGATAAACATCTGAACAACTAGTCTTTGTTTTCCCTGTGTGTAGACCGTAGTGTATTTCAAATACAAATAAAATCAGGTAAACTGATGTAAAAAAGTGCCAGTATGTTTTTGTTTAATCAGTTATGACTGCAATTATGATATGCAGAATATGTTTTTTTTTTAATTGATTTCCAAGTTAAGCTCCAGATTTATTCATTAAGCAGGGCTTACGGAAGAAGAAAGGTCTACCATCTCGGCCACCTGGGTCATTTTAACGGTCTAGTTGGATAAGCGCATGTAAAACAATAGTGTTTTTTGTCATAGCTACCTGTATTTTAATTTCCAAGGCCTTATAAGATCACAGTAAAACAATAGGCTATGTTGTCAAGATAACTGATTTTCATTTTTTTAATAAATTCTTTCGAATACGTATATTGCCATAAAATAGGCACTAAATTGAGCATTACTCCGAAACAGATCAACCGATTTTATCCATTATGAATAGACGTCTTCCCACGGACATTGTAAATGTGTATACCAAGTTTCATAAAAATCCGGTAAAGCGTATTTGAGTTACCGCGTCTTTAAAATATACACTAAATTGGGTTTTACTCCGGTACCGGTCAACAGATTAGGTTCAAATTCAATAGGGCACTTCTCATGGACGTCATAAATGGGTATACCAAGTTTCATGGAAATCCGTTACAGCGTATTTGAGTGATGGCGCCTTTCTATGAGAAAGGCGCCATAATCTATTAAAATAGGCACTAAATTGGGCATTACTCCGGTACCGGTGAACCGATTTGGTTCAATATCAATAGGGTTCTTCCCATCGACATTATGAATGTTTATACCAAGTTTCATGAAAATCCGAAAAAGCGTACTTGAGTTATGGTGCGTACAGACGCACGGACAGACAGACGGACAGACATTTTTTCGTCCCCCACACAATCTCATAAAGTACCATACTGGCACTTAATAATAGTAAAGCCCAAGTAGACTCAAATCAGGAAATGTCTGCTTTTATGCAGTTCAGAAACTCTTATCTTCTCGTCTTCTGTCCAGAAATCTAAAAATGAGACATGGTCGCTTACTCTTCAGAAAGAAATAATCTGAGAGTGTTCGAAAACAGGATGCTTAGGAAAATATTTGGACCTAAGAGAGATGATAACGGGGACTGGAAAAAACTGCATAACGACGAGCTTCACGACCTGTACTCGTCACCGGGTATAGTAAGGGTAATTAAATCACGGAGGATGAAATGGGCTGGACATTTTGCGCGCATGGGGGGGGGGGGGGGAAGAGATATCTAAAAAGTATTGACGGGGAGATCCGAAGGGAAAATACCACTTGGAAGACCTAGACGCAGGTGGGAGGACAATATTAGGATTGATTTAAGGGAAGTCCTATTTGCGAGGGATGGTTGGAAGGAGTTAGCACAGATTAGGGTTGAATGGTAAGCGCGGATTCCACAAAATAGATAATATTCCTTTAGCTTACTTAGGAATTGTATATTGCCATTGAGTAAGTAAGTAAGACCGTAGTATATATTCGTCATTTGCTTTCAAACCTTTACGGAGAAATGAATATGATAATAAAACGGTTTGTCTATATAACATTAGGCCTATACGTGTTTATCTACATTACATAGCATTGAAAACATTTTAAATGTCAGCTGTAAATCATTAATATTAGCCACTGGCTTCGCAGAAGAAATCACACATTCGACACATATTTCATTCCCCGTCTCTATTTCCCATTTAATGATGTTTTTATCGACTTCACAGCGGGACGTTGTGGAAAGGGAGACATAAACATGACGATTTTCCAATATTTGAAGAGCTAAGTTTTGATGTCATGAACAATATTAATCAGATACCTGATAGCAAGGGCGCCCATACCCGGGGGCAGGGGGGGGCCGCGGCCCCCCCCTAGCTCTCAGGAAAAGGAAAAAATTATATATTAATAATTATAGTCTGTTTTTTTTCTTTTAAGACAATTATTTGAAAGTCAGTAGAGACATAAGTTTGCAGAAGTTTTACCATATCGACACCATGGAAGCAGAATCCACACTGGATTAGAAAAGGGGATCCTGGGGGTTTGGACCCCCAAAAATCAAATGCCTAAAATTCTATTTTTGTATTTAAAAAAAAATTAATAAATTAAACAATTTTTGTGGGTGTGTCAAATATGATATAGCAGTTATTTTGTTTCCATAACATAATGAGTAGGCCTGTTATTTCCATTGTTCTTTGTGTTATTTAACTTTTCTTATAAATAGTAATGAGTATTATAACTTAGGTTTGTTTAAGTTCGCATGTCTTAGAGTATGGTAAACAAATTTCCTAACTAGTTTTTCAGAGCTAAAATAGCGTAAAATGTTATTTTAATTAGTTGAATATTTAAAAATTTTCCGGGGGTGGACCCCCGACTTAGGTAATGATTTCTTGTTTACGTTGGTATGTCTTAGAGTATGGTAAATAAATTTCCTACCTAGTTTTTCAGAGCTAAAATGGAGTGAAATGTGATTTTCATTAGTTCAGTATTTAAAAATTTTCCGGGGGTAACCCCCGACTTAGGTAACAATTTCTTGTTTAAATTGGCATATCTTAGAGTATGGTAAACAAATTTCCTACCTAGTTTTTCAGAGCTAAAATAGAGTGAAATGTGATTTTCATTAGTTCAGTATTTAAAAATCTTCCGGGGTGAACCCCCGACTTAGGTAACAATTTCTCGTTTAAGTTGGCATATCTTAGAGTATGGTAAACAAATTTCCTACCTGGTTTTTCAGAGCTAAAAAGGAGTGAAATGTGATTTTCATTAGTTCAGTATTTAAAAATTTTCCGGGGGTAACCCCCGACTTAGGTAACAATTTCTTGTTTAAATTGGCATATCTTAGAGTATGGTAAACAAATTTCCTACCTAGTTTTTCAGAGCTAAAATAGAGTGAAATGTGATTTTCATTAGTTCAGTATTTAAAAATTTTCCAGGGGTAACCCCCGACTTAGGTAACAATTTCTTGTTTAAGTTGGCATATCTTAAAGTATGGTAAACAAATTTAATAACTTGTTTTTCAGAGCTAAAATAGCGTAAAATGTGATTTCAACTAGTTCATTATTTAAAAATTTTCCAGGGGTGGACCCTCGACTTAGGTAACGATTTCTTGTTTAAATTGGCACGTAAACAAATTTCCTAACTAGTTTTTCAGTGCTAAAATAGAGTAAAAAGTGATTTTAATTAGTTGAATATTTTAATTTTTTCTGGGGATGGACCCACGACCCCCTTGCTTGGCTACTTCATTGTTGCACTTACATTATTATATTATTAATGTAATGTTACAAACTGGCCCAAGAAGTTAAAGGACAATAAATAAATTAACTAAAAATTTGGCCCCCCCCTAGAAAATATCATATGGGCGCCCTTGCCTGATAGAATATAACATTTTAAAAACGAGCAGCATTTTTTCACCTTCTGACATAAAACGGTGTACCCACATCAAACGAAAGAGTTAATGCAGAGAAAATACCGTTTGAAACACTACCGGCTTTTAACTGTAATTAAACTCGTGCTTTGAGGGAAGTTTTGGGATGAAAGTCGCTAATGTTGGCACGCATTCTAGTACACTGTGCCTATGATCGCACTTTGCCATGGACCTTCTTTAACATTTATTGAGTTGGAAGCTGTTATATAACTTGGCAGTGTACACTTTTCTGTACAGTTTTGGCAGAGTATAACGAGAGTTCATGAACTTGCATTGCATGCAGTCAGTCTGCTTTGGAGAGGGGACCTATGAGGTCACTAAGAACATAGACCAGAAATGTATTTTTTTATCGTAGCAAAGCATTATATATAGTTTTTGCTTTCATTACATAAATAAATAAAATGTAGTTTAAAATTTTAACACCACATCGTAATATGACGCTGAACACCTGAATGGTGGCCAGTTTAAAATAGCTGTGCATATGCCTATGGAAAATTAAGTCATGGTTGAATTTCTATCACCATTTCTCGTACAGGAAAATTAAAATCTCCCCGTCTTCAAAATGAAGTAACTCCGACATTATTGAATAAAGCTTCATGAAATTTAAGGGCATCTTTAAGTGTTCAGGTGAACAATTCTACTAACTTAAAAAAAATTACTTTACTTTTGAAAATATTAGTTATTTAGTATAAGTTATACTTAAAAGGTTTATATATAAATTTATATATATTTTTTAATTGCAGAATAATAATATCAACATTTCATCTTGAAGATTTGTTGTGGGCTTCAAATGTTTTTATTGAAGCCCAAGTAGGCCTACATGTTCCTATGCAAAATGATAAAGTTATTGAAACGCTTAATCTTAGCAATACCAAACCATTTTGGTTACTTTACTTCACGCTGTAAACAAGCTTCGGTTTTGCAGGTGGCGTCGGACTTTACAGTGTAGTAGTTATGTATTATAATTTGAAGAAAAAATCTATTAAACGTGTCATATGCCGGGAAAACAACACACAAGCAGAGTATTTTTCAACACACAATTTACCAAGTTTTAGTTCGTTCAGCTTTGAAAATATATTTTGTGTGTGTTACATTTTCACTAATGATCAACTTACAAAATCTAGCTGATGGTTATATTTATTTTTGTCCCGAGTATAAGTTGAGGGAAGAAGGCAGATGGCTGCATTGCTCTTTTTACGGTATATAGTGTGGTGTGTAAAATAGCACGGATACCAGGCGTGTGACTATCACGGAGCGTGATGGATGGCACAATCGATAGGTTTAAGGCAGGCTCCAGCTGGTACTGGGTTATCATTGCCTTCATATCTAGGGCAAACCCTTACTCCACAATATAAAAAATCGTTGGGCCTGTAGCAGTAGATTAGCCAACTCTACAACGAACACTGGTTTGAGTAATTCATTTATTAAGTTAAATAGTTTCAATGCCGGCTTGTGGATTTTATTTTAGACATCTCATCCACAAAAATGCAAACAAACCAGAAGCACTACAAGTGGTTATGCATAAAAATGAGTATATGTGTATACTCAGGTACAAGCCTTTGCTTAATCTGACTTGCCTTCGTCTGCTTAATCTGTCAACAGCTGGGAGTTAATTTAAATGCACTATACCTCTTGGTTAATCTGTACATCAGCATCTGTCAGTGGGGAGGAAAAAAAAGAAAACTGTCTTCACAACACAGCAAGTGATTTTTTTTATCCAGTGAATGAAGCTGCATTTCTTTCATCTCAAGAGAGTATGTAAGCGTGTCTCATGGGCGAGCAGCCGTCACTAACACTCTCAAATCGATCCCCACGGGAACAGAGATATAGGCCTACTGTCGTTTTATTTTCATGCAAGGCTTTTTTTTCAATTCAACTTTATTTATAAAACATTCAACAGTGAGGTCATATCACGTTTTAGGTTCTGGGGGTATATCAGAACGCCGTGTGGCTACTGTTTTCAATTGTTATGACTTCTGACGATTTTAAGCATTCCCGGGCATTTTCCCAATCGTTTTTCTTAAACGATTTTTCCTAATATAAAATATTCCTAATTTTATTATTAGGGCCCGGATGTTTATGGCGTGTCATATTTTCAGCTAGACTTTTATATTAGTCATAGCATTGATTTTAACAAGAAATTGAACATTTCCGATTACTTCTATTTTACACGTCACATATTTAGATAATTTTTGCAGTTTTCGTCACATTGTGCATGTTTTCACGTTTCTCGGTTACATTTGTGGATGTGATATTATATTCAAAAGAGTTAAATGGTTGATAAGTTTTTACATTTGACTATATTTTGAAAAATGCTGATTCCTAGAAAGAGTTACTTATATTTTCGTCTCACTGTCATTGGAATGCGGCCTAGTTACTTTTTACTCGCTAAAACTGCGCAGTCTTCCCATTTTTCAAAAGACCTCTGTGAGAAGATGTACTAAAATTCATCTTAATAAAGTAAACAATATTAATAATAATATATATATATATATATTTTAAGTTTATGAAGCACGACGAATCAACACGACTAATCTGATTCCAGATCCAGACACATCAACATTCCGGAAAAATGATTTACCTTTTTGTTATCAAAGTGCATTTTGAACCAATTAAAATTCAAAGCCCGGTGCAAAAACCAGACAGCTCGAAATTATAAAATCCTTCAGGGGACACAAATAACTGAATGAAATAATTGTGTTGAAAAGTAAGGGTTATCCACTCAATAGTTAAAAGCATTAATAACAAACATAGCTTGGCTGTTTAATGAATGTAAAGTGGTACCGATGGTAAAAATAATCTTCATGCCACTTCCCCGAAATATATTTAACATTAACTTAGGGAACATGCGCCGGCAGAAACCGTTAAAACAATCCTGACAGCTCCATTTACATTCCTACTACATATATATATATATATATATACTATATATGTGTGTATATACATACATATACATAATTATATATTGACCGAAAAGTGGAACGTCTGGTCCTTGCACCGCGCTGTTCCATTACGTTAGGGAGTAATAAGATTTGGGTATATCCTTTGATGAAACGTCGGATGCTTTTAAGAGATCCGCTGTGAATGTTCTATTGGCATGTTGTCTTCAGGCTTGAACTCCGAAGTCCATTAAACAGCAATATTAAAAAATAAAGGAAAGTCATTCGTACATTAGAATCGAGCATACATAACCCTCGATGGACAACAGTAGAATGTAATAAAATGGAAGGCATACCGGCGTACTATGAAACGTTTGCCCTTTCCCTGAGAACCGGAAGTCCTCTACGGGGTCTAGATTAATACCGAAGCGACTCTTGAGCAAAATGCCAAGAGACTAACAAGCTCACACTAAGCTCCCACCTTAGAGTAGGATTACTTCCACAAAGTCTCTGGCCTTGAAGTCTAACCCAGCCAGCGAGCTTCTCGTTACGTCTCGTTACCAAGATGCGCGGATTCGCTGCGCGTAAGATCAGTGAGCTACTGTTGAGCACAGAGTAAAGATCATGCTGCATGTTGCCAGTGGTAGAAAATACTGTAATAGTTGAGTGGAGGGATAATGCCGCAGAGACAGAGACAGACAACACGTGGAGTGGGATAGCCAATCAGGGTGCAGCTACCTCCCCTAGGCAGGAACTCTACGAACGGTGAGACTCGCTCCTAAGGTAAATACGTAAAAACCCAGAGACTTTGTGGAAGTAATCCTACTCTACACGACGAATACCATACACACAAAGCTCACTAAAGTTTACTACTATTGTCACTTTGTGGTTATAGAGAATCTCATCTTACTCAAGCAATAGCTATGCTAATTAATACCCCACTGGTTGTGCACTGAGTGGTATGCAAACGAGACTCGCTTTGCATTTATAGATAAACTTGCAGTTCAAGAGAACTTTTTGCACTGGAAATTACTTTGAATCAGAGACCAACTCTAACAAGACGGACCAGAATAAATTTACTTGCTCTAAACGACGTCTTTTCAAGAGGTTCTTTTAATGGTTTCTTAATTTAATGATTTTGTGCTAAGTTCTCCGCAAAAAAAGTATCTCGTTTTCCTAATGAAAATGTAAATACATGACAATTAATAGCACGAACATAATTGCAATACAAGCTGGAATGAGAGGAATAAAAATGCATTCCTTACAAAACGGCCTACTAGAGTGGAATGTGAAGTGATATACAGTAGATGTATTGTCCATATTTATGGTAAAGAAAGTTATGTGGGTGCATTATATCAACGTTTATTTGGATTGTATATCCTTCGAGGATGCGACACGAAGCGTGGCAACGACATTCTCATTATTTTTGCAACAACATACATGAATCGAATTGAATTCTAACGATTAGGTTTAAGCCTAAATGTTCAGGAATCACATAATATACAATACCTATTATACGGACGCCGCGAAAAAGAATACGTGGAAACGAAATACTGAAAAAATCAGAAATAACGGCAGGGCTGTCAACCGTATAACACCTAATAACGACTACATTTTTGCTCGATTACAAAGTTTTGGTCACCCCTGACCTCCATGGCGAATTAAGAACGTTACCTTCATAAACACTCCGAGACGTTGGTCGTGCAGTTACCTAGGGAATTTTGAAAGTACGTGTCAAATTTATGAAGACTGTTCCATTGAAAATGGAAGAAATAATTAATAAAATCCAGTCATTAGGGAATTTATTATAATTGGATTATATGATTAATATAACTATTATTGTTAAGTCACTAAACTATTTAAACTCGTTCACGACATGATATCTATATTAAAAAAAGTATTCCCTGAACGATCGCAAAGCATTGCTCGCCCTTACGATATTAGGTGAAGTTAATAACATAGCCTAATATTAATGAAAGGAGGTGTTTGTATGTGTGAATTCGACGCCCAGCCACATGAACGGCACGCACACATGTGAAAATTTTAACACAGATGGAAAGAAGAAAATCCTAATGCATCTTGAAGCCGGATCCTTTTTTTTTCCGCGTTCGTTCGCGATCATTTTATAACTTATAATATAGGTCCTATTATACCGACCAACCTGATATGCTCCACACTGAAGGTAAGAACATGATTAAAAATAAAATTAGCTTCTGTAACTATGCAATTTCTGTAAAAACGATGCCAATGTCAATGAAATGTTTTAATTATTATTTTGCTGATAAAAATATTGCTTTTCAGATCTGACAGTTGATATTAAAATACATGTTACGAGCAGCCTATATATCACTGAGCTCAATCAGTAAAGTAAAGTAGACTTAATACCAGCAACTCAACAATATTTTATTTTAATATCTGCCTAGGCCTTTCGGTGTTTTCCGCCATCTACAGGGCATCTTCTTTTGCTGGTTTGGAAGCCTCAGTAACTAAAACCAAAACTGCATTGTCTGACATCTTGTCACATTTATAAAATCAAAATGTCCAAAGGCTTTATAAAAACAGTAAACACTGTCACTGAATCGTCCTAAGTTTTTAGAAATTTTGATTTTATAAATGTGACAAGATGTAAGAGATGAAGTTTTAGTTTTAATTATTGAGGGATCCAAACCAGAAAAAGCAGATGCCCTGAACATGGCGGAAATACGCCGAAAGCCCTAGGCAAATATTAAAATAAAATATTATTGAGTTGCTGGTGTTAAATCTATTTATTTTATCTAACTATTGAATCAATAAACGCAGTCATAAAACGGTAAGTCATTTCCAAACTTCATAACTGAAGTTCATAACTTCATCTCCAAACAAGTCTTGAAATATAATTATTAGCATTTGGATTATTCTTCTAACTGAAGCCACAGGAATGTCAAATTCATGTCAAAACCAGTTGTTGCGACCTTTAAACCAGAAAACATATAGGTACATTCTCGTGTTATAAAAACTTGCAGCACCATCTGTTCAACCTTAGCATACTAATTACTGTATTTGTACAAAACTCTAATTACAAGTTTTGGGTAAGATATGAATTAATAATAGACTAATATGTGTACAGTGTTTCAATTAAGCGACCGGTTGTTGTTTTCACTGAAAGGTCGAGTTGTGACGGTGAAAACATGACTCACGAGAACAACAGCTGTTTACACTATCAGCTTATTGCTGCTGTGACGTATCATAAGTGTCATGTCAACACACGCTACCTGAACTTTTTCTGACACACTGGTTTTACTTGTCAGTCAGCATTTCTTGCACCTTAGAATGAATCGTCTTTCCTTCTTTACTTCATTCTTTTCTTAGAAAAATTCTTATAAGTTTTTTTTATAACTACGGTATTTTCAATAAAGACCGAAATCACTTTAAGAATGCAAACAATTCTATTCCTATTTTGTCATATACGGCAGTAACAAGTTGTTATAAGCATAGCTGTACATACATAAATGACGTAAATAGGCCTATACATTAAAAAAACCAAAACAGTTGAAGCAATAACAAAAAAACAAAAAAAAAAAACAAAAAAGAGTGCGTGGAACGCCACACGACAGAAGTAAAACTTTATTTTAATTTTTTATTTTTTCAATTTTTGATTATTGGATTTTTTCAATTTTGCATTATTGGACTTTTCAATATTGGATTTTTGGACTTTTTTAATTTTGGATTTTGGACATTTTAATTTTGGATCTTTGAATTTTGAAATTTTTATTTTTAAATTTTCGATCTTTGAATTGTTTATTTTTGGATTTTTAAATTTTTGATTTTATTATTTATTAAATTTTGGAAATTTGGATGTTAAAATTTTTAATTTTTTTTTTTTAATTTTTGGAAATTTGTATTTTTAATTTTGGATTTGCGCGGTAATGAACCTCCGGGTTCCATAAAATAGATAATATAGCCTACCTTTAGATTGCTTAGGAATTGTCTATTGCCATTGAGGAAGTAAGGTCTGAAAAATTTCCTTTGTTTACTCCTAATCATTGAGTTGATTGTTTTCTGTGCAGTCCGCACCGAAACAAGTCGGTTTTGAGTGTGACTGATTGTGACTGATTTCGTGACGTCTTTAGTGTGACTGATTTTCCCGATTCACCCTCTACCGCCACTAAAGAAGTTTTACTTCAAAATAAAGGCATGATCTAAGAATATCAATATGGAATAGAAGTATTTGTAGACTAGTAGTACACTTTTAATTGCACTTTTAATTTTTTTAGAAGTAAATCCTTATAAGTTAGTTACCAGGAATTTTGTTATAAAACGTAATGTCAGTATGAAATTGAGATATTATGATGGGATGAAGGTGATAGTGGTGGCGACTAGATGATATTCGGCGACCCCACAACTGCCTAAAGTTTCCCGACATTCGTCTCACAGGTGAGAAAAACCTCCGTAAAATCTCCAGAAAACGCCCCACTGACTGATTTCGTGACGTCTTTAGTGTGACTGATTTTCCCGATTCACCCTCTACCGCCACTAAAGAAGTTTTACTTCAAAATAAAGGCATGATCTAAGAATATCAATATGGAATAGAAGTATTTGTAGACTAGTAGTACACTTTTAATTGCACTTTTAATTTTTTTAGAAGTAAATCCTTATAAGTTAGTTACCAGGAATTTTGTTATAAAACGTAATGTCAGTATGAAATTGAGATATTATGATGGGATGAAGGTGATAGTGGTGGCGACTAGATGATATTCGGCGACCCCACAACTGCCTAAAGTTTCCCGACATTCGTCTCACAGGTGAGAAAAACCTCCGTAAAATCTCCAGAAAACGCCCCACTTATGAAACGTGTCCCGATCAGGAATCGAACCTTGGCCCTCTTCGTGAGAAGAGCGAACGCCCCTCTTCTCCACAGCGGTGGACTGGAGCATTATCTACTAATAAATGTGTCTGCTTCCTAACTGTTGAACTTTTAAATTATAAACAAACATCTTTGCTTAAAGAATGTAATTAATTAATTTTCATTTCTCTCCAAAGCATCATTTGACCTAGGCTACATAACCGTCAATTATAGCATCTCAGTCGTATTATGTATAATGTAACTATGCCCAGGATAATAAGTTCGCTAGCTGTATAGCTAAAGTTTCAGCCTTAACACATGAAGGGAATTACAGTGTTATTGAATTGCCATGCAGGCCGATACGGGTGTTCACTCTCACTGCGGTGCGTGTAATTAATTAAAAGGCGGCGGTATCACTAACCCTTCCCACAGAAACCAAAGTGTCACCTCAGGTTTCCATTCAATTGCTTCTAAGCTTATCTTTATGAATAGAGAAACTCAAACAAGTCAAATCTCTTCTTTCCAATTTCCAGTACGGACCCTTTAAAGCCCTTGCGCCTTGCAATCACCCTTATGCTTCACGCAGTACTCCGCTACCGGAGAAATTGCCGTGTCTGTAAGGGGTTTGTTCCGCATCTTTTGCGTTTTATGTAGCGAGTTTGTTATACTTCGGATTTTTGTTACAAGGCACATGAATTGTCCCCTTTATTTACGCATGGGGCCAAAGATAGATGATCACTGATCGCCATACAATGTTCTTAAGTTATATGGTATATAATACCTAGTGACGCAGAGGCCTTTATTTCTTCACTGTAATCTTTTCCATTAAACTTTTTAAAAATAGTCCTTTTTATTAGTTTTCAAACTGTAGGCCTACATTATGCAACGAACCTACAACGGCATATACGAGTTGGCCTATGTTTACCATAGTTTTCATATGAGTATCTTAATTACCATTAGGCCTATAGGCAAGCTGCATACGATTCTTCTTGTTCGACCATAATTAAATGTTTAAGTTCTGAGATTTTAGACTCATAAAAAAATCGGCTGACCGCGGCAATCGGCTCTTAACAAGTTCTAGTAGTTCTTGTCTTCTGCGACAGATGGCAGCTGTTGGCGTACGGTCAAGTCGAAATTTGTTCTTGTCCTTCGTCAAGAAACGAACGGATTTTTACTTAAGACAAAATGAGCTCAATTTAGCACAATATTAAAATTATCACGAAAAAAATTGATCTTAATTTAAATACACACTGTTTATTACGAAGTTTCATTTCGTGCTCTCAAGGTTTCAAGATCGTTCCACGTTCAATTAATAAAACTAGTCGATATCACACGTGCGTTATAATGAAAATCTGTTTCGAAATGGATATCATTATACTTACAACGCCACATGTAATAAATAAGCGTATCATAATATTGTCGAACAACAAAACTTTATGTTTCATTACAACATTTTTGTATAGTCGAGTTTTTCATGGCATAGGCCTACCCAGGGGGCTTTAAAGGATTAAAAGAATAAGTCGGTGTTTCTTTATGTTAATTGATCGGACCAAGTTGGTCTTTGTTATTCTCTCATTATATCAATCACTGACCTCAGTTCTTCTCTTGGTTTAATCATTTCACACGTGTTATTGTTTACTGTAACTAGATTTTGCAAACCCCTTTTGACTCCACCCGGAGTAGATGAGTAGCTGTCACAAAACATTCTTAGATTTTAATTGGCTGGGGTAACTATCTGATAGGTGCGATGACAATGAAAGATGGGTTGAGCTGGCGGCCAATTTCTCCTCCTAACAAAATACGCCGCCTGGGCATGCAATGAATAACTGTACTATAATACTGCATGCCTTGGTTTTCATAAATTACAATAAACTCCTCTACGTTAGAACATTCTAAACTTAGAATATCACATTAAACTAAAATGTAGGCCTAATACTTAGCTTACCAATATTAATCGGCACTCTTAGAGTAAGAGTTTGATGTCTACAGAGCCGATGACTGCAACGGCATAGTCGCCCATTAAGCTTCATCCGTTCTTATGTCGCTCATAAATTAGCCGTCGCGTCGTTCCGACAAAGCTAAACCACTCGTTGGTGTATTACTGTAAAAAGTTTTAAAGCGCTACCAAATTTAGCATCTTGTTCCCGTACGCATTTATAATATGGAAACTAGTGTAATTTTCCTAAGAATACTTTCCGTCAAAGACAGAATACAACTTAGCCAGCAGATATGCAAGGTCCCTTAAAATTACCAAGACAAATATTATGCGCCAATCCTCCTTGAATTTCCGTTCCTTGGTGGACGTTTTGTGAAATGAGGACGTCTACTAATTTCTACGAATATTTAATTAAGCTCATAAAATTAAGCAACCTTCGAACTTGTAATGCTCACTTCATTGGCAAAAAGGTTTTCCATATGAGATTAATGCAAACATTTTCACTACGAAATTAAACACTTTGCTTGAGCCATATATTATGCACAGGCTGTGGTACCGATTATAGCAACTCTTAGATAAATATAATTAATCACTTGGTAAATGGAATTTATAACAATTTCTCAAAATGTCATACAAATACTTTGTATGAATATACGCGTATATTTGTAAATCACACTTCCGGTAACAATACTTTTTTCCGCATTTCAGGATCTTGTAATTTTAACAATAAAAAGGAAAAGTAAGTAAATTAAAGGCCCTGCAAGAGGTCAACAGGTGAGATTTATAGGTGGACTCGTCGTGTACTTCCATATCATCTCATCCATAAGGAAGATACCAAAACAGAGGCCAATGATTGCAGTGCTTAGGGGTTATCCACACTTCGGTCCTACTTTCTTGCCTTTTCTAATAATTAATTAGTTACTGTCACTGCTTTTGTAATTCAGTACATGCTCGGGACAAATACAATTCCCATGTATCTAAGAAGAATATATTGTGACATTTCCGGTCGCCAGAATGCCATTGGCGACCAGAATTCTGAGGTGGATGACAAATGTACGATTTTGAAAAAAAAAAATATATATATATTATTTCCTTTTTATTTTAATTTCCACAATAGAAATTAGAATTAATATTATATACTATCACAGGCAGTCACTTTTGATATGAACAAGATGGACTGAATATTCGCGTTTACACGGAAGCGTTTAGGAAATATCCAGAAGTTAACGATATCATTTGAATTTCCCCACACGACTTCGATTGGTTTTGGTTCTCTGTGATTTAGCCAATCGTTGCTCTAGCTCTTCTAGTAATAAACAAGTTGGTTTGTGTGATAGTTCTTGTTTGTTATAGCCATTAAAGTTTGCACTCAATTGCAAAACTTCCAAAATATTTAACTTGTTTTACAATAATATTAGTTACAAATTTAGTTTGTCCCATGCAAAAAAATATAAACTTACATTATTTTAGTCTTTTTAAATGGAGAACAGATCTGTTAGAGTGGGTTCTTCTATTTATGTATTTATTTATTTTAATTAATTTTTCATACTTAAATTGTGGGGTACGTTGTGTAATATTTTGTAAGTAAAGAGAAAATAGCGAATAATTTCCCAAAACTTTTTGGTTTGGCTACTGCCTTCAAGCTTGAAATTTCTTGCCCTGGTCTAAGCTACTGTTTGCGAAAGTTCGCTTATAATAGGCCTATGCTCTTTACAGCCACTGACGCCAAAGGGCATGGAATTCTTTTAAAGTACCTATAGCATAATGACAGTAATAATACCTCTACCAGGATTCCACACTGTCGTTTTCATTGGATATGTGATCACCGGAGGTTCTACACAGGAGTTAATGAACTGTGGATGGGATAATTGCGATGTACTTGTAAACAATTAGCAGATGTTTCGTGAAAGTCTCTATAATGATGAGAGTTCGCACACATCCATTCCGTTTTGCTTGCGATCGTACAATAGCTTTAAGGATTTTGGCCCCACGAGTTCGTATTTCAAACAAACCAGTCGGTTTCTTGTTTCTTTTATGCTTGGGACTGCATTATCTGAGAATTAAGGCATTATATATTATCTTGAAAGATTTAGCTACTGTCACTGAGTCTTGGACTTATCTTGATATTACACACATAGATTAAGAGCTAGAAAAAACAGGGTATTTATACTCCTTTTAGCTACGAGACCGTATCAGGAGTTCGGAATCTGTGTCTATACAGTAGGGTAGGCCATAGAACTATGGATTGTGAATTATTTCTATTGTTAGTGTATTTTATGGAGTATACTTAACTGATACTAATTTAAATCGATAAGATACAGGATGAAATGGTGAGGATGAGCAATGGTGTGTAAACAACCAATTCGGATTTTGCCTTTATTAGGGAAACCATGAAGAAACCCATGTCAAATTGGCCGGTCACGGCATTAGACCCTGGAACCTAATAGGGTCTTGAAACGCAAAGCAAACAATTTTAAATAAATAAAATACCAAAAAGTTACAATTTCCTATAAGTATTTGACGCACAATGCATCATCTGATGTATGTCTAGCCATTAATCATCACATAACAAAACAACAAATTAAAAATGACTGAAATATAGACCTACATATTGGAACGTAATTCTATACGGTACCTATTCCAAAAAACTTAAATACACTTTCAGCTTATCTTAATTCAAGCAGACCTAAATCACACTTTAAATTTGGAAACATCTTCTGTTGATAGGTTTGTTGGTTTGTGCATTTCATTTTTTCCCCTTTATTTATTTTTTAACTTGTTAAAATTATATTCGTAAATATAAATACAGTAATTCGAACAAATACTACTGTGATGGGTAATTTGTTATATGCTTTATTGCTGATTTTATTCAAATTTTAAGGGAGAAAAGTCATTATTTGTAGTACACACACATACTTCACAATAGTATATACATTAAAAGGAACAAATCAGTGGAAACAAGTTTTCAAGATTGTGCCATTTTTAGCAATGCTAGGGTACTTTAAAAATTTGCATAGAGAACAAAAAACTGAAAATTAAGTTTCAGATATAGCATTATGTTAGTCGTATGCCTTAGGATGCCTGGTAAGATTCTTAAAATAAAAAAAATAATAAATAAAAATAAAAACAAAAAGGTACAAAATGTGCATTTTGTCCACAAACATTAATACATAGGCTACCTTAAATTAAAATGGGACCAATTAGTTATTCTAAACATGAACACAACCAGTTGCTTGCCATACATGAAACTTAACCAACGTTTTAGGCAGAGATGCAAATATCCAACCAAGCATGTAAAATTCTGTTCATATTTGCTTTCACAACACGATACGTACACTTGAAGCGACAGTGCCATGTCAGACTCGTATCTGCTCGAACAGACGTGAAGTGCAAACAAAGCATAAAAATACACCCAAAATACATCACACCGGTATCCTAAATTTACTTCCTGCTTGGTAGGGCTAGTGCATGATCCAGCACAAACATGAGAAGTTTAAAAGGCATTCGCATACTAACTAGATAGTGAGGAATGAGACATTTTAGTTAATGATTAACCCTTTAGCCATTTTGTTTCTGCTGCTACGCAGTTCGTCTTTCGGATATTGCCCTCAAGCCTAGGGGCCTCCTTGGTGTCTTTTGACAAGAACAGGCTAATGCCAGCATCGGGGTTTCCCTCCACCCACATCCACGTCACCATCGTTAATCATAACGCCACATTACACTACAGAAACACCTTTACACATACTCATTCCACATCTTACATTTCTGCCAGTTACACATCATCATGTAATTATTACTATTCAGCTGTGTTTAGCTGCGAGGCCATAATCAGGAGTTCGGGATGTGTGTCTATACAGTAGGGTAGCCCATGAAACTATTGCCTGTGAATTGTTTGTATTGGTAGTGTAACTTTATGGAGTAAATTTCAACTAATATTAATTTAAGTGGATATGATACAGGATGAAATGGTGAGGATGATTCATGGTATGTAAAAGTCCAATTCGGCATTTGCCTTTACGACTGGGGAAACGATGGAAAAAAAAAAACCTGTCAAATTGGCCGGCCACGGGATTTGAACCTGGTACCTCCCTCAGGGCGGACCCCAAATGCGTCAGGGAAGGCACTAGATACACAATTGCATATATTATTATTACTACTTAATTTTATTATTAATGTTGTTAGAAGTATTGTAAGTAGGGCTGAAAACCGATTAAAATTTCTAATCGAGTTAATCGATTAATCGACAAACAGGTCGGTATTTTAAACGAAACCAAAGTGTACATTTCATATTGTTTTACACGTTTAATAACTACTTTACTACAGATAATCAGAAGAAATCCTGAATTAATGAATACCATTATTAGTTAACTAGTGAAAAAATATATACAAACTTACAATTCCGGTTACTTTTTCAGCCAAGACTTGAGACACACGAGTTTCTTGACATTTTAATGTTCAAGAGACAATCTTAGTTTGTTTACATCAATACCGGCAGCACTAAAACTCTCTCATTCGGCACTGAGAAAGGAGTTTGGTCATTTGACCCATTTTTCGAAAAACGTTTTTTCAGAATTCGACTAAACCGATTAATCGGAAAATGTAATTGATCGACGATCAAATGTTTAATCGATTAATCGGTACAGCCTTAATTGTAAGTCATGTGTTTTCCGTAAAAAATACTCACAGAAGCACCTGCTGACAGGCCAAATTTTCGTATCCTTTTCCTCTTAGATCCGAGGATTCTTAACTTCTCTAACAACTTGATTATTAACGCCAGAATTAGAACAGAGAGTAGCAGTACCTTACTAACACAAAGGCAGGTTATTATGATGAATGACAATGAACATAATGAGAAGGAACTGTGCCATTATCATTTGTAACAATGACCTGCCTCTCGGAGGAGCACACTGTAAATGAGGACATAATGAAGTTCGCGAAGGACGTTTCATTACAGCCCCAACTTGATGAGTTGATTCATATCTCAGAGATGAACCCACATCATACGGTCAAACTATTTCACTCCAGCCATTGTTTTGCTCAGCGCCATTGTACAAAGGATGTGGTCCGCCTTATGGAAAATGCCTTCCACAAGATAAGTTTGATTCATTCATGAAACTGGAGCACAAAACCATTGTCTATCATCAGGCAATCATATCGAGAAGAATGTTCGGAAACGTCTTGTGGATCTTTACAAGTGATAATAAGCTTCAACAAGCAATTTGTTTTCTCGCTTGGATTGTTCACATCAAGGTCAGTTAGCGTTAATGGCTGAATTGCATGAATGCACTTACAGATGATATGCAGGGTATTTTGAGTTTACGCCCTCTATTTTCAGGTCGTTAGCTATCGAGGAAAACCGTTTGGGGAATGAAATGTCTGCTGAATAACTTCTGTGTATGTTTCCGTTTTATATAGGCCTATTATTATATTTTATATAAAAGTGGTCATAATTGAAAAATAATTTAATAAGCATTTTACTTTCCACAAATTTTCCTTCAAATAATTTCATGACGTAGTGACTAGATTTCGATTCCCGGTAAGCCATGGGAATATTATCTTTCAGACTAAGTTCCCATGGCGGTAATCCAACAATCAGGTTAATAATAATTTAGGTTTATGGATTCCCTGGAAACTACATAGGCTTAAAAGTAAATCGGAAAGTGAAAACGCTCTGCTTAATCAGTGTACCAATTTGAGAAGGAGATACATTTTCGACACCCCAGTGGTATAAAAATATTGTAGTTTATTTGTTGGTTTGTTATTGAGTTTGCTAATGTGCTTGACAGTTTGTTAGTTGGTTGGTTAGTTAGTTTATTCGATTTTTGTTAGTTTTTCAGTCTGTTTGTTTTTGTTAGCTCGTTAGCTAGCTTGTTTGTTAGTTTGTTAGTTACTTCGTTAGTTTGTTGGATAGTTTCTTTGTTAATTTGTTTGTCGGTTTGCTACTGTTAGTATGTTAGTTGATTTGTTTGTTAGTTCGTTTGATCTTATATTCCAAATTGTTAACATAAGTGAAAAAATATATAAAGTTTAAAATTCCAAACTGTAAATCGACAGGTACTTCGATTTCCTGTATACAGTATATTCTACCTAAGTGAAATGAACTGAATAATTATTTATTCAGTTGGGGCAGTAGCTGAATGATGACATGTCCACGAACTTATAACTTAATAGATTGTTTGTCCTTCCTTTCAGTAAAATTATCGGACTGTGAGCCCGCAAGATAGCTGCTTCAACAGCGTTCAACTTTACTTTCTTCCCGGATACCTTTACCTTCATCTCACAATTTTTGGACATTCCACTTTCCTCTGCAGTTTTAATATCTTTTCATCTATCAGCTCCTGTCGCACATGGCTGCATCCTATCACCCCGCGGATGAGATAGAGAAACCTCCGAATGAAGAGGTTACATTAATGTAGAAGAATTTAGTTACGCATTAGTTACCTAGAGAGGATAGAGGGAAATAAATGATTAATTTTGTATTTTCTGCTACATATAAATAATGAAAATCAAAACATATTTTTTGCTACCTTATCTGTTCCTTCTTTTCCAATTGAACAAGCTTTATAGGGCCTATTAGGAAGGGACTGCCATAAATTTATAGAATTTCAAAGACATATCCTTTTAAATTTTATAGTTAGAGAAATGTAAGCAGCAGCAATCTAAAATAGCTACTCTTTTACTTTCAGCTTTCAGAACAAAATATAAGTTACCATGAAAAAGATGAACTACACACCCTTTATCATAGAGTAGGCCTAAATCTAATTATTAATCGATGCAACCTGAAAATGTGTACTTTTGTATATAACATCTTTAAGTTTTGGTTTTTATATTAATCTTTGTTTACATCAGCCTCCTCCTTTCTTCACCCAAACTATTTTCTGTAAACAAACTATACCATACATAAGTGTAGAAGCATTCTTTTAACCTTTTCTGCTATATATGTTTCATGTATATATATTTCAGCTCATTCTGCTAGTCAAGTGGAACATACTATAGGCTACAACAACTATTAAGAAACCTATATCTTACACTGCGCAGTGGAGCCCTGTGCATCCATTATACAGTAAGTGAAGCGATACAACAAGATTGCCTACTAAAACAGTTTTTTTAAGAGTCTTCTCTTTAAGAATCCACGACAAGCTTCTGCTGGAGACGTATAGTTCCCACCACCCACGACGTCTAGTGTTTCAAGCACCCTCGTAAAGACCCCGCACATTGTAGTCATGTGGTATCTTTCTTATTAACATCTAGGTCACCAGAGTCAGCCATGAAATCACAGCATCCTCAAGAAAAATTATCGCTACGCCCATTTCACTAACTACACTAAATAAATAGAACGCAATGAAAGTATATTAAAATGAAAGTGAGTTCCTGTCCAGAAGTTATTATCATCTCCTCTGAAATTCAAATTTCGTAACTTGTCTGAATGGGCAGGAAAGGTGATCGAAATACATTAATTGCACAGAGAGAAGGTTCACCGCGGGACGAAAGAGAAAAATAGTGTCAAGGTCATTATTAATGCGCATATAATTCTGTATAATAATCAGTTTTTTTCTACTCTAGGCCTATGTAAAGTAAAGTAAAGTGTTCCCTATACAGGCCATGGAGGCCCAGGAAGTTGAGGCTCCCAGATTTTGGACACCCCCAGGATTACTCCTGGTACTCGTTTCTGTTAGAGGCTGAGTCGACCCCAGGCTAGGCCTATGTAGGCTACTGTATAAAAATGTTAGCTGTAAGAATTATGTAATCTTTGTAAAATAACTGTACAACACTTAACTATGTAAATATATACTAAAAAATGCAAGCAACAACCTATAGGCTTACTATAATAATGAAGGTAAGGCTTACATATAGTATGGTGTATCATTTGATTGCACGGCCATATTTTTTCATGGCTTCTGATTAGTTTTTAATTACATCTACTCATTTATTATATACAGGAAAAAAGTGTGAACACCAAGTGAAACTATATTTTAAACAAATGCTATCAACTTCGACAAGATACAGCCTGCACTGATAGATGACCACACCATTGGCAGGTTGGTACATGAGGTAAGTAGTCAACATCTTACACTCTATCTGAGATGTATTTTTTTCCTTCTAAAAAAATTAAGGTCGTGTCTGTTGACTGCTAATGCATTGGCTGAAACTGTATTCATCACGTGACCAGATACTTACTGGTTTCATATCAATTGAGTATGCAATTTCGGAATAAATACGAGATGTTTGAAAGATTTACTTAACATTCCATTACTTGATGACCAAAACAGCTAAGATTAATACGTTGTCATGTGTATCTGCATTTTAAAATATAATTAATGTATAGGCCTACTTCTAAAATGTGTCAAGGGTCAAAATTCAAAATGAGATCAAATTACAAGTGCGGTAGAATTTAACAGCCGAATTCGCCATAGTTTAAAAAAATTCAAGCCCAATACTTTTGTTGGGATCAGTTCTGTTGATATCCGTAATCAATCGGCCACACATTCCATTCATCTGAATCCGATCAGTTGGTCATTCCCGACTTGAGAAATTACCCGTACGAGGATCGAAATACCTCGAGCTCATGATCTGGCGTATAAATCTAATAACCATAAAAAAATACAATATTAGACTACCAAATATAAAAATCGTTAGATTATAAAAAAATATCTTAAGTCAACAAAAAGTTTCGAGAACTCTCCACTTTTTTGGAATATAGATTAACCTCAAATGAAATCCTAACAGAATACGATTATTATAATTTAACTTCCAATTAAAAACTATTTGGATAAAATTGTCGTAGCATGAAATTCGTCATAGCGTGTACCATTAAACATGTACGCTATGTTAAAATTTCAGGTGAAACACTCAGAAACACTGTCAGAATTCACTAGTTTGAAAAGCAATATTACTTACTGTTAATCTGTGTAAGAATGGCGTATAGATCACAACAACTTACCTGAAACAGAAGAAAACACATGTAAAAACGAATTCATCTGAAGTAAATACACTGGAAAAACGCCAAATTATAAATGAAAACTTTTTATCCTAAAGACTTAGGAGTCTGGATGGAAAACTGAGATTGAGTAGGAACATCTTTACGGTCCTTTGACAAAACACCTTACTAGATAGGCATACAAAGATTTAAATAGCCTGTGTTATTTTTTTAAATAAACCGACTCTAAGTATAAAAGTTCCTTCAACATGTTTTCTTCTAAAGATTATTCCGAAAGGTGTCCAGTCGGTCTGGGTGGCGCAGTTAGTATGGCTCTGGCTTTCTGTGCCCAAGGTTCGATCCCGGTCCAGGTCGATGGCATTTATGTGTGCATAAATGTGACAGAGCCATGACAGTAGAATTACTGGCATGTAAAAGAACTGCGGGATAAAATTCCGGCACATCGGCGACGATCACAGGCCTAAGTTGCAGTACATCCCCATCGTTAAGTTACCATATACCAACCAACCGAAAGGTGTCCACTGAAGGAAACTAATGTATTTCCAAGCAACGAATGACAACTACAGCTGTTGTAAACAATAGTGTTATGTTTTTATGGCTACGCATTTTCAACTATTTAAAATGCTGGAATAATTAAGTAATATTAGGTAATAATAAAACGACATCTAGGAGATAAAGCATGAAATTATCAAATTCCACATATTTTTTTTTAACATTATAAACTTTATTACACAACAAGAATAATACAGTCCTGATAAAATTTATAAATAATGCTTGATTGCATATACAATCAAATTACATATGAAACATTATGTACAGTATCAGCCCATTGACTGTCCTCACTTATACATAATTTATTTATTTTGTTACACTGCAAGTGCGTCAACATCCAGGTGGCAGTGTTGCAATTTATACCAGCTATATATACACACTATATATAGCTATATATATATGAACACACTATACATACAATTACACACACATAAATATAAATGACTAGCTGAAAAGGCCCGGCGTCGCCCGGGCTTTGTATTTTGTAATCTAAAATTAACTTTTGGAGGACTTTCGATTTTGAAACTCTAGGTCCTTATATAATATGTATGCAAAATTTGAAATGAGAAACTATTCCTTCAGAAAACTTATAGCTTTCTATGGCTCATAGAGGATGTCGAATGTTGCATTCCGTTGCTTCTACACATCATGCCTGGGAGGGGTTGAAATAAGAAGAAACATAAATTCCGGTTACATAAGATTGTATTGTCTTAACGGAAAATTGTATTTCTCAGTCCCATATTACCATACAACCGTTTCGGGGCTGAAATAAAAAAAATCAACATCACTTTCATACTTTCCTCCCGAAAAACCTCGGACATAATATACACCGGGCATAGGACTGAAAATGTTCCATCCCATTTTGTCTTCTTTCAGATGCTTAGGGTCTATGATACACATCCCTATTTCTCAACTAATACAAAACCTATAGCTATGAATAACGTATCAGTGGATAGGATTTTTTACAGACTGATATAGCATACTCATTGGCAAACACTTAAGCTGTCCCTGCAATACGACCGCTTATTCTACATCAAAATGTGAAGTGAGAAAATTATCTACTCTTATACAATTCAACGGCCCTAAATAGTGTGCTTGCTCGCTCGCCCGCTTCGTGAGACATCGGGTATACTCGGCGATGTTCGTCTCTCGCAGTCTAAACTTTCATGACGACTACAAAATTAGGAAAGCCGTTTCTTTATTATATAAGGCCTAAGTGAAATGAAAACAATGAACAAATATTCTAATTTTATATTTACTTACAATTTTCATAGCTCTGAACCACAAACATTTTTAATAATCTACCAGTGTAAATTTCTTAAAAAAACCTGGAGTCAATGAATAATGGCAGGCGAAGCCGGGGGCACCAGCAGTAAAATATTGATGGTTTAACTCTTGAAATATCGCTGATAATAATAATCCAAACAAACCACTCCTTCCCTTCAAACATTATATAATTTCTGAAAATTACACTGAATTGATCAAATAAAATTCACATCATATTCATGTCAATAAACAGTTGAGAAACAATACGTATTATGTGTTCACAGGTTCCCTTGGAACTGCATAATCGATTCTGATATAGTTTTCCCAGGGGGCACTTTCTAATCGTAGAATTAGAAGCCGGAATTTTAGCTGTTTCAATAATATTATTAATGGCTTAGTTTATGAATGATTCGCGTGCAAGTGTTAATAAATATAATGCTTTAATAATTATTATACTCTTAATTTTTAATTTTGAAATGAATTATCGTGGGCGAAGCCACGGGCACCTCCTAGTATTTTCCATGTCGAGGGTAGAGAAAGTTATGTGACTGCATTACAATGTGCTTTATTTACGTGGATTTTATTCTTTAAGAATTATTTTTACATTACATCGTTATCATCAGAATTCGTTAAAGTCCAATATTATGTAGTGATCAAAGCCCTATGTGAACTGTGTAAACAATACACTGTTGTCTTGACAACTGAATTGGATTTCATTTTTCAGTATAATATTCTCACAAATTATATAAATTTTCAAGGGAAGGCGTAATTTGTTTGAATTTTAATGTTGCCCGCGTTACTTCCCGGGCTTAACTGGGTATGTGTGCAAAATGGTAAAGAAATGCAGATTTGTATAAGGAACAAACATACATACATACATACACACTTTCGATTTTATATATTAGAAGATTTAAATAGCCTAATCGTAAAATGCACGAGACTCAATTTCTCGCGTAAATTATAAATCCGTGCCGGACTGCAAAGAAAACAGGTAAAGCAATGATTAGGTCTATGCTCATAATTACTTTATTTTTTTTTGTATACAATTCTGTACATTTTATACGTATAATAAATTCTCTTCCGAGTTATATTCCGTTATCTTATCTCAAATTTAAGGCAAACTATCGTGTCCTATAATGCTTTAAGGGATAAAATATTCGTTTTGCCAGTGATTAATGAGAAATTTGCTAGATTTTGAGCCCGATGAGAGTTCTTTTTTTAACAGTTTCTGTAAACAGCAAAAGCATTATTTATAAATTTGAAATGTAAAAACATATTAAAAAAATCGTGCAAATAATGTAGGCCAAATCGTATATATCTTAGATTCAGTTATACACGGATTTTATATTTTAAGTGAATGTTAATCAGAAAAATACATCATTGAAACTCTATAGGCCTAATTATGTTTTTCAATAAAAACTTATAATAACAAAAACTGTATTTTAATCCATTAATTTATAGATGTATTTTGTTAAGCCTTATATTGTATTTTATGCTTTTGACTACATGTATATGCTATTACTAGGGTTTGGATATTTATGACCTAAAAAAGTGGAAAATATTATTGCAAATATGCCCTTAAAATGACTAAATATGATCCAAAAATCCTAAATATGACCTAATAAAAAACGTATTTTCAAAAAATAAATGTTTAAAGACACTAAATTCGTACATATCATGAATTTTATCAGATAATCACTTTTTAACAATTTTGGTGGTTTACAGTTATACTTGTAATGAACTTCTATTTTTAAAGAATTTGTTTGCTCGCTTCATCAGCTCCAAATACCCGTAATATTTTTAAGACCTTGCGTGTCTCTATAAAATAAGGACAAATGCATTAGTTTTAAAGTTAAAGTTAATTTGGTACAAACATTAAATTAATTAATTAAATTTCGAATTTAACTCGACATGTAGTACATACATTGTATAATTGTGGTCTTTTACCGAATTTATCATTGAAATATGATGTTAAATTATAAATATGACCAATATATATGACTAAGAGCACAAAGAAAGCTCAAAATATGACTTTGCATGCAAAATAAAAACTGTGCAATTCGTGCTTAATTTTGTTTGCAGCAAGAACGAAGGTCAGGATAAAAATATGACATGTCATAAACATCCGAACCCTAACCATTACTGTACAGGAAATAAACTGATCACATAATTGTATACTTTTAATTACTGTGCAGTACATATTTCACTTTTATGATATAGTAATATACACGATAAAATAGGTGGTATGTATTAAGAGGATTGAACCGGTGACTCCACTAAGATCAATAGGCCTATAGACTTGTACTGTAACGTATGTACTGTCATACTTTTTGTATGTTTAAAAAAAAATATTATTGAAACTTTTCTTGTTTTGCTACCTTCATTACAAACTCAATAAATTCTTTACGGACAATTTCTGTCAAGCTCCTTTCTTCTCTGGGAAAGCTTTTCTATGTGGATCGTTTGAAGTTCTAATCCGGAATAATATTTACATAATCCGACACGCGTGTGTCGACATGAGTTAGTTGATGAACAAGTGCTCGGAGTTCTTCTTTGATGTTTTATTTCCACAACGCTAGGAGAATATACTTGCTGACAGCAGCGTGTTCAAGATATCTTTAAACGGAACCAGCATCCGTGTAAACATCTGCATTTTGCTTCTTTCACACAGAAATTATATTATCTTCACAGTCTCAGCTGGTACAGGGATCCATTTCATCTTCATTCTTTTATTTACTGTTTCTATTTAATAATAATTAAGGAATCGCGCACAATGTGCATTATCTTAACCTAAACAGTATGCTGCGGATGAATTCATTATACAAAAGAATTCAGCAAAGAAATAGTGTTTTATCATTCACCGGAAGAATTTTATTTTTCTTTATAGGCTATAGAAGATTATAGTATTTAATAAATTTACGGTAATGATTACCAGGAAAAGTACTGTTGTATTACCAATAAAGAGTAATAAGGGTTTGCTTTAATATTACTGGCGGAATAGTCTATGCCAGAATTTCATTTATAACAATATTGCTTTCACAATACGATTTTTTTTTTTATTTAATTCGAGACATACAACGGGGGAAAAATATTATAGGAATATATGTTTTACTGTTGAAAAGTTAATTTACGAATAAGTTACTTAAAAATTATATTCATGATAACACTACTTACTGCATTCGGGATGTCCCAAGTCAAATCCCGTGGCCGGCCAATTTGACAAAGTTATTTTTTTCATGGTTTCCCCAGTCGTAAAGACAAATGCCGAGTTGGATATTTACATACCATGAATCATCCTCACCATTTCATCCTGTATCATATCCATTTAAATTGTTATCAGTTGAAATGTACTCCATAAAATGTACTAACAACAGAAATAATTGACAATCAATAGTTCCATGATACTGTATAGACACACATCCCGAACTCCTGATACGATCTTGTAGCTAAAAGGAGTACAATCACAGCTGAAATAAAAAAATACTTCTTACACTATACAAACGCAGCTTATGTGTAATAACTTAAAGCAAATATTGACCCACACATATTCCGATAAAACTGTTTTGCGACCATGTTTTATTCTCAGCTGGTAACACTTCGGTTAAATTAATATTTTATGGTCACTTATGGGTTAAAATTTTCTTCTTTCAGAAATCATGGCTCCTCTTATGAATTACTTTGAGGATGCCAGATTTCCCCGTGACAAACGTGTCTGTCCCCGGATTTACAATTTTACACATCTTCCTTAACCTTGAATCTTAAAAAATAATTAATAAACCTATTGATCTCTGATCGTTGTATTATCTCTGGATATAAGTTCAAGTGTTCCATCTTGAATTGCATTGTCTTTCGTACTGACAAAGGAAATGCGATATATTTTTTAGACTATCGATACATAAATACTGTCTGTCCTTTTCGTTTGTCTTATGGCATCGTGGATAATACTTTTTATTAGTGGTAGTTTACTAAGCAAACGTGAACTAATGTGCAGTGTTGATTTTTACTATGTATTCAGCTTAATGTCAAAAACCCAAAAATGCTATATTATTAATTCACAGTCAGTGTCAAGAACAGTGTTTTCTTTGACATTCCTATAACTGCCAGATGTATGTGTAGATTTAAAATAAGTGTCCATTTAGGCCTATTAATTATTAGATTTTTATGTTGAAGAAATGAACTGCTACATATTGTAGGAAGTGGAGTGTAATTAAGCCGTCCATTCCTTAAAAATTACTGCCATAAAATGTTCAGTGTACCTGGATTCATTGAAAAAAATCTGAGGCAGAAGTAAGTGTAGACTAAAATCAGGAAATGCCTGCTTTTATGCAGTTCAGAAACTCTTATCTTCTCGTCTTCTGTTCAGAAATCTAAAAATAAAAATGTATAAAACAATTATCCTGCCGGTTGTATTATATTGATGTGAGACATGGTCGCTTACTCTTCGGGAAGTACAAAATCTGAGAGTACAGTATTCGAAAACAGGGTGCTTATGAAAATATTTGGGCCTAAGAGAGATGACATTGGGTACTGGAGAATACTTAACGACGAACTTCATAACCTGTACTCGTCACCGCATACAGTAAGGTAATTAAATAACGGACGATGAAATGGGCTAGACATGTTGCGCGCAGGGAGGAGGAAAGACATTATTAAAAAATATTGACTGGGAGACCCGAAGGAAAAAGACGACTTGGAAGACCTAGAATGTAGTTGGGAGGACAATATTAGGATAGATTTAAGAGAAGTAGGATTATTTTGAGAAGGATGGTTGGATGGAGTTAGCACAGAAGAGAGTTGAATGGTGGGCTCAGATAAGCCCGGCAAAGAACCTTCGGGTTCCATAAAATAGGTAATATTCCTTTATCTTTAATGTCTATTGCCATTGAGTAAGTAAGTAACCTTATTCCTTTATTACAGGAAGTCCTCGAAATCCATTACATATAGGCTTGGATACGTTTCGGGTAATTGATCCGTAAATCTTGAAGAAAATTCTTTTGTAATCACTTCAATATCCTCACAAAAATTCACATAGTTTCTACTTCATTTGACAGCTCTTGACAAGATAGAAAATGTGCCAAAATAGTTTTTTTAACTTGACCTTAACTTTATGCCTACGGTAACGTACGCTATTCCAACCTGATACTAACAATATTTATATAGTTTTCTTTCTTTTTGTTCCTCAGGCCATAACAGCAACTTTCAAGAGCCGCCACTTCGACAGACCTTTGATTCTACAGCAATTGTGGCACAATTCCACTTTGTATATCCATGCAGAATCCACTGTTACGTGAAAACACTTTCATCGTAATATTATTTTGACTACTGTAGCCGTTTCAATTTAAATGGTGTTTTCGCCCCGCAGGCTAATTTAATTAAAGTTGAGGTATTGTTTTAAATTTGTCCAATTACAGTCGTTTAGGTCGTGTTGAAACAGTAGCTAAACACGTCATTGCTATTCATGGCACGTACTCTCCGTAAGTTTGATTTGTTACAGTCAACCTCTGATTGCCGCTCTTTTATGTAGACCTAGTTAATTTTTAAATATATTCTGCGTGCTCTCATATACGAGCCCTATTGCCACTGTAACTCTTGCCAAGTGTGCCGTAAAATTTTTAATTTGTGCATGAAATGTTTTATTCTTACTCTCTACAACGTATCCCTTGGACATAGTATATTGCACTCTTCCAGCTTAAGGACCCAGCAGAATAATAAATAATCCCTGGGAAGATATCAGAGCTAAGTGGTTAGGGGATATGAACAGTGACCCTTGGTATCATTTAATTACTAGCATATGTTTCAGAGACAAAGTAAAGTCACTCTCTTTCTAAAATTCTACGTTCATCCACCCTGTGATTAATAACACTACTGTATAATATTATGTTTCTCAAATTAATAGTAATACGAGTAATGTCAATTATAGGCTATAAATGTTATTGCTGCAGCAGGTTAACACCTCTTAAAATGAAGGAATAATAAATCCATAGTACCTATAGTATTCCCACTTTAATAAAATAAATATTGAGAAAACTTACCAAAAACCACTTCATTTTCTTTACATTTAACTGTTTTCTATTTATTTATTTTATTTCTTCCTGCAACACCTGCAGGTTGCCATTGACAAAGAGTACCAACAACAAAAATAAATTAAAACAGTAAAAGAAAACAGATTAAATCCTGGCAATAGAAGTGGCTGAATTAATCTATCATTACGATAGATAATGCAGAGTATGACAAGGTGCGCCTGTAATCGAAGCAATAGGATGAAACACATGCTGATATGCATTAACAAAGATGGAAGCTTAATTTTCACCAATAACTACTTCACTTCCAGTTGTATGGAGAATTATACTTACTAGAAAACTATAAGAGATGAAAGAGCCCCTTTCTAAAACTGTGTAACTCATATAGTAGGCGTTAAGCAGAATTTAAGTAGCTTAAATAATTTAGGTTTCAAGGTTTTTTCTTTCTTTCTTTTTAGAAAATGTTTGAATTTCCACGCAACGCATTTCAACACTACTGCCGTAATAATGAATTGCCGGAGTCCATTATTTAGACAGCTGAAATTAAATTTCCTAGTTGAAGAAAATTATGTCAGTATGAACAGCAAACTGTAAAAAACGAAGTTAGTCACTCTAGCTTTTCAAGAGGCTAAAGGATGAGAAAAGCGTCAGGATATTTCTTAGGTAATCCTACCAGAGATTACGAGTTTATCGAAAGATTCGTGAGTACGAAGCACGAGCGAATTTATCTGATGGAATTATTATTCTTGAATGGGATTTATTAAGAATATTTCAAAAATAAAATGTAACAGGTTATACAAATAATTATTCCTTCCTTACTTGTGTTCTTTAAAAATGAAATCATCATTGTGTCAGCTGAAAGATTACGACATACTAAACGAATGAACAATCGAATATGTTATGGAATATTAACAAATTCTACCAATAGGGGTAATGAGAAAATAGTTATCAAAATTAAGCAAAAATGAGAACAAAAATACATTATTTTTCGAGAGCATGATTGTAAATTCACACTATTTGAATGTGCATTGATTAAAACACAATTTTCAAAGTTAAATGTTGAAGAAATCGGGATGAATGATGTAGCCTATTAATCACTGACGGTTCAGTAAAAAGCTGACGTTTAATTCGATAAAATGGCATCCTTGCAAGCCTACTACAGTATAAGATACAGTATAAGATAAAGTAATTTAGAATATTTTAAGTATCATTGTCTATTTCAGATACATATAACACATAGGCCTACAATAGTTGCATTTTAACAGTATGACTGGATTTTAAAGAGACAAACCGAGTCTTTTTTTTAACAAGTCACGGAACATTTAGGAGTCAAGTCATGGTTAGGCTTTGATGTGAATGTTTTATCCGGAGGTCGGCATGCTCTATTTAATTTGTAATATTTATATGCCCCCTAGGCGCCGACCAGGTGACTACTTTATGTCATGTTACTCAAGACTTTAAATGCCTCCATCCAATTTTATAGTAATAGTAACAATAATAATAATAATAATAATAATAATAATAATAATAATAATAATAATAGTTATTATTATTATAAATTTACTGGGGACTCGGTGGTTGCATGCTAGTCTCTGAATTCGAAGATCCTCCGACAGGGACAGTTTACAGTGGTTCTCGAGTCAGGGTTTGCCCTAGGGAAAAAACGGAAATTTCTCTGGCTATTCATATGTTCTCTATGTGTTCTTGGGGGAAAATAAACAATATAACATTATAAGAACAACACCATAAGAGTGTTTATTCCATAATCAGAAGTCACCAGAAAATTAACTGATGTAGCCACTATCCAGCTCTTTCCCGTATTCTACCTTTAAAGATCCCAATCTAGTAGCAATAGGCATAATGTTTGTGAAACTGAACATAATTGATGAAATAAACTAAGAAACTATTTTCAGGACACATTCCACATTTTACTTGTCTTTATCCCACACTTGACATTGTTACGCCCTTAAAACAATAGAGAGGAGTATCTTAATCATATCACGCATACATTTTTTAGACAATTTGTTTAAAGACAATGAACAGTTTTATCAGCCGGTTATAATAGAGTAAAAAAGCGGCATTTTCATGAATATTTTGAAGATAATGAGACAGGCTTATGATGTTCTCACAAGATACCGGTACTTAACACAGTAGCCGTAGGAAACGCAGAATTTCACAGAAGCTTATACCAGAGTTGCTATATTCATAACCCTTCAAAATTAAGGTAGGCCTATAAGAAATTTGCTTTGTACAACTTGAAGTCGATGAATATGTGTCTTGGTAGCTGCATCCCATATTAGCGCTGCATATGTGAAGACTGATGAGAGGTCTTGCAAGAGACGTTTGCAGTAACATAGAGAACTCTGATCCAAGTATGTGGGTCTATTTACTAAGGGATGAAGTTTGATAATTCTAGAAGTAGCAAGTGCCACAACATGAGCTATGTACGTGTCACATATCAACTTCATATCCAGGTAGTCACTTACCCCTAGGTGTTTAAGAATGTAACCATGAAAGATATTCATTTAGTGGAGAAGGATATTGATAATATCTTATAGATAATATTTTAGTTTCTATTTCATTGATGTCCAGACATATGCGCCAAAATGCGAACCTATCTTTAAATGAAGATACAGATGACTGAAGTATTATTTATTTTAGAATGGGAACAGAACAGAACTGTATCATCTGCAAAGAATGCATGCATGAAGGTTCCATTACTGGAAGTTCGTGTGTAACGATTACACAGCAAAGGAGCTAGTACACAGCTAAAACGCAACTGCAATAAATAATTTTGCAATATATAAAAGACGCGAGAAAGCATGTTATAAGAGATTGTGCAACAGATTAAGAGTTGGTTACGCTTTGTGAACATACTTCATACTTAATTGAAGATATGGGATAAAGAACATTGGGTTCTCACATACGACGCTTACTAATGAAGTTAAACAAGGATGTGTAAGGCGTTAAAGTTAATATAAAAGGACAATGCAGGGCCCCTCTTCTTCCCATCGCTTGAGAGTGAACCTTAGCTTCCGTATCAAGGTACTCATTAGCTATGATGCAATTACCATGTGACGTCGATATTTGTGTCATCATTAAAGAGATGAGTTACGATGCAATAACATGCCTTATTTCACCTCTGCAGGTTACCACAACGTGCTGTAGCTATCACATATACACAAAATCTGCCATGAAATTACACGAAATTACAACGAAACACGTCGAATCTGAGTTAAGTCTGATCTAATATGTCAGGAAAGTCGACTAGAATCGTCGTCAGACATTTTAATATATATCACATTTTTTCATTTGTATAAATATTACCACTTACAGACTTTGACAAAACAAGCCTTACGGAGCGAGGTGGCCGAGATGATAAAGTCTTGGACTCGCATTCGGAGATTCCAGGTTCATATCCCGTGGCTTTTTTTTTTTATGGTTTCGCCAGTCGTAAAGGCAAATGCCGAATTCTTTATTTACATACCTTGAATCATCCTTACCATTTCATTTTGTATCATATCCATTTAAATTAATATAAGATGAAATTTACTCCAAAAATACACCAATGCTATACTATTTAAATTAATTGCATTAAACCCTGAGTATTTTAATATTGTAACCTTTTTTAAAATTAAAGGCCCGTAAGAAATTAACTGACGTTACGTGGCAAAATTTGGTCCACATACCTGACATCAATAAGCTTGCGATAACCTGCAATTTAATGTCTACATACTGTTTGAGTATAATAGGAATTTTTCTGCTCTAATTAAGTATATTTACTATTGATTTGAAAGGCGTTAACTAATAAGCTGTGATCTCTCCAAGATGAAACAAAATAGACGCTTCAAAGGGAAGTAAATTACCTATCTCAAAACCATGTAGATGTACTTGAATAGCCATTAGATTCCTATAAAGTAAGTCGTCATGCAATGGAGTGTGTGAATTGCTCTTTCATGCGGAATAAATTAAGCGCTGGGTAAATTACGAGAAATATCGGGCATCATTTTGCGCAGTGACACGGATAATATCTGGGATATTGTAATCTTGGGCTGATTGCAGTGGTAATGGTCTGGATGGCTTGCTGATGCTGATGAGGGGGCAACTCAATTGAGCGTTCTGGCTCCTCTCCACTCTGTGAGTGGTACAGTCAGTATCGATGTTATTGCCACCCACGATAATACAGAACCACCAGCAATGCACGGGATTAAATAAAATAGCAATGTTAATCCAGATCATCCAACCAAACTTTCTAATAAACCAATCTCCGCCAATAAATTTAAAGAGGGAGGAATTTTAAATATTTAATAACGACACTTATTAAGTTTGAGCGGGGGGGCCTCAATGAAAGCTGCCTAACTGATGTAAGCGTACCATATTTCAAAGAAAATTATCTTCAACATTATTTTCTCCATTAACTTTATTACAAAAACGCATATTCAAAATCCGTTTAAAAAAGCGGCTGGACTACCCAACTGAACTAATCTATTTCGAGTTTATGTATTAAACACTGACCGAATTTATAGATACTCTTTATTAAAATTCTACTATAAAAATAAGATGAAATTCCTAGCTGTTTTACAAGAACACAGCACAAGATTTAATAAAATTAGCAGTTTAGTAGAACCCAAATGTCCCCCTTCTGCTGGTCTATCATATAGCTCTAGTTTCGGACCTCTAAAATTAAATTACATCTGCATTTAGCCAAATATAGTTATGGAGTCTTTAAATATAGAATTAACAAAGAAACAAACAAAAAACATTAAGTTTAATTTTCACCCCTTTTGAATTTTGTCTTTATAATCCTACTATAACGATACTTATTTTTCATTATAATTATTAGGCCCTACTTACATCACTTGAGTCATGTCATTGCTGTCAACCTTTATCTTTCTCCACTAGTACTTTTTCATCTTAATTTTGTCTACTTCTTAGTTTTAAGATAATTTTAGGTTAACATTACACTTCAAGTGCAAGACATATGCCCATATAAATGTAACAGTGGAACTGCCTACGAGCATGAGCTCCTGCTCTTGAGAGGTTTCAGTACCAACAAATGTATTGTTTACGTAGGCATATGTATGCAATTTTGTAATAAATGAAAAAAAAAAAGCGTATGCTGTAAAGGATGGAATGCTTTTGTTAAGAGGCCAACGGTTTGCATAGCAACGACAAAATATATCGACAGACCGTCAAAATAATAATTATAAGCTACTAATAGTCAGAGCTAAAAATCCGGGCACGGAGTACTCCGGGAGGGACTTTAAGCTGGGGGATCGTGTCGTAGAGTTACGGCTCCAAGAGTTAAAGAACTCCAAGCCTAAATTAGAGCCTCTGGACAAAATTTATCGGCCTTTCACGTCCAAGTAATACCTTAGTTTTCTGGGGGGGTTGTGAGGCGATAGGTTACCACCTGTCCCTCTGCCCTCTCTTGGAAAATAAGCGTAACAAAATTCACATAGATGTCAGAACCCTCCAATTGGAGGCCCTTCGCCCCGATACTGAGGACATAGGACAGAGTCAGTCTGTCAGTCAATAGCCAGGGATGGTAAATCCAAGTATTTATTTTATTTAAGTCTGATTTTTTAAATTAGATTTTTCATGTAGTTTCCCTTTCACTATTTATTTTAATTTAATCTTTCAGTAAATCATGTGTGGTCGAATGTTTTGAATTTAATATTTTTAATAAACTGGCAATTTATAACGTTTAGGCTATATCGTAACATATATGAAGATATTTGAGGAAGTGACTATCAACGACTTGGTTTATACCAATAATATTTACAGTAGCACACATATAATAGAGTATAATATTACTTGTCAAAATTAGAATGATATAGTCTACTATAGAAAAGGACTGAACTAAAGAGGTTACTTACTTAGCCTATATTAAACAGGATAAATTAACAATATAGGTCTAAGCGTAAATATTTACTCCTGTGTATCTGTTTCATCACACATACCACTAGAATACTTTTCCTGTCCCTAATAAATTTATAAGTTTTGAATGCAGGAATGATTAAAATCATCACAAATACAATTTGCTTTGTTTTTAATAACTGAATCTAATTCGCCCTGAAGCCTATCACTGGCAGTTGTGATAAAACAGTAGCCTAGATCACGAACATTATGTTGAAAATAGGATAGTTCTACAAAAATCAGAACAAGTTAGGAAGTTACAATTTAACGATTTCTATCTGCCTACACACATAAAAAGGACATTGCACTGTTAGTAGAATAAACTGTCAAAACAATACTTAGTGATCATGATCTTATTTCCCGTCGGCATTAAATATTTTCTCTTTGGCCACAATTTCACATGCTGAATTTTTCGTGATCGTTTTTGTACGTCCTAAGATAAAAGGTCTCAAGGGAACAAGAAATCACATGCAGCATGGGGGCAGTAGGGTTTTTATAGAGGCAATATTCCGTCGACGCATTGCAACCCAGATATTAAATAAAGTTACATAATGGCTTGAAACTTCCAACAATTCATAGGTTTTCGACAACACCACACAATGGGCTGAGTGTCCAATAATTAACATGTTAAATTTAACATTTTAAGATGAATTGTTTTCCAAACCAAATAGAAAATGATCGTGAGATATTTGCGTTGATTCTGGAATTTCTGTTCTACCACAGAAGAAAACCTTCATTACATCAACTATATAAAACCAAACTTCTATCTCATGAACATCTAACGCCACCTATTAACTTTGACAGTATTCAATTGAGAGATTAATTGCCATAGCAACCGGGGAAAAAAAAAAGAATGAGTAGCTACATTTCTGCTTCATTTTAGCATAACAAAAGCTTCAATATCCTCGTTTATTTTTATTGAAAATAAAAATATTTTTGAAATAAATAAGAATTTTTATCGTTCCTTCGACATCGTAATTTATTATTATTATATAAAGAATTTATGACTTCTTTTTTACCATCCTATTATACCTACAAAGATAGCACGACACAGAACTCTCTTTCCAGCATCTCAAACTTAAGGAATGAAAAAAAATATTAGTGTAGCTGAGAAGTTGATGAGAGACAGAGCTGGCGTTATTGTTGCAGAACATTATTTATAGATGCAATGTTCCATGAAGTATAGCACGGCCTGGCGGAGTGAAACGTCCCCGTTGCTATGCAACTGCTAAGATGACATCCCCCAGAGGTCGATACAATGCTTCAATGCTCAACCCACTTCTTTTTTATCTTCCGGGAGTATTATATTGACACTCGCTGTGGCCATGTGTTTCACAAGAAATGCACTTCTTACTACTTGCCTAGCCCTATTATTAAATCCACTGACCTAGAGAATCAAAACATTGCCTGCTTACTGTGTGAACACTGAATATGGCGTTGCAGATCATTTGCAGAGAAAATATCAAGAAGTTTGATAACTGTAACAGCTATTTTTCTTGTAATATATATAGTTAACTCTCTGCCTCAAAGGCTGCTTTTAGTGTAATTCATTGATGAATTTCAATATTGCATTCGAAGATTAGCTACTGAAGTGGACATACTTGACAGAGGGTGTGATTTTATAGCAGTTTGAACGTATTTCCGCCTAAAATGACTAGAATAGGCACACAGCCATACACCTCATGGAAAGAACGTTTCCAAACTAACGTGTAAAAATCTCAGATCACTACCCTTTATAGTTTTTTTTACTAATAACAACTTAAAGCAAGTCAAGTCCAGAATCAAAATGGCCACAGTACCTTGTTCCCTTAAACAGCGAGGCGCAACTGGTTATTTAAAGATCGTTTTCAAAATCAGCCTAATATGGAAGTCTAACCCTCAGACCAGGGCTTCCTATCTTAAAATAACTACCCTAATTCCTACCATGTAACTTAATGACAATGCCTGAAGGGCGGGAAATGTACTCAGAATTATGAATTCCTTTAGCAAGATCAACTGTGATATGTTTACTTCCTTTGTCTGTTTGAAAATGCAGTTTAGATTGATGTTTCCTTTCAGAAAATGTTTTGCATTGAGTGATCTTTTAACTTAACATATTATGTGCTAATGTAAAGTGGGTGCCACTTCTTAAAGACTTCCCCCCCCCCAAGAACTGGCTGTACCTACTGCCACCCTAATCCTATTCGACCTGTCAATCAGTGAACAAAAAGGTAATTAGGCGTATTCACACTTGTCTGCAGTCCATTACAATGTTTCCAAACATGTACCACAGCACGTTTACTTCACATAAAGAAGAGGTGAATGGCAGCGGCAACACTGAGGAAATCCACGCGACTACAAGAGCACGTGTTATTTGTCGGTGTCGGTGCAGATTTTCGAATTAAGGAATAATGCTATTATATTCTTTTGTAGATAGACAATGGTTTGGGACGAGGTCTTCTTAAAATGACACGAACAATACTTCCATGGGGTGTATGGTTGTGTGCCTATTCTAGTAATTTTAGACTGAATTACGTTCAAACTGCTATAAAATCAAGCCCTCTGTCATGTATGTTCACTTTGGTAGCAAAACTTCGGATGCAAAATTGAAATACATTAATGAGTTACACTAATAGCAGCCTTTGAGGCAGAGAGTTAACTATCAGCAAAATATTTTATTTAGCATATTTCACTTACATTTTCGCCTTGGAGTCCCATGAAATGATCAGGTACTATTTCAGGTATTATTTAAAACGTCATTATCAGAATTTATTTTGCAGTACTCAGCCATGAAGCGAAATAGGAATGTCGTTTCTTAGTAATATCGAAAGCATTGTAATAGTAAGTCGCGGTATTGTTTGTTTAAAATCAATAATTTCCACATTTATCAGTTTGTGCATGCTCAATCTTCAATATTGTATCGTTTTAGACATATCGAATTTACCTTATTATTTCCGTTTAGGCTAAAAACAAAATTACATAGGCTGTAAGGAATTCTACCTAATAGACGCGATGTACTAGTACGTACTCTGATAGCATAACATCTCACTTACATATTGGATCCAACCATCCGCTATGAGATTGACTGTGCTCGGGTCTACAAAATTAACGCAAAATGTAATAAATCGATCTTTTAAAAATCGATTAGTATGTAGAATCCATTAGTTCTGAATATTAGGCTATATAGAAGTGCAGTGAAAATAAAAGTACGGGGAAATGACTTTAAAAGTTTGTATGCAATTAAAAAAAAATACAACCTTCTTAAAAAAAAAAAAGATTTCAAAATTATTTTTATTTTTCTTACAGATAATATTTTGAAGGGGTTTAAGATTTTAAAAGATATTCATTTTCATCGCTAAGTACAGCCTTTTAATTAATATCTCTAATAGGCCTTTATATCATATACGTTTAGAAAAGTTATAGGCTATATATATACGCTTACATGAGTGCATGAAATGGAAGGCTAATTCAGGGCAGCGGGTTATAGGGGACAAATAACCTTCATTTTAAACAAGATTTATTTATTACACAAACACCGCTTGATATTTCATTATTTTTTAAACACTGAAGGTCGCCGATTAGATATACTGGAGTGCGAGTACACGAAATGACCTGTAGTGTCTGGGAAATTCCAAGTTCTATTAGCCTACTCATAGAGTCTTATTTCCATTAGCACTTAAGTAAACTAGCATGACTCAATACATACATCATTATAAAGCTCCCTATGAGCTGAACTGAACTGCTTTTACTTCATCCACCACTATGAAATATATGGCAAGACTCTTCAAAAGGTTTTATGTAATATGCTCATAAGATCTGCTCTATAGCATAAGACTGGATTTTGAAAATATGTTCTCGTTTCTCTTTCTGACATAAGGAGTCTGTATTTCTGGTGTACTGGTTCGGGGGTAAGGTTTTTAAATGATGGAAAGAGAAAGACGGCTAGTTCTGACAACCCTTTGGACAATTTCTGCAATGTAAAAATGGTTGTAAAAGTAACACAAAAGCCCTCTATGAATTTCGTGTCGCATACAGTACCATACAAAGTTGCTTAAAAACCTCTTATATAGGATAGTTTTGATTCCATTTTTACTTCCTCTGTCCATATCATAAGTAGGAAGTATTGTGTTCGACCTCGAGTTTTTTTACATAAATGCCGGTACACGTTTTGAGATCCCCTGAATCCAAAAATACTATTTTCATAAACATGTTTGTGTGTGTCTGTTTACAGCCTAGCTCAAAAACGAAAAAATAGTAGGAAAACAGTTTTGTATTTGGGTTAGATATCTTCTGAGGATGCAGCACGTAGATTGGCGACGGCTTTCTCTTACTTTTAATTAACTGAAGAGTAGGAAGCCACCCACTGTTTGTGGAAACTCAATATTGCCTAGTGAATAATAAAAGCTTTGCATCGGGTTTAAACAAATGAATTCAAGCTATTTGCAATACAGCCTCTTATTCCGTATCAGAATGTGAAGTGAGAAAGATGTATTGCCCATGCTTAGAATAAAGAAAGTTAGGCTACGTGACTTTGCTTGAGTTGTTTTTACTCTGGGGATGCGATGTGGTAACGGCATTATTTTCATATTTACAACCAATTTACATATTTAGAACCAATTTAGATGAAGAGAATGTCATTAATATATTCTACTAAGAGGAAAACTTATTTGGGCAGAGGAGCAGAGGAAGTTATGTGTTTCATATAACATTTTTCATGTAATCTATGAGTCTTCACAGACATACAGACAGACTGACATACAATCATTCTTCTTAAAATAATTTTTTACTTAGGAAACCTCATTGTCGAGGAACTGATGTAAGGCTGAAGAGAGCTCTAAGGCAAAAATATAGCCTACTTAAAATGGTGAATTACTAATTTGCAAATGAACTTGGAAAAACAGCAGATTTCAATATGAATTGTGTTATGATGACTTGAAGGTCAATGGGAGTGCCTTATCCTTGCATGTTGTAACAGACGGACGGATATAATATTGTATATAATTCCTCTTAGCCTTGACAAGTCACCTGTTTCGAGCATCAAGCAATAACGCATGCTCGTGCGAAATCTCGTGTCCCAAAACACAAACTACATGAACGTTTTTCTTTTTCGAGAGTACAGTATCTAACATTCATGACTTTATCTCTTTCTCTCTCTCTTTCTCTTTCTCTCTCTCTTTATTTTTTCTCGGTGCTGTAAACAGCAAACATATAAATCATGTTATTTACTGAACAGCCTATCACACCTGTTTGCGTAACACCCTTCTTCTCAGCAATTACGAAACCGCATATTCAGCAGATATGCAGACTATCATTAGAGGAAACAATATCGGAATCAAACCAATGAATTCTGATTTCCGTTTAAATGACCGACTGGGCGAACCGGGTCTGACTGCACAAACATTCATATCCCTAAGACATCTTTAGTGGAGTAGAAAGATTGCCCTCTGCCAAAAGGAGCTTGAATAGGTCTTGAAATGAACTTAAACTTAAATTGAAATAAACTTGAGAATATTATAGGAGAAAAAATTTCCTCCGACAATGGGACTTGAACTCAGGACCTTTGGATATTCACGCCAATGCTCTACCAACTGAGCTAAGATGGAGTTCAATTCACAGCGCCAGATGGAACCACTCTCCTATGACTATTTGCCCTAATGGTCTACCTCACATACAGACAAGTTATGTCAACAGAGACAATAATCTGTGGTTCATGAATGCTTATATATCTATCTTGAAATAAACTTACAAAACGTTATCACTTTTTTAATTACTAAACCAAGACAATATTTTTACAACTGAAACATCCGTAGAATATTTTATTTTCAAAATTGTTGCATTATTATTTCCAGTTTTAAGAAAACGTTTTCTAGAACGTTTATTCTAAATACAATATCAATATCAGCGACATTCCTCTTTAAGAACAGCTATGAAACAGCATCAACGTTTTATTGGCTATTTTTTACAGCTACGAGTATATACTTATTTGCATTAAAATTCTTTATCATGAAAATGTTACTCAACATACTTGTTTCGTTTCACAATAGAAACACTCAATTGACAAAAAAAATCTTATATATACTTGATCATAATATAATAAATTATTTTTATGACAAATTTTACGAAAAATGGTTAGGCCTAGACGAATATTTGTAATTTGTTTTAAATTCTAAAATGGATGTAAAATACCGATATTTTTCTTTATCCAAAAATAAAAAATATCATAAGAGTTGATATACCGTGGTTCATTGTAAAAATAAACTGTGAAATATTCCAAGTGCCATATTTTATAGAAATTCGAGCACTTAGCACTCCCGGGACACTTCATTCTCTTGAACCCTCTGAAGAGTTGTGGTTAGCCTAATTGGAACCAGGTTTATGGAAAGGGTGTGGAGATTAGCATTGAAGTTAGCACTACTAACCATATAGTAGTTCCCAGAATTTTACAGAAAAGAGAAGGTTCAGACAAAACATGTATGTGCTTATCAAGTTTCTAAGCAATTTTATAAAATGTATGTGCAATATTTGGGGGGGGGGGGAAAGCATGTCAGAGAGTTAAACTCTAAGGCAGTAACCTACTTATACAACGAATCGGACACTAATTGTACTTACTATTACGATAAGAGATAAAAGAACTTGGACACTAATTGTACTTATTATGATAAGAGATAAAAGAACTTACAACATGAAGTGATTATGTTTGAGAGCATGTAATGTTTAAAATACGCATGTTTTCGTAAGATATAGATGCAGGCAAAATCTAAGTAAGATATCTTATCTTTGGGACTGGAGAAATCCCTCAGAAGAAATATTCAAAGTTCATTTGTTAGAAAAAAACATTTAAATGACCTATTATGGCTACTATATTCACTCAAAGGCTTATAAACTTATACTTAATCACAAATATACTGGCACACCACACTTCATTTCTGCTTCGTAAGTTACATAACTGTCTCATTTGTTAAGATTATTAATGTATAAATTTATAAATGAAATCCCACAATAAGCCACGCTATTATACTGCTATTGAAATCAAAAGTTGCACATTACACATTCTGTGAGTAGGCCTACCCTTAAATTATTTACTCCTGCAATAATGATACTTCAAAGAAGATGTGCAAGGCTTAAGAATGACTAAAACTAAACACCATGGCCCAGTGTAAGAAAATAAATACAAAAATACTTCCTTGCCGGGGGAAGTAGCTTTTCCTGCAGTAGACCCATTTATTTTTTATTTATTACGGCATGCTCATTAGTGTACCATGCGTGTAATAATACATGCCCTGGTATTATCTAATTTACAATTGTATATTCTAGAATTTAAAATGCTTACGCTTAACTGTCTAATGCAATGGCTGATTCTCTGCTTATTATACACGCTTGTGTAGTTAGTGTAATTAATGTCTACTTCCTATTCTATAATAACTTGTACACTCTGACTCTAGAGTCTGTCTAGTTCTACTGAACTCATATATTTTATAAATTCCATATACTTCCCACTTCACTGACAGATGACAGAACTGTGGCGTATAGTGAGCATACTGACTCCCACTGCCTCTAATGGTGGATTCCTTAATTGGAACAGCAACTATTTTAAACGATTAGCTCCTCAGTTGTCCTCACGAGACTTGACTTACACACATTAGAGGACTAAATCAGAAAAATCAGAGGACGTTCCGGGGATTGAACCTTGACATGCACATCTGCAGCGCTTCTGGACCACATAGACAGTCGAAACTTCGGAATTAAGGTGAACGCCACTTAATGTATCAATCGGGTAATGTTATCACCAGGGCCCGGATTCTGATGACCTAAAATTGTTTAAAAAATGACCTATAAAATGACCCTAAATTTTAAAGAAAATGACATAATAATTACAAAGAATGACCTAAAAACTCATATTTTATTTATAAAAATTATTATTGTGCACACAAAGGTATAGACTAATTTGTACATAATTCTAAAAACTGCAAATGTGGAAAGGATATCGTAAGTCCAAAAGCTTTGTTCTTGAATGGAACATTTGAGAAGAAAAATAAGAAAATTGTTTTTAAAGTAGATTCTACAACAATGTTGCATTATAGTAACCTAGTCATATATTTAAAGCAAATGCATAAAAATGACAAAATAAGGAAGCAAATGACACGAAAATGACAAAATAATGACCTAAAAGTGAAATAAATGCCCTAAAAATATAAAATTGCATAAAATGACAAAAACTGACCTAATAAAAATGCATTTCTTTAATCTAGAGACCATGATTATGATTTATCTGCAAGTTGGCAATGTCTAGGCAGCATCAATAAAAATATGACATGTCATTAGAATCCGGGCCCTGGTTATCACTTTTATGAAGTCCCGTACGGATTAATACTGATACACTGAAAAAATGCTGTTTATTGTGACTAAAGATTCGGTTTATTTTATCACATTTTCCTTTTTGTGACTTTATTTTCAAGTACTGTTCACCACAGATCAGTATAATGTTCCAAAACCCTCGTAACTCGTGAGTATGGAGCATTGGTCAATGGACTCCTAAAGGAAACTAAAAACAATTTAAAACACGTTGTTACTGGTTGAAAAAATATTTGCTTGCACTCTATTACTGTATTAGCCTATGAGTGGTTCAATGATTCACAGTTACGTAATATTTTATGAATAAACAGCTTTTAATTCTGTTTTGTAGTGTATCTTATAAGTTATATGAATAAATAACCTTTATTTAATTCCTTCGGCTATTGTTATCAATCGATTAATATTATCAGATTAGCTGCATCCCGAAGTGATCACAAAAAGCGGCGTGCAGTGTACAAGCATTAGAAACCGTGAGTTTCCACATACATAAAACATGCGACATGGAATTCAATTTTTCCTATGAATGCCTCAACTCCACAAAATATTCAGTTAATACTTGGATAGAATACCAATAAATTACACAACAGTTGTTAGGGAACAATGCATTGATCTGACTATACAGTTATCGCCAGAATATTACGAAAGAGAGCGACCCTTTGTCCCACAGAATTCAATCACGATTATTTTCACTCGTTCTGCTCGAGTGATCCGGTATATTCTTCATTTCCAAGTCTGCAGTTAATTCAACAAAATAGCGATCATTTTCACTAAAAAAATTAACTAAATTGACACGTCCCACAACCGTGAACTTTCCATCTTCTACTAGCAATTCCATGCTAAGAAGACGAAAAAACTGCTCCATCTGCTAAACTTAGCAGATATTCTCCACTTAACTTTATTTTTATACTTTGCTATCTGAAACTCCAGGAGGTACAGTAGTATGTGGTAGTCTGCTCCGGAAAGGACTTTGGAAGTGAAACGAGATAACAGCAGGAAGGAGACACTTCAAGTATTTCAAGTTCATGGTTAGTAGTTGGAATGTCACATTTGTTATCTAACTTTTAATTTACAAAATTCAACGGCTTTACAAATCTTGCTAAAATCTAATATTTCGGATATTGAAGGAGACAAGAAATTCATAGAATCCCCACAAATGCATGCAATTACCCAAGTTTTTGTATAAATTATTTCACTCAAAAGTAAGTTGTATTTTTCTCTCGCTATTTGGCTGGTATGCCTACTTATTAATGATTCCAGTCATTAGTAAGAATGTGACAACAAACAACTTTTTATAATAGAAGAAGACGAAGTAGGATGGATTTTATTTGCAAAATATTGTATTACATAAATAATTCACATACGAACTTACACAGTATCCAAATGCAATAAATATAAACAAATGAATATTCAGAAAAATAAAAGGTGAATCAATGTTAGTTAATAAAAACTATAAGTTAAAAAATTGCAATTTATCATAATAATTAAACTGTTTAATGTCATTATATTGCCCCCAAATGAGCACATATCGTTATTGGCGTGGGTGTTCAAAAATGGAAATAGGGACAAAGAAGTGGAAGTGTAAATGAAAACTATAGGTATTGAAGTGTAAAACCTTAAAATTAAATACTAGGTTTATTAATAAGCTGTAATATCTACATTAGGAAAGTTATAAGGATTTATAATTAAAACAGGCCTACTCATATACTGAGAATTACTACATTCTAGAGTTTAAATGATTGTTTGGTATATGGTTATTTAACGACGAGGATGTACTGCAACTTAGGCATGTGACCGTCGGCGATGTGCCGGAGTTCTTTTACATGCCAGTAAATCTACTGACGCAATACTAACTGCGCCACTAGAGTTTAAATGAGATTAAATATTAAAAAAAGGATTTAATTCATTCTTAATTCTCGAATAAAATGAGTTGCTAAGGTATAACAGCCATACCTTACGTGGGGAGATAGCTGAAATAGGCTAATATTTTAGGTACCGATAAAAAAAATTCCGTCCACGTGTTAAATGAATCAGTAATAGACTGTTACTATGCAATATCGCATGCATATTTTGTTCGACCATTCTATAATATCACTAGTGATAATACGGTTATTACATGTGACATAACGATTCTTAATGACATGTGCATTCAAGCACTGACGTTCATTCAAGTTGGGCCTACTGTTGTTATTCCAACTATCGATTTCCTACTAGGCATATGTGATAAGCAGGGCCCGGATTCTGATGACCTAAAATTGTTTGAAAAATGACCCAAAATTTTAAAGAAAATGACCTAATAATTATAAAAAATGACTTAAAAACTGATATTTTATTTATAAAAAATTATTATTTTACACACAAAGTTATAGACTTAGTTTGTACATAATTGTAAAAACTGTAAATAACTGTAATGTTGTGAATGTTGTTTTATCACGGAAATTTATACTGGCACTGAGGCACTGGTGAGTAAAAAATCGGGATTTCCTTTTGTGATCTGCCGGATTATATTGTTGTTTATTGAGGGTAAACAGTAGTTTGCACTCTCAAAACCAAGCAGGTGGCAGACTCTGGTGCCAAGTCAATCAAATAACAATAGTAATATATTACAACATTTTGGCGTTTCTTTGATTCTCACTTCCGACTGACACATGTCAACACTTTAACGCCGATTTTTTCCTTTTTGCATTAAGCAAACAACACTTCAAAGACAGCACCGCTAGCGACGTAAAAAAAGTTAATACACTCAATGTAAATGCATGAAAATAACTAAATAAGGAAGAAAATGACAGGAAAATGACAAAATAATGACCTAAAACTGAAATAAATGCCCTAAAAATATAAAAGTGCATAAAATGACAAAAAATGACCTAATAAAAATACATTTCTATAATCTAGGGGCCATGATTAGGATTCATGTACAAGTTGGCAATGTCTATGCAGCATTAATAAAAAGATGACATGTCATTAGAATCCGGGCCCTGGTGATAAGTGATAACGTTTGGGCCTATAATATCGTATTAATATCGTACGCGGAACAAGCATCAAGCCTTGAAAGGAATAACTGAGGCTCGTTGCATAATATAGTATTAACCTATGTGAAGGAAATTATGTAGATGTTTATGCCCCAACGATAACAGGGTTAGTTTGGGATGGCCAATTTTTTTTTTTTTTTTTTTTTTGCAATAATTCCCCATTTTGCTATGACGTATGTTCTTCCAAGAAAGAAAGTGGGCTGATAATTACATTGCAGTAGGCTAACCGCTTCTGTACCCACGCGTAATCTGAGTTTAGGACAGCCATCCAGTGGGAATTTCCAATCAGCGAATGCGTGCTCAGAGCTGGATGCATTTTCTTTTCTGAATCCCTTTCCATAGAGATAGGGCACATTCCAGTTATATTCGTGTTATCAATGGCACTTGTAGCTCAGATGATCTTATAAACGTCCACCGTCAGGAAATCGGTCCTCATGCTATCGAATCAGCTGAGCTTGTAAACTGTAGCAACCGTTGATTAAAAAATAAAATCTGATGTGTAACACCGAAAGTTAACGCGGTATTAGAAGACGAAATATGCATGCAAATAAGCTCTAAAATTCATAAAAAATACTAGGAGCCATCATTTAAGTACAATTGTAATTTTAATAATTTACGTTCTCTTTTTAGCTGAGTTACATCATTAATTCCAAAAATAGTAGAGGTTGTATAAATTACATTACAAAACCTAAAAACATTAAAAGGCCAATGAATCAACATTTAGTAATCTGAAAAGTAATGAAGTAAAATGTCGCTTAATATTAGTAATATCAAGCAAATATAATGCATTATCGCAAAACTAACAAAATATGCAACAACATTCAAAATGAATCCATCAATTTTATGTTATTTTGTCATGTCTTGTATACATTTTAAGACTAGTTCGTAATCGAGTGCTTTAATAAAAATATGATAAGCTTTCGGACCCTACTGATGTGAAACTCGTTTTCCATACCCTTTGGCAGGGTGTGCCCAACCACGGCACGCAAGCTGATCTTGTTTGGCACGCCTACAAACTTAAACAAATATAAATAAATAACAAAAGGTGTTTCTTGTATTAGATTCATTTATTCACGGACATTAAACGATATAGAAATGCTAACGCCAAGAACTGGAGTTCGTAAGAATAGAGATTCAGTAAGGTTCTACTTTTAAAAATCCCTACATAATCAACAGAAATGAAATAAATAGTCCGGAGTGCCAAAACTTCCTTCAACACTTCTGAATTGTTTACCCAACATTCATAAAACGACAATAAACTACGCTAATTGAAACTTTGAAAATAAATATGACATAGCTGAGTTTAGTGCTTTAGCAAGCAATTAGGAATTAGCGAATAAGAAGTAAGCCGAACATTAAACTGCCAGCAAGTAGGAAGGCAAGTAATTTCTGCAAAGCGGTGGAACATGAATCAATAAGTCGTAATGAATGCTCCAGGCGAAGAAGATTAAATTTCCCAATATCGCCTGCAAAGAGCTGTTTGCAGTACTAGTGACATCATAACTCTGGTAATATTAACACCATATTAGTCATCAGATATTTTTATTTTCGTGGTAATTGCTCAAGTGTTCCATAGCTGCGGGCATTTATCTCCCAACATGAGCAGGAAATGTGAATATTGGAACGCCCAAGTGATCTGACTCACTGATCATAAATGGAGTAATATTTCGAGATTGCACACAGATTTATTATGAACAAAAAATGCTAAAAAATACAGTCGTGTGATAATGCATACATTTGCCTCATACGGGGAAGTGTTTCAGAGATCCAAGATACGGAACAGTAATGATATTTTCTTTATTTAATCAAAACATTTTTGAACGAATTTATTACAATTCTGCATTAGTTAAGTTAGTTTTAATAATTATACAGCTATTTACTATGTAATAATTTGTTAATGTTTTTCTTTAATTAATTATTTATGAATATTATTTTCTTTCTTACTTTATCTTAGTTTTACCTCTCCCTTTTAGGATTTAAGAGACCCAAGCCGCCCGGGCCTTACAGGGCCGCGACCTGTCGAGAGAGGGATTATCTTTGGATCACATCCATACTTTTTTGACCAGATAAGGACATGGAGGGCCTCCCCGGATGTGCGATCAGCCCAATGCCGGGGCAACCTCCGAGGCAACACGAACACATAGGACGAGACTCACTCACTCCAAACAAAGCAAGGATGGGATGAAGATGATACTGACGGCCAGATGTTATCTGGGGACCACAAGGGCCTAAAGTTACCCGACATTTGTCACACAGGTGAGGAGAAACTCTAGAAAAAACCCACCTAGGTAACTTGTCCCGACCAGGAATCGAACCTGGGCCCGCTGCGTCCCCTACGCCACAGCGGTGGACTACGTATAATTTATAATTAAAATTTAGAATTTTACATGTCATTCCCGAGTAAGGTACTGTTTGTGGCCGGGAGTGTAGTTAACAAAAACATGTTTAATCATATTTTGTTATAAAAATGCTATTTTTAAAGTATAGACAATATTCTATTCTTTAACATTATGTTTCATAAGTTAATGAAGAATCTTATGAATTTGTAATAGTGTTATATGCATCTTTTTAAAAATATTTTATTATTTACTGATAATTTTGGGTATTGAAGCTTTTAGGCCTATACATTTAAACCATCTTGAGCCAGAATCAGAGCTACGCCTTAGATATGTTTCAGCATCAGTGGCCAAGAAATAATACGATTTCACATAGTAAAAACACGATCATTGGTTTCGTAGTTAAAAAAATAAATTGTAATAACAATTTAATAAGTTGTATTAATAAATTTATTTTATTTTCAATACGTTAATTCCTTGTACATGTATATAAGATGAGTCAATGTACGAGGGGTATTCCGAAAGTAAGTTTCGTCAATGTATGGCAGGAGCGGCGTGTTCACCAGGGGAACCAAACAAACGCCAGACGAATCCCCACCCGTGGCTGGTTCCACGACGGAAGTGGCGTCAGCGGAGGAGGCATGACGCAGGCGCACTGCGCCGTAGAAGAGCGAGTCGCAGCAGACTGGCGTGCCCGCGGGTATTAGTGTACCGCTCACGATGGCACGAGAGATTTGGCGCTACTGCCATGTACCGCTATCTCCCCTCTTTCAAACGAGCCATTGCTGCAGCCGCTGAACCTTTTATTGTCCGAGGTAGAGCTGTTTGAAATTGATCTCCCGATTTCCGTCCCCGCAAAGTGCGGCCTCCACGAACCCATCTCGCACAAACCTTATGGAACATCAATTTGTCACTCAAAATGGTCTGTATGGAACCTTTAGTAATGTCAGGAAGCTGAGGTGGAGCAGGCTGTGCGCCAATTCCTTGCATCGCAGGGCACCGAGTTTTACCACAGTGGGTTCTTCAAACTGATCGCACGCTACGACAAATGCCTCAATGTCGCTGGCGACTATGTCGAAAAAATAGTGCACGGTGTATAGGTCATGCTGCCATGCGGTATTGCTTTTGGGTCAATAAAGTGTCCGTGTGACAAACTGACGAAACTTACTTTCGGAATACCCCTCGTATATTTCATACACAATATTTACCATAATTTTTCGTCCAGTTCGTATTGTGATTGTGTGTCATTTACCGGTAAATGACTAGAACATTTTGTCCACTCCTAAAATCGCGCTTTGTTTGCTTTCGTCCAACATTTAAAAAATGTTCACAAATATTTCGGTCCACATTTTTTAATTCATGTTATATTTTACTGTCCATTTTTAAAATAGATACTAACAGTCTTACTAATAATCCAGTTGTAACATTTATACCAGGAATATACACAGCTGAGGAAAGAAAGTGTACTAATAATCGTTGCATAAGGCTGAATGTGTGCAACCTTTACACAGCCTGGCCCCCTTGTTTAAACTTGACGTAAATAATCAAGATGGCCGATATGCGTAACAGCCGGTCGCTTCGTAATGTCTGAGATTGAATTTTGAGGTTATGCATCCATTCTTAAGGTAACTTGTTATGAAACATTCTGGGCTACTTTAGCGGAATTATAAACATTGTTCCTTGTTTGCGGGACATATTTCCATACTTGTACCCATGATTACAGCTTTCTGAAAACAATATAATGAAATACTGAAACTACAATTAGTCTGCAGACGATCCATCGTTGTTTGCCCGCTACACCGATAGATGGCGTTCAGCAGTCCCTTCATAGCCTGAGGCTAGTAACGTCATGAAAAGCGTGACGTATTTGATGACGTTGGACTTACAAACTCGGCAGTTACACACCTATTATTGGTAATGCGGCTTATGCAGAACTTGCACGGTGAACAACCAAACAACCGTTCAACGCAGGTATAAGCAGCTTTTATTAGTAAGGCTGTAACAGTCTTACTAATAATCCAGTTGTAACATTTATACCAGGAATATACACAGCTGAGGAAAGAAAGTGTACTAATAATCGTTGCATAAGGCTGAATGTGTGCAACCTTTACACAGCCTGGCCCCCTTGTTTAAACTTGACGTAAATAATCAAGATGGCCGATATGCGTAACAGCCGGTCGCTTCGTAGATGTCTGAGATTGAATTTTGAGGTTATGCATCCATTCTTAAGGTAACTTGTTATGAAACATTCTGGGCTACTTTAGCGGAATTATAAACATTGTTCCTTGTTTGCGGGACATATTTCCATACTTGTACCCATGATTACAGCTTTCTGAAAACAATATAATGAAATACTGAAACTACAATTAGTCTGCAGACGATCCATCGTTGTTTGCCCGCTACACCGATAGATGGCGTTCAGCAGTCCCTTCATAGCCTGAGGCTAGTAACGTCATGAAAAGCGTGACGTATTTGATGACGTTGGACTTACAAACTCGGCAGTTACACACCTATTATTGGTAATGCGGCTTATGCAGAACTTGCACGGTGAACAACCAAACAACCGTTCAACGCAGGTATAAGCAGCTTTTATTAGTAAGGCTGTTAATCGATAGGCTATAATAATACGCAGAATTTTCATCTCTTGTGTCAGCTCGCATTCCTTAAATACTAACAGCCTTACTAATAAAAGCTGCTTATACCTGCGTTGAACGGTTGTTTGGTTGTTCACCGTGCAAGTTCTGCATAAGCCGCATTACCAATAATAGGTGTGTAACTGCCGAGTTTACACCAGGTGTGTACGTCTTCAACAGTCATTTTACATTTTTCCTTAACAAAATCGATCTTTAATAGGCGCAAGTGGTAATTAACTCCAAAATAAAAACTACCTGCTTATAGACTAACAATTCTGGGCCTAGCTTGGGGACTCGAAATTTCACGACTTGTGAAATCTTAGTCACTATAACATTTCTAACTTGTCTGAAACATCTTCCGAGATTTACAGGATGATTTATGATTTTTTTTTTTGCTTCTACTTGAATGTACATGATTTGCACTTCTCTTCGCGAATTTTCACGATTTGTTTCGTAATATGAATTAATGTTTTATATTTAAATAATAAATAATTATCTTGAAAAGCAGTTTACTGAATGGTTGTATACTATATTTCTTCGGCTTTATCGTTCGGCACGTTCCACAAAAATCCCACCTTCTCTAGGCTTCACTACAGTGAAAGCTAAGCAAGCGTTTTGAAACTGTGCATTTAAATCAGTAACTTTATTCAAGAATTTTTCCCCCAAAGAATACTTAGGATATTTTTAGCACATAATTTAAGGCTCGTTTACTAGAGAATATTTCGGATATCTAATCTTATTATTACCTAGGGTAGTAAGGCCGTATGTTTTACACTTGTGCAGCATCACTTTTAATTGTATTAACAGAAATATAGGCTCATGTCATAGTTTCGAATATCATTAAAAATTAGTAGTCTGATATTCAAAAAGAAAAGATGAAAAAGCATATATTACAAACTTACTACATGATGAAAGCTTTCGGCACAGGAGAATTTGAATTGCATCCCACTTACCTGAAACAATAAAACATCAAAATATAAGAATATAGCATAGCATTTTTTTAAAAACATACATTACCAGAATATTAAGTCCATGACCTTAAACTACAGTAATGCATTTATTACCCCTATTCCCCATATTACAGCATGTAATACAACAATTCAAAATATATGATGCATTCAGTGACTTCCTATAACCTCAGCACATAGGCTATTATGCGGTGTTATGGCATCACATTCACAGTGTAAGTGGGCGCATTGCGGGAGCGCGCATATTACCTCAACCACCCGTAAAGCTGCATTGTTCGTGGGGCAATAGGCTACATTAAAGCCAAGTTTATGGAAAAGGTGAAAACCTTATAACTAGCATACAAAGAATTTCTACAGTATATGTTTTAAATACAAGGTTTAGGTACTTTTTTAATGTAACACCTTAGTGTATAAATAGAATATTTATTAACTGCTTTCGAGAAAACTGACCAAGCGGGGAAATATGTTTTTTATATTTATAGGTTGATATTTGATACGTATTCAGTCATTACGTAATATAAATTACACTAGACTTTGCACATTTAGAATCTATAATTTACAATCCTAGAAAGTAATAATACCGTACAAAATATATGAAACATAATTACATAATTAAAAGTAAGAAAGAATTTTAAAATTTTATGTCACCCTTTTCTTTCAAATAAAATTCTTTAACAGAGTAGAAAGATTTTGACTTGAGCCATTTTTCAAGTATATATCTAAATCAGATTATTGAAACCTCTCTTGCTGATATTGGGTGTTTGTTGAAAAGTTTTATGCCTACTTGAGAAAAAACTGTTTTGTGTTTTATTTAGTCTCATAGTTTTGTGTCCTGCTGCTCTTCACTTTATTCGAACACAGTTTATATATTTTGCTCAACATAACAAATTAGCTACTCAATAAAAATCGACCTCAAAGTCAAAGATCAAGTTGTATAGCCAAACGTAAGGACTTTATCTTTTAGAATACATATATTTTAAAGAACACATAAACAGATTTAAATACTGGTGAAAAAGTTATGCTTTTTTTAAAGTTGTTTTCCAATGCATATCAAAATTGTCGCTTTTATTTTTTTTTTAGCAAACTTAAATTACTCCCAAGTTAAAATTATGCGTTTCCTGTAGTCAAAATTTTAAATGTGAATTCTTTAAAGACTGCTGGGAAAGTGATGTTATGTTTAAGGTGTATAATACTTGGTGCAGAATAACCTCTTTAACATGTATTCCTACTAGGCTTCTATGCCATATAGCCTACTATGCCATATACTTCCTGCAAGGGTCAAACAGTATATAGGCCTACTCTATAGCCAACGTGCCAACTTTATGATAACCAAATATACGGTGTGGTATTCTGACATAAGTCTGCGGATCTATAAATTGTTGAAGCTGAAGTATTATTATTATTATTATGGAAGACAGAAGAGCGGAAAACCGCAGGTTGTCAGAGGAAGGAGCGAGATGTGTCGTGCGGTCGCTGCATGGGAACAGCCCCATGTGAACCTTGCTTACACTCTGTGATTCCAGTGAACAAAGGCTACCTTGCTGCATATTGTGTTAAAATTCTAAACATTCCTCTAGCACACATATTTCAGCTATTTTTCTTTAATTTGCAATATTAAAGTCTTCCGGCTCTTTCAATGTCGCAGGAGAGATAACGTGATACCGAGTAACAGTAAATAACTTACATTAACGGAATTAAGAAAATTCTAATGGAGCAGCCGGTTTTCATGAACGGCAATACGTGGATAAAATTCACCATATTATAACATAAAGTATTACTCTAGTAATCAGATTTTATGCAATTTTTTTCGGCGACGCATATATCCTCAGTAGCAGTAGTTGGGAGCGTGATGCACGAGTTTGCGAGTTAGAGTCCCGCCACGGGCAAGGGTGTTTGAGTGCATTAATAAGGGAGGAAAAAAAAGGGGGCAATATGCAACAAGATTTAAAAATAAAACTATAGAAAATTATGTCTGGTCAATAGCCAACTAAAACTATTTAAAAAAAAAACTTATACAATGAAATGCGTTTTTATTTATAAGATGTGTAGTTTGTCTCAATCTCCACAGAAGCCTACCTCATTTTTCTGAGTGTCTTTTTTATTTACACATATTCCCAAATTAGAAACATTTTTAAAAATGATTAAATTAAAATATATATTTAATTTAAACCTCTTATGAAAATGTAATTAAAAAAATATTTTATGTACATAAAACTACCGCATTATGAAAAAAATGACATTTATGTTACGGGAAATGAGTGAAACTGCTTAACTTTAAAAAGCAAATCAAGCATGATTATGGTCCTAACTCCCAGAATATTGTAATAGTCAACCACTGACATATATGCTGGGTGTACTGGTTATATAAAACGTTTGCATAAAATTTAAACAAATTGCTGTTTGCTAACTTACAGCCTACTGGTTCCTTAGATATTAATTTGTTTTATTCCGTACTAATTTAAAAGTTATAATGCAAAATTGTCTCTTTGTGAAAGTCGTATATAATATATAATAATATTAGCTGTTTTCTACGGTGTTTATCTTTCTTCCTTTTGAACTTTTATTTTCAACCTTTTACCTTTTTCATACCCAATTTCACTTGACTCATTGACTCTTTGTGGAAGTTTGTATATAACTTAAAATGTTAGCTGTCTCTAGGATTGTATTGATTTGATTCTTTTAAGCTTTTATTTTTTTTAACTTCTTTATAAATTATGCCACACTTTTTTTCTACCATTTTCTTTACTCTGTTTAGTGCATCTTGTGGAACTGCACCCAAGCACGAGCAGTCTTTCTCATTCTGGGCAAGGGAACCCGAATCTGAGGTTGTTTTTTCCCATGCTGCGCTTTCTAATCGTGGAATTCACTTCAAACCCAGATTTTTAGTTGTTTCATTAATCATTAATAGTTTAGTTTAGGGCTATGAATGTTTCGCGTGCAAGTGTTAATAAATATGTTTTAATTATTTTGCTCTTAATTTTTAATCTTCCAATTAATTATCTTGGGCGAAGCCGCGACCACCTGCCAGTTTTCAATAATTATAGGCCCTAATAAACGTAGTTTTAGGAAATTACTTTGCCCCCGACCACAATCGGGAGCTTTATGTTGTGTAGGCTACCCACAACACGAGCTTTTTATCCGATTTCCTAAAAATTGCCACCAGACCTTTAAACAGTGCTGGGAGGGGGCATAAATGCAAAACAAAATCTTTGATAGATGTGATAGGTAGTTAGTTACCGTACGAAAAAAGAAGATAAAGGCATATAGGCCTGTGAAAATCCTCCAAGCTAAGTGTTAGCTATCTATAAATATTAAGAAATTGAGTTGATAGGTAACTACAATTGTTCGTTACTTATTTAGTTACTCACTCAATGACAGTAGGCAATTCCTAAGCCTACTAAAGGAATATTATACAATTATACGCTGATAATATTAATTTCCCCCTCTAAAACTTCTAAGATTCAGCTTGAAAATAGGACAAGCAAAAACATACTGGACTGTGTTCAAGAGAAGAAAAGATAATTGAGATTAGCCCTGAAGTTCTAATTTACAGAGCGGAGACCAGACGTCTAGTATGATATGGGGATATTACTTAATGGACATACACAACTGTTCCCGTATTTTGGGACCGCAGTGCGAAGTTCATGGACAACATTTTCACAGCAGTAAACAATTTCGCTTCTCGCGTGGGATTGCGTAATTGATTTATAGCCCCAATAACACACCCAGCGCTTAATTTCGCCATGCTTGCCAATTCCAAAACCACCACACCGTGAAAGAATAACCTATGCATGAATAAGAGCAAACCACAGGGTAAGAAAGGAATCTCATGTTTATGCCAAATGAATTTTAAAAATTCAGTTTAATGCAGGAAATAAAAAAGTAAGTAAAACTAAAGTGTTCCCTATTATAGGCCATGGAGGCCCAGAGGGTTCCAGATTTTTAGACATTCTGCGCATGAAGATGGTAAGGTTACCGTCTTTTCCCCCAGGATTGCTCCTGGTACTCATTTATGTTCGAGGCTGAGTCGATCCCAGGGCCATAGTGCCACCAGAAGGATTAGGCCAATTGAAAAACTCCAACGACCTCATCGGGGATCGAATCCGCGACCTTCCAGTTTGTAGCGCAGCGTCTCAACCACTACGCCACGGCGTACCCCTAATACAGGAAAAATGAAGAAAATTATACAATAAACATACCAAAACTGTATCTGAACACTGTAAAACAATATGTTGTCATGAGAACTGATATGCATTTGATAAATTCTTTATAATATATGACCATAAAATAGGCTCTAAATTGGGCATTACTCCGGTACCAGTCTACCGATTAGGTCCAATATCCCATTGACGTTATAAATGCGTATACCAAGTTTCATGAAAATCCGATAAAGCGTATTTGAGTTGTCGTGTGTACAGACACATGGACAGACAGACGGACAGATAGACATTTAACCGCCCACCACACAATCTCAGAAAGTACCATTCTTTCACTTAATAAATACGACCAATGAATTGTAGTTCAGAAGAAAATTGGTAAGGTCTGCAGCAGGCGAATAGTAACTTAAAACTCTAGAAAAAAAAATTAAAGTCAGAATTAGCCTTGAATGTAAATATTTGTGAGCCAGCATCTGTATGATTAGAGGTATTTTGAGGGGCTGGATATGTTCATGGGCAGCTGTATGGATTTATCCTGAATACTAAGGCTGAAACTCTGGTTAGACTCCCTGTAACACCATACATCAATACATCTAGCCTATCCACTAAGATAATTTCCCGTAACTGGCAATGATTTTTACAAGTTATCCATAGAATAAAAAACACATTCATTCTATCTTTTCAGAACGTAATAAAATAAAACAAGGCTTTTATAGCCTACGTGCAGGCCTAGGTCTATAAATCCGTTTCCTGGCCATAGCCACAACCTATGTTTTAGTTTAAGGCTTGGTAACACATACGTAACATAAATCACGACGAATCTTAGACTAAAGGATGGGAAGTGCGTGCTGCAATACCGTTAAAATCAGGCAAAAACTACCAACAGTGTATCGGAAACTTGGCCACCAAACAGGATCTCTCAAGTAACGACCTCGTCCGGTAGCTTATGTATGCGAGTGAACTTGTGATTTAAGCAGAACTCCGCAATAATGCAGCCAGGTTTCGCAACCGCTCACTGTACTCCTCAATTTCACAACATTTTCCTTCTTATTCTTCTGTCATTTCCGGCAGCTCTCCACAGATCTATGCACGCACACCCGACTCAGCTGGAAAAAGTACTTGTACTTACAGTGCACTAATGCTAACTGTTTGCTCATGAATCCAGTATAAGAATATGTGGAATTTCAACCAATTTCAAGTGTCTATCGACATTAAGTTTATCGCAGCAAAACACACTTTTTTTTGGTGAATTCAAAAAGACTGACTACTGAAACATCTTAATACCTGTAGCTTCTTTGATTAAAAAAAAAAAAAATGAACACAGTCATCGAGCATATGTAAGCTGCATACGAGCAAAAGGAGATATGAAAACAATGCTAGAGTGATAGGGGGAAAAGCAAATAAGTCAAAATACCAAAATTTCAGGAAAGACAAAAAACAATTTATTTCCACAGCATTTTGTTACACTATTTAGATCAGCCCATCCAGATATTTGTACATAGTATAAGATACTGTGTAAAAATATCTGGTGGATTGAACTAAATATTATAACAATGCTGTGGAAATAAATTTGTCAGTCCTAAAACTTTGGCATTTTGACTTATTCGTTTTTTCCCCCCTAACACTCTAGAATGTAAATTACAATTTATTTGTATAGCGAAGCATTTAATATAGCATATAATACTAAATGCAATATATGATTATATTGCTATATTTTTCGCAATGCGGTTAATATAAAAAATAAACCAAGTGACGACTATCGCCGATGGCGAGATGATCGATGTTTTATATTATATCGATTATCTCACCATAGGCTATCTCGCTATCAATGATACGAACTTGATAACTTCGTAGTTTTAATAATTACTCATTATATGCTTTATTCTGAGTGTATTCGCTAAACAGTCATGATAAATGTGATTCGAGGTCTGGATTCTATCAAGACAATTTTCGGAACTCTCCTTACATCACCTATGATAAATCGCTAGCGTTGTGCAACAAGATGAGTGTTCAGACCGCGTCAATATTACGAAGAATTCACAATTCAGATCATTCTCTTAAGCTACAACAAAATAAACATTTTACGAATAAAGCAGCAGAGATCTTGATTGGAGGCGAAATATAAAATTCGACATAAGGGAGACATTGAATAATGCAGGCAACAGCAAATGAAGGTCTCGGAGCAACAATTTCAACTTACCAATTTATGAATTTCTAGTAACTTAAACCTATGCGGACTACTCTGTGTCTGATACATGCCCTGAGTTATCTGTATATAGGCTTATCTACGTTCACAATTCATAAAAACTGTTTAGTTTTCGAAGCTGTTCAGAGTTTCTGACGTTCACAGCAACACTGCTTTATATTCATGGATACATAAAGGCCTACTCATTACAATTTCCGGTCCCAAATAGTGGCATGGCTAATTAAGTTTTATTTTTATAAAATAATTACGTAATACCTAAATATCAACTTATTTTATTGTGCCTAGGCCTTTCGGTATCATAGAACATGATGATCGTATGAAACCGAAAATAAGAGTTGAGACTAAGGTATTACAAAATTATTTCACTGATCGAGCACAACGGTACAAACAACACGATTTTTAACACTTTTATTTTTATGTCATATTACAGAGTTGGCCAACCCACGGCAAGTGGCTGGCACAAAGCTAATCTTGTAACAAATTGAAAACAAAAGCATACACTTAAGACCGAGCTCGGAAAAAAAGACTTAACTATTAAAGGAATTTTGGTACTTCAGAATAACACTGCTATTTCAAGCAAGTTCAAGGAGGTGCTTGAAAACCGGCCAGCCACGAAATTACCATCTTCTGGGAATATTTCCCCCCTCACACAATCAGTTTCCTGCCCTAAGAGGCATGGTCCTGGGATACTGTTGTAAGTCCACATTAAAAAAAAAAAGTTTTCTCTCACGAACTTTATAAAAAGGAAGAACCGTTCTGAGCTCGCACATCAGCAACTGAAAAATCTGCTTGCTTCATCTGTGAATCCCAATATTGAAGAATTGGTGAAGAGGAAAGAGATCCAAAAGCTCAAGTACGACCCTAAGAACGCATTTTTCCGAATTTCACAAATAGCTTAATTTACATGGGAAGAATAACTTCCATAATATCAAGCACTTAGGCTGCATTAAATGTCAACGTTCCATGTGATGGAGTCTTTGAAATTTTCAGCTTGAGTTCTGATAATAGTTGAAGAGAAAGTGGCATTTTCTGGCGTAAATACCGGTATATATTTCCAGCTATAGTTTTTATCTGGATTTTTTTAACAAAAATAAAATAAAATTGCTAATATTTTCAGAGAAATTCATAGAGTGCAAAAATATAACGCGTATCTTAAAGGATTGTTAGAGAAATTGAAAAGGTGTACTTAAATTAAAAAAAAAAAATCACTGTGGGGGGGATCTACACATGATCTTAATATCTTTGAAAATTAATAACTCACAAAGTTGCAGTCGTAATGACGTGCAACATGAACTCTTAAAAAACAAATCTAAAGTTTTCACCTAAATGGGATCAGATTTGTAAAAGTTAGCATTTTCAGTTGTGAGTTCGCTCAAAATGCCCATCCCATCCCCATTTACACCATATCGAATGCCATAATGTCCTTGTTTGTAGTGCTGCTGTTAATATGATTATCTGACTTGGCGGTTTGCCGATATAGCCGGGCGTCAAACTATTTCATGAGTTCATGACATGGTATGGACTTCGTGCTCAAACGCGGAAGACTTACTTTCTAATAACTAAACACTGTACATATAATTATAGATGTTCGCTGAAAATAGTGGTGACAAAAAAGTAATATGTAAATTTTGACTTTTGTATGATATTATATCTGTACATAAAGCACAAAGCAATTAATTATTATGGTTTAGCTTCTAGCACCTTTCAAGTATTTTAAAACCTAGTGTATTAGTAATATAATGTGCAGAATACTGAACATTAAGGATGCCTACAAACTTGCATACACTATTATAATAATAACTTGGATGCACAATGTAGGCTATGTATAAACTATAAACTGCTGGAATCACGATTATGAAATTAATAAAAGTAAGCGGCTTCTTTCCCAATCAACGGCTTGCTCTAATTTAATGGTTGGAACCATCCTTTCCATTAAATATAGCTACCTGAGGAAATAAGGGGACTTAAAATTACTACACATACAATCACCCTGAAAGGAACATTATGGAACATAATGGCAGAGATGGTAACGTCTTGGACTCGCATTCGGGAGGTCCCTTGTTCAAATCCCGTGATCGGCCATTTTGATTTGGTTTTTTTCCCTTATGATTTCCCCAGTCGTAAAGGCAAATGCCGATGCTGGTATTAATGTGTAATCATTGAATTGTGTGCAGTATGTAAGTATTTTAGAATTGTATAATGAATTATATACACTTTTAATGACATATTGTATTTTATAGTCAAAGGCGACAATAAATTGAATTGAATTGAATACTTGCATATCATGAATCATCCTTGCTATTCATCTTATATAATATCCATTTAAATTAATATCAGTTGAAATTTACTTAAAAAAATAAAACTATAGAAAATAATTAACAATAGTTTCATGGCCTACCCTACTCTATCGACACAGATCCTGAACTCCTGATAATTATGACCACGAAACTGAAAGGAGTATGGCACATCTGAATATACACATACACATACACACACACACGCACACGCACACACATCTTTAACTTATAAGTACCAGCAGGAGCATAAAAGATTGGCCTGTATCGCTTTCAATAAATTTTGATCAGAGCAGTAATTCCCTGGTATGAAAAAAATTCTATCACACATGAAAATTACGTATTCAATAAATAGAAAAGGAGTAAGGATATAAATTTCATATAGCCAGGCTGTTATAACTTGTTATACTGGAAAGAGGGCCACTTGTTGTAGGTCAGTCTGTGCCGGTTTCCAGTTATTTCGGTGCCCATTCATCGCTTCATGGAACACCACGCCGTGTTTACATTCCTCATATTGCATTTTGAAAGGCCAGCAGCTCAATGCGTCTTTCAACACAGACATGAATGCCACTATGGGTTAATATGCTTTGTTGCTCCATCCACATTATGTAGCCAGATAATTAAAATTCGCAGCTCATTAAAACGTTGAAATTCAATACACTTTAATACAGTGACAGATCATAACAAGTTACATATTTTTCACCGATAGGTAGGAGGCCTATACAGAGCAGCTGTGAAATAAGCATATAGATTTTCCAGTGTGTATTGGTGATTTTATATAAACATATAGGTCTAAAACTATACCGGTGAAAATTTACTGAAATTTCAGCACTTTTTACAATAGTTATACCGTTTTATGATCTATAAGGATGTTTATGACCTAAAAAAATGGAAAATATGACTTTAAATATGACTTTAAAAGTGACTAAATATGACCTGATAAAGGAACATATTTTCTAAAAATAAATGTTCCATAGTTAAACGTTTAATGACACTAAATTATTACATCACATTAATTCAATCAGATAAGCACTTTTAACAATTTTACAGGTGATTTACAGTTTTACTTGTAAAAAACTTCAAATTTGTTAATGTTTCCAGATGCCACTGGAAAAATGTGAGCTGAAAATATTTTTAAAATATGTATATTGGAAGTTGTTAACTACAAGGAAAAAGAGGTATTTAACTTATGCTATTACATGTTATTGTCCCTTCACATTTCAGTTACAGTAAAATCAGAATATTTTACTCTTTTTTGGAAAAAAATTTAAGACCAGAATTGAGTGCACATACTGCATAATTGTGCTCTTTTACCGAATTTATAACTGAAATATGACTTTATATGCAAAATTAAAACGGTCCGATTAGGATAAAAAATGTGCAATTCATGTTTAATTTGTGTTTGCGGCGAGAATGGAAGTCAGAATAAAAATATGACATTTCATAAACATTCGAACCCTATGTATAAGTATGATTTTACATCACTTATACAATGATTTACCAGACTAACGGTAACTATTGGGAAAACAATCCAGGTTGTTACCTATATATTGTATCGTTAACCTACCTAGTGAAACAAGATACCTGAAAGCATGTAATAATAAGACGTTAGACAAAAGAGAATCCTTACTGACCTCCCAGCCATGTCCACTTAATGAAAAGGGTGAAGGCCGTTGCTTCAAGACACTACTCTATGGCTTCCCCGTCATCGTCTTCTAACACATCCCAGTCACTCATCAGGGGCGTATTTAGCTACTTAAGACTAGGCAGAGAAAAATATTTTGCCCCCTTATTTCCACATGAATGTACAAAGTAACCTACAATAAACATTACTGTAACTGAAATAGTAAGCTAATAATAATAGTAATAATAATAGTAATAATAATAATAATAACAATAATATAGTAATAATAATAATAGTAACAATAATATATAATAATAAACAAATAAGTAATTAAATAAACAGGCACGTATTGTTGTCAATGTTATTCATTTCTATTTCATTGTGCGTTACGTTTATTATTTTTAAAAGTTATGAATAAAAAAATGTTTAATATATTTAAAAAAAACAGTAACAGCTTAAAAGCCGCACCTTCAAATCTACCGCCCTAGGCAGCTGCCTAGTCTGCCTAGGCTTAAATACGGCACTGTCACTCATTATAGGCCGACCTTGTCCAATAAACAAGTTCCTTCCAACGTCTTAAGGGAAAATGAATTTTTAATAATAAACTAAAACACCTAACACATTATAGAACCGTTTATTATTTATAAAACTATTGCATTTGAGGGTCATATACGCAATACGTAATCTCAATAGTATAGGCTACATAGTAGGCTATAGTGTATAAAAAATGGCGTGTTTTTTTAAAAGACTTCGTAATGGAAATAAAAAGGTTCACTATAAGTTCAATGAAGGTATTCCTATCGCGTTTACTGGCTAAACTTTAAAAGTGTGAGATAAGACAAAATATTAGTATATGCCCCCCATGCTATGCATGATATTTTCACCTCTCGCTTTACCCTTACAAACATGCTATGCGGGTTTTCTAGTCGTAAGTTTCAGGCGTCATTTAGGCTGGAAGACACAATGCAGGTTGGAAAAATACACTGCGAATAATTGTCTAGTTGGGACACAGCAACGTATACTAAAAGCGAAGGATATATAATTTTGTCAAAGTCCACTCCATGGCCCAGTAACATGCAACTTCCAAAGACCTATGTGAACATTGCAAACAATACTATCATGAAAACTGAATTGCATTTAGTGAATTAAGATAGATGTTTTCAGAAATTATATACCGTAATTTGTTTGAATTTTAATGTTGCCCGGGTTTCTTTTCTAGTTGAGGAGGGTATGTGTGCAAAATTTCGTGCAGTTTGCTGAAAGCGTGTAAATTTGTATATTTCTCCCTATGAGTACAAACAGTATATTTGGCGGAATGATTTCACTTACATCAGATTACGAACAAAGTGAATTGTATAAAAGGAAAAAAGGAACTTTTAAAATGAAATCGAGTTAGAACATCTTTTCAAATATATTCTCTCTCCCTTACACTTTATTTGCCGCATTAATTTTATAGCATACAAAAGAATAAACTTTGCTAGCTTCATTATATTATTTTAAATAACAATCTGCTTCTTTTCTCAATCTCAATGATTGTACCACGATGTTCTGAAACCCACAATTAGAGAAGTTTGTTATAGAAAAATGTTCTCAATAAAATATCTTGGAATTCTACTTCCCACGGCTCTTTTTCTTTCTCTCTTTCCTTTAAGTTACAAATCAATAGGAAATCCATAGCGTCTGGTAGATTTAATAAAAAGTTTTCTAATATGTTTCCTTTCTGCGTGTCCTACCGAGGCCGCCATGATAGACCGTATGATATAAGGGGAAAAAACGTGAACACCAAGAAAGATATTACAGCTGTTGTAGATAACAATTAACTATTGGTCATCTCACGTGAGTTGACTATGGGAATTGCCAAAGCATATACAAGGCCCTATGTTTTTGGTGTTATTAAGTGCCAGAAAGGTACTTTCTGAGAATGTGTGGTGGAGGACGGGAAAATGCCTGTCCGTGTGTTTGTACGCGCGACAACTCAAATAACTTACGCGTTACAGGATTTGCATGAAACTTGGCATACGCATTTATAACGTCTATGGGATGAAGCCTATTTATTTTGGACCAGATCGGTTGACCGATACCGGAGTAATGTCCAATTTAGTGCCTATTTTATGGTAATATATTGGAAAGAATTTATCAAATGCAAATCAGTCCTCATGACAACATTTTATTTTACAGTTGCACATACGGCTTTCGAAGTTGCAATACAGTCAGCTTTGACAAATAACACTACCTACATATTCCTTCACATATGCTTATCAAAGTAATCCTTTGTTCTTCCGTAAGCCCTTCTTGATGAATCGATCTGGAGCTTAACTCTGAAATCATAACAAAAATAACCAATTTTCAGAATATCATAATTGCAATTATCACTGATAAAACAAAAGCATTTTGGCACTCTGTTACATGAGTTTAACTGATTTTATTGTTACTGTTATTATTATTATTATTATTATTATTATTATTATTATTATTATACTGATTCTCCAAGTATTATGAACCCTATTTCACCTGCAAGTATGCTAATATTTTAGTAGGCCTACAGTACAATCCTTTACATTCATTTACAGTTAGCTTAATTTCTAGAGTGATATTATTAACATAGTAAGTACTATAGATGAAATTAATGATTAAGAAAGTAAAAACTAAATCAAAGACTGTTAAAAATTCAATTTTAATAAGTCATATAACTTCTTGTACCAGCATTTCTAATGCAAAAAAAATCAAAGGCTGTTTTGAAATCTATCTCGGAAATAATCTTCGAGAAACATACCTGAGTCATTCAAATGACTTTCTCTACCATAAGCATTGATATTGTGATTTTCTCGCTTCGTAAGCGAGTAAACGACCGCCCACTATGAGTGCGGATTCTATTCTTTTCCCTTCACAGAAGGGCAGAGTTGATTGCGAAGGGGATTTAGTTTTCTTGTATGTGGATGTCACATGCAGCTCTCAACTACCCCTCAGACATATTTTTACGGAAAAAATCGGGGACGCAGCCCCAGAGTACGTGTCACGTTTTGTGCACGTGCTGCCTAAATGTGCCTCATTTCATATGTTTCTTCTCAAATAAATTTGCAATATAATAAAAAAGTGCAATATTTATACTAGGTTCTCGTATATTATAGTCTACTATTTATATTAATATGGCTATAATTTAAAATAGGCCTATCTTTTTCGGTATATAAACGCAGAATTTTTATTCGTATCTCGTATGTTATAGCCTACTATTTAGTTAATATATCCAAATTAATATAGCTTTAATATGGCAACAATAGCTGTAATAAATAAGATACAGACCTATACTTCACTGGAAAATTAATTCCCAACAAAATGGAATGTAATTATATATATATAAACATACAACATAAGACCACCCGAATGAGCAACGCTCGTGCTTGGGCAGAATTCAGTTATTTACAATACCTAGTATAGGCTACAAATTAATACACAAATAAGTAAACTATTGAATACAAATAAATAAAAGAAAATATGATTAATTTGAAATCAAAACCTAGAGAAAAAAGTATAAAAAAGAAAGAACAGAAAAAATAAAAAGAAAAGAGAAAAATAATATTGAAATCCTGAGATATAACAAATGAAGTGGTTCCTTAAATTTCTACAAAATTACAGTTTGAAGTAAATTTTGAACTAAAAATATGATTTTTGATAAAACTACTGTTTTTGTTTGTTCATAATATGTACTATTTCCGGATGTGACCTAATTATTTGATGATTATCAACAAGATTGGACGATATGCACCCATAACGAAAATAAATTCAGTTTACAACACATTATAATAATGTGATAGATAAAATTCTTAATTTGTCGTCCATTACTACTGAGATTCTTGTTCGACTTACTCTAATTATTCTGGTAGTTTACAAAATAAGTGCAAGTTGAGTAAACTTTCTGATTATTCTTCAAGGCCTTTACTCTACTCTACCCGGGGTTATAATGATTTAAGAACAATGTTAGCAAACATTACTGAAATTCAGCCTAACCGAGAATATAGAAAATTCAGTTATTTTCATAGTTTTTCACTTTCAAACTAACAAAGTGTAGGAAACTACAGCAGAATAGTAGGCACGTGCTTAGGATTCGCAATACCCTTAAGAAGATTCTTTGCAATTATTTCTGCAAGAGAGTTAAGCCCCTGTAATTGCAGTATCAGGAAAGAACGCAACGGTAATTGCTTTTCCTTCCTTCAGAATTAAGGGTCCCATTCTTACAGTTTGGTAGCAACAGTTAATTAAGAATTTAGCAACAGGAGCTCGTGAACTGAACGTTCAACTGCTATTAAACAGTACACTCCTATCAATAAAAAACCAATACCTTCGACTTTTAGGCTCTTAGCAGAAGATAAAAAACAACAAGTAAACACAAACACAGTCTACAAGAAATGGAAATGCCACAGACTCAAACTAAGCAAATCTTATTTTAACTTTACTGATATTACACAAAATACTTTAATGGAGATTTATGCTAATACCTCATTATTGGCACATAAATAGCCTGAGTAAGCAGTGTTTTAAATGAAATATAGGCTACTTACACAAAAGTTCGGTGTTTACATTAAAGCTTAACAGGACTGCGTGGTCTCGTTGTTAGCGTCGCTGGCTACGGATTCGCGTCGCAGCCCGGGTTCGATCATCGGTATCTTCCACGGATTTTTCTGAGATAGGGAGGTCTGGAACGGGGTACACTCAGCCCCGTGATACAAAATGAGCTACTTGATTGAGAATTAGCGGCTCCGATCACAGAAACCATCATTAACGGCCGTGAATGTCAGAATGCTGACCACATGCCCCCAATCCTGCCATCTGCCTACAGTGGATGACGCAGCGGCGGATGGTAGGCCTCCAGGGATGTAGCGTCACGGAATTTAGATTTTTAAAAATAGTTTTAATATTAATTTTAGCTTCAGAGTTGACCTTAATCGCTAACATTTACAATTTGTTTCACTGTAATGAACCGTCCATTGAGTGAATAAATTATTTGGAACGAGATATCGAAACGAAAAAATTCTGTTTGACTTTAAAATACATTTAAATCTTAATATTATAGTCAAAATACTTGCTAAACTCAACGATATGAATATTAGTTAAACCGGAGCAAAAAAATAAAAAATAAAATAAAATAATAATAATAATAATAATAATAATAATAATATATATATATATATATATATATATATTGATCGATGGCTCACACGTACGTAATGACCCAGTATTGGCTATGAAAAGTGTAATTCATTCTACCGGGTTGTGGCAGCTCGGACGCTGATTGCCCTAGAGAGCCAATCAAAAAGCTCGGGGCTTCGAACATCGCAATATATAATATAGACTTTTTAAACACGGTGAATCCAAAAGCAATACAAAAAACGGTTGTGAAATCTAAAGTACTTAACTAATCTTTACACTAAGTGCATTCCCCTTTACCTTTCCGTACTACACAACTCTGTGTGTACCCCAAACAAGATCGGATTGATTCACAGACTACTAATGGGTAACGTGTCTTCATCAATACTCTCCACATTAAAGGTGCAGATGGAATGGTTTTCCAGAAAAAAAAGAGAAAGAAAGCACTCACACCTAGTCTCATACTGAAATGTTCCACTTCAAAAGAGCAGTTCGCCTCACCACCATTCAATCCACTCAACCCATTTACTTCCTTTCATCCAACGTAACTGAAAGAGTATTTTAAGTAATTTAAGGTAAATTTATGTCTGTTAATTAAGTTTTAATGCTCAACAGATCAATAAGGCCTGGGCATGCTGTGGGGGCATGAAGCAAACGAGAGGGTGGTTTGGGGGTAGCGGATTTTTCTATGCTAAAATAACAGCACTCTGCAGGGCGTGTCAGATATAACTTAATACAGATCAGTAGGGCAGGGAATTTAATGAGTAAAAAATTGCGAAAAAATGCAAATGCGTTTACAATATAAACTGTTTTTAAAATGGTGCATTTCTTTTTAAAAATGGCAAAAAAAATTATCCTATATTACTTATGTAATTAGTTTTTTTAGAAGTAATGTATTGATTTTAGAGAACAGTTGAATGGATGACAGTGCATTACATTTTTTACAATATAAAACACTCATTTCGTTACTAAAGAAGTAAGTAAATGCTACTTGCATACTTGAATATGTGCCATTTAAAATGAGTATAATAAATCTGAACTGAAATTAACGATAAAGACTAGGCGGAATTTCTCAAATGAAAATGCTTTTCCCTCGTATTGAAAACAATATAGTCTGCATTTAGTTCTGTCGTTAATGTACACTTTATTGAAAACTATAAAAGATGCCACAATTTACCTAAAAATGCCAAAAGAAATAGTATAGACCTATCTCTTAAAAATGACGAAAATGCAAAATAATACCTTAACAAATTGCCCTAATTTAATCAATTAATTCATGATACACATTTGTATGTATTCAAGTTATCTTTCAATCTTCACACAAAAAGATGCAAAATCATCAAAGGCTTTGCCCTACAGATCAGTAATTTGGGTTGCCTTAGAGCAGCGTTTCTCAACCTATGGTCCGCGGACCACTGGTGGTCCGCGAAGATGGTACAGATGGTCCGCAGACATAATTAAAAAATATCATAAAGCAAGTGGAAAGTAAAGAAGTCATTTTTTTAAATATTCGCTATAATGACCTATAATTAATACCCCAAATATTAAGAATATAGGCCTTCTATTAAAAATGGGTAGTAAAATTAGCGGTCTAGACATTTCAGAGGTCCTCGAGTCAAAAAAAGGTTGAGAAACGCTGCCTTAGAGTAATAAATGATTCGGGAAAGTAGATTTAGACTCTGTGTTGGCAGGTACTCTCCTTAGGTGTGCTGAGGACTATCTAATCTACAGGCAAATGCATAATGCATGACTTCAAAATCTGTATTTCCGAAGCACCAGTTACTTTAGGCAGCCCAACAAACTGACCTGCAGTATCTGGTACAGTAGATAAAATAAAAATCAAAGCACTGTGCATACCTGTTTCGGTTTAAGTCCATTAAAAAACACTGCATATGTTTAATAAAGAATCTCCACTTATTCTAACCCTATTTTGCTTTATAGCATTTAGAGCTGTAGTTCAATACAAGATATATGAAAGTTGCTTAAGACCTCAGATAATGGAACGAAACAAGAAAATTTGATAATAAAAAAGCAATGCAATTAAAAAGTCATAGGTTATAAACAATTAAATTCGCTTAAGGAAGCTGCAGACAGATACAAATAGGAGGAAAAGGGGATGATTATGACCATGGTGGAAAAAAGGAATAAAGGTCTAAAAAAGGGGGAAATGCGTTTGGAAATTGCCTCCATTCTAAACCAGAGAAAACGTTTAACATTGTGGCTTCTTTCACAGGATCTCTCACTTTCCGTGTAAAAAAAGTTGAGCACTTAAAAATCCTAACCCTGAGTTATTACTCTCATACTATTGGATAATGGGAAGGACATTCAACTAGAATCCGAAAAATCATGCTTCAACCGAATACGATCCACTAATTTGTGAGTCTTACAAACTAAGTGTGACTAAAGTGTGCAAGATGCGAACTATTAGTATGACGAGTTGTAGTCTGGTGACGAATAGTGTCCCTGCGACAAAATGTTTGTAGTGAACTGTCCAGCCGCAATGTTACTCTCGAATCGAATCCTACGCCCCCATGTTGGGGCGAAGGGCCTCCAAGTGGAGGTTTCTGTTTACCTATGTGAATTTTGTTATACTTATTTTCCTAGAGAGGGCAGAGGGACAGGTGGTAAGCCCATGCCCCTTAACACCTCTCCGGAAACAAAGGTATTACTTAGACGTGAAAGGGCAGACAAATTTTATCCAGAGGCTCTAATTTAGGCTTAAAGTTCTTTTACGTGCCGTAAATCTACGACACGGGCCCCCCAGCTTAAAGTCCCTCCCGGAGGACTCCGTGCCCAGGATTTTTACGTCCTGAAAACCCCATCGACTTGATCCCGCGACCTTTGGATCTAGAGGCGGGCACGCTACCTCTAGACCACCGCAGCCCGCAATGTTAAAGTGTTCTCTAAATTGTTGGACTCAATTTACACCACTGTATTTTTCATTACAAGAACGTGTAGCCTACTATAAGAATGTCAACTTTAGTTAACTGTAATCCTGGATAAATTACCCTAGAGTTTGTTTTTCATTTGCTGGATACATTATACAGGGAAACAGGACAAGTTGCTACATCATTAGTTTATTAAGCAAACACTTCGACGCTATGATTGCTTTAAGAGCAACAAATCCTTTCATCTGGGAAATGCGGATCCCAAGTCATGAATACGAAGCGAAAATGCAACCGCTTAAACTTTATTCCTTACTACAAACTTCATTTTATATTCACAGTCCGCCTGGAAGCGTAAGAGAAAAATGAGAACACTACTTAAGCCCATTCATTATAGTCTGGTTCTTTCTTTACACAGGAACGTGCATCTATAATAAGCTGCTTTCTTAGAATAGCGATATCTTGTAAGCCGTTAAGAAACAAAATTGTTTTCAGACTAAAAAGGGTTGAAACCGATATTGTAGTTAAAAAAACATTACAGATTTAAAAAAAAATTACATATAACTTATTTATGACTTATCACAGATACAAAAACAATAATTTAAATTTAGTGTAAATAAATTGTCCACCTAAACCACAAAATAATTCAAGCCAAAAGTTCAATAAGTGTAACGTTTACTTTACACTTTGTTTTGTAATTTACAATTGTACAAAATTAACTGCAACCATATGTATCACTCCTACGTAACATTTTTATGCCTCCTATTTTACAGTCATAAAATAATTTTTCATGTCTGAAGACGTCGGTTTGGATATTCAAATATAGTCATAAAATAATAGTGTTATGTTAAATATATTACATACGTTTATATGGAAAAATAACAAACTGCTGAGTAATCCATTAAGAGTATAAATCCATTAAAAATATACTGATTATATGCAGTGTATCATAATTAGTTAAATGATCTGAAACAAGGCTAATAAACATAGGCTATAAAATTTTTGCCGAAATTCTTAAGCAATAGTCAACGATATTAATGAATAAGTTACATATGTACACTGTAGCAAGATATTTGTGAGTTACTTGTAGCCTTATTATCAATACTAAAATTTAAATACTAAACACAAAAACATTACAAATTTTGATACATAATAAACTAAAAATATAATATTCAGGAAATACACCCAAATGAGCAAGTCTGCTCGTGCTCGGATGAAAGTCCAAAGAGAACAGTGTGAAAAAGGGGGAGAGACGAAGAGCACAGTGGAATAACAGGTGAAAAAATGTGATGTAACTTACGTAAAACACGACAAGTTTTAAAAAATAAAGACTTAATAGAAAAAGAAAACAAATACCTAGGATGTAGCTAGCAATAGATAACATATATTTTTTTTTATACTCCTATTAAATATAGTAACGGGGTATGCTGACAGTTCAGAGTAGGCTACATTCTGATTATAGAGTTATAAAAGCGGGGACCATAATGAATGCTATTTTTTAACTCCGCCGATGTGATACATTTGGATTCTGTAGATAAGTATTTCGTCAAGTCTTGTATATATAATCACTGGATGTGTATTTTGTACGATTTTGTACGATTTTTAAAAAAATTAATCTATTATTATTGTTAATACAGTACTTAATTAATACGACAAATCGACCATTTAAAAATAGTTATATTTAGCAAAAACAAGTTTTCAAAGTTTTGAGAGCGGTTGTTAATCAAAGGGTTTTGTGAAAAAGAGCCTTAAAAATTATAATATGTGATTGGCAGAAAAATTATTTCTATGCAGCAGAATTAGTAAATCGGTAGTCATTAAGTCCCGGCATGCAATCGCTGCTGCAATAACGATTTTCAGTTAAATGCACATCAGTTTATACTTCCAATTACCGCCTGTGCAATAGTTTAGTGAAACACACTAAATCTGTTAATTGGACAGAGAACGTTTGTCTTATTAGTGAGAAAATTGGATGGAAGCTGCTATAATCCAGCACTATTCGTGATTCATTGGTCTTCCGTTTCATTATTAGTCTGTATTGTTTCTATCGTGAACTACAAATGGTCGGATAAAGCTCAAAGGCTATTACGAAGCGAACACTTTTTTCCCTATTTCCTAATTTTATTTTGAAAACGGCCCAAGAATGTCATATGGAGTGAACCTAAAGTTATCGGGTACGAGAAAGATATTTAAGCAGGCATCTACATCTAGGAATTTAATTTAAGGGGGACATACACCTTTCGATGCTGAAAAATAGATGAAGTTCATTTTTTTTTTTCCTCAGCAATGAATTGTTCTGTAGCCTTGTAATCTGGCATGCTCTATATTGACTAGTTCTACAATTGCATTATATTTTCAGAATTAATTTAACTATTACAGTTATTATCATTACAAAATGGCAGCCAAATTTTGTGCACTGAAGTGCCGTTTCCCTCATAACTCAAACATTTATCAACATATTGCAGTGAAGTTTTGTATGTAAATACGAATATTTGATATTAGTGAACAACACTATCTAGAATCATTCACGTAACTTTAATAGTTTTTTTTATATTTCTGATGTGAAAATTTGTAAAAAGGATTAAGAAGTGATTAATTATTGTTTTTAATATTTATAGGCCTACTGCAGATAATCCAAAGATTCTACATTATATTGTTCATATGATATTTACAAATAGATAGAAAAAAGAATCACTCAGAAATATTGCCATTTGTGGAAATTATCAGGGAAACGGCACTTCAGTGCACAAAATTTGGCTGCCATTCGTAATGATAATTACACATAACTGAAATAGTTAAATTAATCCTGGAAACAATATGCAATTGTTGAACTAGTCAATGTAGAGCATGTCAGATTACAAGGCTATAGAACAATTATTCATTGCTGAGAAAAAAAACGAACTTCACCTATTTTTCAGCATCGAAAGCTGTATGTACCCTCTTAATCCAATCATGTTAACTTTTGATTTAATTTCGGATCGTTTTAATTATTCTCAAAGAACGCCATCATAATAAAACTGATAACACAGTAAATGGAACAAACCGAAAACTGTTGGATTTAAAAAGGAGGCAAAACAATCAGAAGTGAATCAAACTTGAAATAACATAGTAGAAAATGATGGGCACATATTAACCCTTAATAGCTTCATTTAAATAATGAAATTTTCCTAAAAAAATGGCTATTAAGTTGTTCTATGAGTCTTATAATATACTTTCTATATGATTTTTGGCAGTAAGACTACTAATTCTGAGATTGGGCTTGTTCCCGAAATGGAAATATCGATATATCACTTCGCCCATGAAGATAAAGACGTCAAAAATAAAAATAATACAACAAAATATTTATTTTAGTTGATATGGCCCTAAGAGAGATGAAAATGGGGACTGGAGAAAACTACATAACGATGAGCTTCATAACCTGTACTCATCACCGGATATAGTAAGGGTAATTAAATCACGGAGGATGAAATGGCCTGGAAATGTTGCGCGCATGGGGGAGGAAAGACATATCTCAAAAGTACTGACTGGGAGACCCGAAGAGACAAGACCAGTTGGAATACCTAGATGTAGGTTGGAGGACAATATTAGGATAGATTTAAGGGAAGTAGGATTTGCAAAGGTAGATTGGATGGAGTTAGCACAGAATAGGGTTGAATGGTGGGCTTAGGTAAACGCGGCAATGAACCTTCGGGTTCCATAAAATAGATAATATTCCTTTAGCTTGCTGAGGAATTGTCTATTGCCATCGGGTAAGTAGGCTAAGTAAGTAAAGTAAGTAAGTAAGTAAGTAAGTAAGTAAGTAAGTAAGTAAGTAAGTAAGTAAGTAAGTAAGTAAGTAAGGTATGGTGCACTAATATTTTATATTTGATTTATGTTTGCTGAAAACTATATTTAAATGAGTAAGCTATTATGGGTTAATATGTGGTGGCTCGTGACGAAAATTTTGACTCGCGACCTGTGGATGAATTTGACCTTAGGATCCTGACACTGATATTTTCGGATCTTTAGAGCTACATTAGACCTCATGAGCAAAATCCTCTTTTTGGACATGTTCCCTTATAAGAGCTAAGGACTGTACTGTCTACCCAGACCTAATTCTAAAAGCAATGTAATGCTGTTAAGATGTAAAACAGCTAAAACAACATGTGAAACACAATGAGGCCCTTCCTCATCTGTTTTTATGAATGGAAATAGTAATACACAAAATCTTATGACCTGGGATCAAACTTAAGTTGAGGAGCCTTGGTCTAAGCAACTGAAGAAGTCGACTCGCTAATTGCAATATTTCAAGCAAGATTCTCTTTCAAGCAACGGCATGACACTCCATATTTTGCTGTGAATAGAAGAAGCAATTTAACTCTAGCCATCCTCATGAAGTACTTTCCCGTGCATTTTGTGGCTGAAGGATATAAATAATATGACAGAGAGAAGCTACTACACGGAAGAGCAATTTTCTTAAGTACCGTAAGTCTTTTTTACCTCGTCTTCCAGCAGGTGTTGCGACATTACTAAATAGAGATTCCAAAGCTTAAGACTTGCTCAGCATAGATCTATGCATGCAGACATAAAATGCGTGTAACCTGGTGTGGCACTTCAAATTTACTAAACGTTTCCATATGAACGAAGTGCATTCTTGAATTTTCAAATTGTTGCGAAATGCTGTTGTTCCCAGAAAAATGGCTAATTCTGGACCTTAGACAGTGAAGTGCATAAATTTTATCATTAAAACATGCCGCACATTTATATTTTGCATATTTTATCCATTAAAAACACCCTTCGAAATTCTGTGAGACTAAAATAAGTCAATGGTCCGGCCAAAAGGCGACAATTCTAATTTCGCGATAGGAAGCAACTGAAAAAAGAACATCAACATTTATTGTGTATGAAAATAATGGCAAATTCAAACAGATCATTTTATAAATTAGCATTACATAATATCTAATAAATTTAGGACAACTTAATATTGTTAGGAAGTTACTCTGGTAACACATTGGTAATCCAACTTACATTCAAAGCAAGTGAAAATAAAAAATATTAATTCGGAATTCACTTTTGCGTTTGGGTAATTAACTCGGAATGGCAGGCCCTATGGTATCAATAAGCGACCTACGGAACAAACAATATGCCACCTAATTCCTCGCTTAATTTAAGAAAGTCAGCACACAAAAAAAAACATGACAGTGCGATAATAAATATTGTCCACGACGGCCAGACACAAAATATTCTAATCCCGAAACAAATTTGCTACTTAAACTATCAAAACCGTACACCAAACCCTACAGGACAAATTGCTATCTCGGAAGTTGTTAACAAAACAAAGGATACATTAATGAAACATTCCTTTAAAATAACTCGTAATACGGAGAAGAAAGTTCCCCCGGAACCACTCGTTATCTAAGAATGATGCCGGATTAAGTTCGAGTTGAGGAGACAGGCATTTCCTTTTAAGAATACCCTTCACAGAATCTTCAAACTGTTACTTTCAACAAAAGAATAAAATTATATATGCGTGTACAGTACACATGGCAGACCTGTAACAAGAATGTGCCCAGAAACTATAAAAATTGACTTAACAAGCAATATAAACTTCAAAATATGCTTTAATAAGCTTATAACAAGATAATTGGAGGGAGTACGTACCACAAAGTTCTGGCGGCAAAGCAAAAAGAGGCTCTTCGGGGTGCGCAGCAGGAATCAAATCTTGTTATAAGTTTATTAAAGCATATTTTGAAGTTTATCTTGCATGTTAAGCCAATTTTTCTAGTTTCTGTGAGCATTTTGTATTAAATGGCATAATATTGCAATTTATAACGTTGCCTCTTAAGATTTTGGTTTTTCTCATCTTACAACCACAGAAAATATCTAAAGATTTAATTTACAAAGACAAACTTCGCAAAATTCCTTACCGCAATTACTAACTACACTGACTAATTACTTTTTGCACATGTAGATCATAGAAAGGATCTTTTCTCTGATATACACTTCCCAAAATGTATATTATATTTTTGTGTTGTTTGGCTATGTGATAGTACATGAACACATCCATAGTGATATGCCACTTTTATTTCAAATTATGGGGAGGCCTATAATTTTGTTATTGATTTAGTTTGGAATAAGCGAAAGCTTTTTGTAAATTTTAGATGTAAATTAAATACAGTAACTGCATTAATAAATGTCTCGTATTAATTGTTTTTGGGCAGGCCGACAATCAACATATTACTTCTAAAAGTTTCCCGAAAAATAAGAGCATATCCTGTTAACATTTTGGGAAAACACCAATGGCTATAGATATATTTTGTAATATTACCTATTTACTGACGTTTGCAGGCCATCTGACATAGACTGCTCTCTATACTGAAATCTGGCATACGTAATGATAAAAGCTCATATGATACTATAGGCCGGATCTTGTTTCCCTGGACAGATGTAGAACATGTGAGTGAACAAAGGAGAGATAAATGTTGCAGAGTCGCATTGCGCCTGTATATAGACTACGATTACGTTCTAACTTTTTAACCCGCTTCGGGAGATACGTCACTCATCCGTCAGACAGGAAATGTGAGTAAGCTGTACGATCCATTCTGCAGAGAAGCAAAAATAGAAATCACTTCGAAACCAGTCAACCTTCGACATATTATACTAAATTGAAAGACATGCTATTGAGAAGAAATTGAGTTCGTTGTTGGAATCATAATATTGACATTTTTCTCAATGCCAGAATAGTGTGCATTCAAGAACGAAAAGTTATCTCTATATGAAAACTAGCTTATATGGAGATCTCTCAATATGTATAGTGCATAATTCCTAATATTATTAATAACAGGCTCTGGTTACAATGCGCTCTGAAAGCTTTTATTTATTAAACCAAGGATTTTAAGTTTGTTACACACCAAAAAAAATCTAGATTCTGTCACTCTCAGAAGAGATATTCATAACTATTACACTATCTTATAAACCAATCACCTGTTAAGATTGACAAAATCAAAGTCCTGGTTACATACTATAGCCATTACATTGTTTAATAAACTACCATATGAGGCATATTATGCTCCACTAAATGCATTTAAAAGTGTTTTATACAGGATGTTAATGAATAACACCGAAATATTTTACCTATGTATACGAGGGGACATAGACGAGCAACTTTTATTAGGAGATTTTTGCTCTATGGATTCAATTTTTTTCTGTTACTGCACAAAATCTCCCAGGGAATGGCCGCCACTGCTTCTAACATTTGAAAAAATGCAAAACAAATGAACTTCGTTGTTAACACTGGAGTAGTGATTAAATAAACTATTGCAGTGGTGACCAGTCACGTGATTAGTCTGTAAATTTTGCAGGTAATGAAAACTCTAAATTATGGTATAGCTGTTGATGAATGATTAAGAATTGGGGTTTTATCGATCTCTGAAAAGGCATGATGTCAATTTAATGAAAATTTTAACCCTATTTCGATTCATTATTGACTTATGAGCACCAAATTATAATGACTTTAATGCCCTGTAGCATAGACATTTTCCGTCTGTGAGCAAAAATCTCCCAATAAAAGTTGCTATACACAGGTAAAATATTTCGGTGTTATTCATTAACACCCTATATAACTGGTTCTCCAAACATCCTTTTTTATTGAGGTTTTCTGTTTTAAATTGTATATAGCCTATTATTTATTTATTATTTATTACTTATCTATACTGATCTTGTAGTTTGTTTTTGTGTTGCGGTATATTACAGTCTAGCATCATTCACGATACTCATGAATTCATGATATAAATGTAAATAAATAAAATGCGGATAATTTTTTTTTATTTTTCAGATCAAGAAACTGCTGATATTAACAAAAAGCACGTTATCAGCAATTTTCTTACATCTTTGAATTTATAATCTCAACACGCAGCTTGAGCCTCGTAATGTATTCCACTGCAGACCAAGGAGCTGTTTAAAGTCTTGCATTGTTATTGGTCAAGTCACGCTAAGGTCATTTTCTCTACAAGTAAAATAAAAACAAGACGATGCCATACCTAAGAACGATTCCACTGTAGATCAGATAAGGTAATCGAGGTTTGTCTTGCAGTTCTTAATGTTGGTCAATTAAAAGGGCATGGAAAAAAAGAGAAATATTATATTTTATATGAAACTCAGCCAAAATGGTAAGATGTAATATTTTAGCCCAGTAATAAAATTAATCTTACCAGCAAAGAACTTATTCATTAATTCGTGTATGTCACAGTTTCATTTTATCGATTTTCTTCGCGCGACTTCGAAATTTTGTTTGTAAGTAATTCCACTTCAAGGTGTAAAACATCAAAATAAAGAAGTGTACTTCTTAGTGTTACCGTAGTTTAATCATTTCATCTAACGCGATAACATTTTGAAATAAAATATGGCCTAGATGCTTAAAAAATGAATGTTCAGAGTTAAATCCAGGCCTATCTGACAAACCCGTAACGTAAATTTTAAAAAACTGAAATGAGCTTCATAAAATCAAAGCTATGTTCGGAATATAAGATCTTATACTTGAATCCTTACAGAACGAGAAAATATTGTCATAATACTGTAGTCTATTTTAGGGCTATTAACTAACAGGACTTTTAAATGAACTGCATGAACGCAAAATGCTTAAATATATATTGCTGTCACATCTGTAACATTTGGCCATCCCGATTCACCTCTTCCTAGATTAAATATAGATTTCACAATGTTAAGGGTCTACAATTTATTTATGTTTATTTAGATATATTACAGTTTTCTTAGCTCTCCAACATATATGGCTTTGGAAGAATTACATGTTTTTTACTTAACATAACCACATGTTTTCCATTCGTAATAATGGAAACACCCGTCTACAAACTTCTTTGATATAGCCTAGGACCCTAGGTAATTTAACCACTGTGCGAACCTCCGCACGTCCCTTAGTGACGTTGCGAGTGATTTGCACAGTCAAGTTCACTTCAGGTGATTGTTTTTTAATGAATGTGCAGAGCTGGGCAGGGGAAATAGCACAGAAAGGAGGGTGTCTTTAAACCCGCGGACCCTTGCTTAAGTTTTGTCGGCCTGCAAACAAACACTAGTTTTAACTAAAAGTAAAAATAGTATTCTTTGACGCCTATTCTGTGTCAGGTCTCACATTCAATTCAAGAATGTTACTGTGCTTTGTGTTATTCACTAACATTGCAAAATGGGGATAACTGTAGGGATTACTTAACATTATAGGCTATTAGTGTGTTGAATATATATACATATATTATATATATATATACAGTTATTGTAATATAATTATGATATATATTGTATGTGTTACATAATACCATATTATTAATAAATCATGTGGCCCTTTAGTTAAAAAGGTTCAAGACCACTGCTTTAAACCAACCTTGAAGGGAATAAGCTTAAAAATACCGTATGAAAAAAATCATTATGGTAACTTATAGTCTAAATAATATGACACTGATCATTATCGTAGGTAGGCAGCGGGATGATATGACGAATTCAAATTTGAGAGATCGAGGGCTAAAATCATAAGGCCGACTGAGTTATCGGGGATTTCAGCATTAGCAGACGCGAATGCTGGATCGGAATTTACTTTATTAATTATCATTTACATTAATTATTAATATAACTTATTATTTATATTACATAATTGTTAATTCATAAATATACTTAGTTTAAGATTGCAGGATAGAAATATTATACTACGTATCAAGAATGAAAACAGGATTAAATATGATTTATTACTCTCGTAAGATTTCTTAACTAATTAAATAACGATATTATTATTATTATTATTATTATTATTATTATGCGATTGCATGAACATGACTGGTGCGACCTTGGCAGGGTCTCGCGAATCACAACTCTGAAACACGAAACATGTCTATTAAGCTTCTTACAACACCATATATCTGCTAAACAGGAGGATGAAGAATATAATTAGTATTTCCTGCTCTGTCATCGCAAATTGTTGCACACTCCCAGCAAGAACATATTCCAAGATACCCCAGCCTTTCACATTAATTTTAATAAAATCAGGTAAACTGATGTAACAAAGTGCCAGAATCCTTTTGTATAATCGGTGATACTTGCAATTATGATATGCAACCCCCCCCCTCCCCATTGACTAAATAAAGCAAAATTGTACAATTTTTTTAAGTCTGCTTATAAATTACTTAATACGAGTATAAAGCGTGGGAAGCTTAAAACTCGTTATTGTGCATCTTAATTTTTAAAATTTTCCGGGGGAGGACTCCCGAGCCCCCCCCCCTCCCTGGGGGATATTCCATACCCCCTAGACGTTATAACCCCCCCTCCATACGGTCGGTCTGGTTACGCCTATGATGATATGTAGAAAAAATATTTTTTTAATGGATTTCCGCGTTAAGCTCCAGACTGATTCATTAAGCAGGGCTTACGGAAGAACAAAGGTCTCGTTTTTTAAAAAAATCAGATAAAAATCGTCCAGCATCAGCAGAACTATATAGATATGTAATATCTTGACAATCGTAGACTCACATAAAAAAAAAATAAAAAAAAAATTATAAAAATAAAAACCATATCAAATTGGCCGGCTACGGGATTTGAACCATGGACCTCCCGAATGAGAGTCCAAGACGTTAGCACGTTGGCACCTCGCTTGGTATTCATTGATTTGTTACATTTAATAACATTTTCATTGGATTGTTTGAATAATAGGGTTTAAAGTAGTACGGTACGTACGTACGATAGTTTTACTATACGAACAACATTATCGCCTTCTTCCAGATTCAAATCCCATAGCCGGCCAATTTGACATGGATTTTTTTGATGGTTTCCCCTGTCGTAAAGGCAAATGCCGAATTAGATATTTACATACCATGAATCCTCCTCACCATTTCATTCATTTAAATTAGTATCAGTTGAAGTTTACTCCATAAAATACACTAACAATAGGAAATAATTGACAATCAATAGTTCCATGGTATACCCTACTGTATAAACACAGATCCCGAACCCCTGATATGGCCTCTTAGCTAAAAAGAGTATAAATACAGCGAGAATAAAAATAAATTAGGAAAATATTAAAATAAACCACAACACAAATGCTTCGTAACAATTTTGTTCATGATTCTTTACTTAATTGAAGTGATTTTTATTCCTGTAAAGAATATTCAGTTCTTTAGCAAATGAAAAGTCGCGAGAAAAAAGTTTTCTTTTTCCCGTTGGCGGTACATTTAGGAGTTAGGTACTGCCAGTTCGCCCAACTGTACACAATACGTCATGTTGACCTGGATAGTAGTGAAAATGAAAGCCAACATCACTCCATTGTATTCGCCCTTCTTCCTGACAAGAAAAAAGAAACATATATTCGGATGCTCGAAAACATTATGTAAGCTTTTCCAAAATGGAAATCCGAGAAATTCATAGTAGACTTTGAGACTTCGAGGTACCTATTGCAATCGATACCACGTCATGATTTTCGAAAAATTCTTTCATATCTTTACGTTTCATGCTTCCCTAAGTACGAAACCACCGCCCGTTCAAAATTTGTTTTTGTGATATTATTTAGCGGCCGTAATTTTTAAGATATTTGAACCAAATTTTATTATGTTATTTCTAGGCCCAATAGTTCGGAGAAGTTCGTTAATGAACAAAATTGGTCCAAGGGGGGGGGCTTGAAATTTTGAAAACTTTATATCTAACTCAGCCTATAGGCCTGCCTAAAGGGATTTTTTTTTCTATAAAGGAGAATTTCCTCAAGCTGAGATTCAGGAACGTTAATGTGTTCGCAAGCGAAGCTATTAGAACGCAATCCCGGGATCAGTTTCTTCTAAATGTCTAAATAATATAAATTTCAAAAGAGAAAATTAAAATTGATTTATGCAGTCAATCTGGCAGAACTGCATTTGCATTATTTTATCCACCTCACACTGCAATTATGGTACACACCAGCGATTTCCAATCAAGGGAACAGATTACACTACATAATGCCAAAATGCCAATGCAAACTATATCAAAGTAAAGCGATCAAATTACAATAACAAAAATGATCCGATATGATGAAACCGGATAACCAGGAAATAAAACGAAACTTGATATGACGTGTAATGTCAGGGTTCATGTAATTGCTATTCGGAAAATTGAACCAGGCTATGTTTTATGTTTAAGGTTCCAGGTCATTAATTCAATTCAATGTTTGTCATGAGGCAAATAAGAAGCAATATAGACAAATACATGCAACACAAAATAGTATGAAGTAACTTCTAATAAAAATATATTAATACCACCAGTGGTCCACTTCAACTTCCTTTCCTCCCTCATTATCATCCCGTTCCCCTTTACTGGTTTTCGGGCCAGCTCCTGCTGCAGACTCTGCTGCGGGCCTCCCCGTCCTGCCCCGTTGCTTGTGACCAAGAGTTGCTGGTGGTGTCCCGTGCCTTTGGGGCTCTCAGAGGGACCCTGGGTTAGTGGCGCACGTCAGGGTGTGCCGCGCCTATGGGGCTCTTGTAGGAGGGACCCTGGGTACGGTGCACGTGGAGTGGTACCTGGTCCTTGTTGGATGTAGGGGAGCTCCGTGGGAGCTGGTGGGAGTCTGTTGACAGGGGGGCCTTAGGGCATGGACATCATTCCGTCTCCTAGGGGGTGCAAAAAGGGCCCGCCTATGTGGCCTACTTGCGCGAGCCCGTCAGGGCTCAGCCCCTGAACCATACCATACCATAGGTTGAGAAACGCTGCTATAAACGAATCAGTACTGCCAACAAGTCACCTAACTTGAAAGCACAAAAACGTGGATATAATCTAAAGGGCTGTTCTTTTAATAACCATGTTTATGGACATGGGGCTACGATCTGTCCTAACATTTTACTGAGGTCTTTGTACTCGCCATCAGATGATAGTTTCCATTATACCACCCACATCCTGTTATCTAATCTATTAGATTACACCAACTAATACCTCTCTTAAACACTGAATATAGCGTACACATGACCTCACAGGATGACTGATTGAGGCTGGATTCTATAATATGCAATGTGTAACCCTCACTTGTTCTCGCCTACTCTCACATGGTACCTCACGCGAGATTCTGGTTTTGACTTCTAGGTATCGCGCGGCTAAATCGCATTCTTCTTCTAACAAATATGACCAGGTTTGGAGGCACAATGTCTCGCCAGAATTATTTATATTCCAAATGTCCTCCATCATATGTTAAAACCCAGATCAGGAATCACATCATCAGCCGCTGGGACAACAAATGGGTCCAAAGTGATAAGGGCCCTCAAACTAAGAACTCTACTTCCCTACAGTGTTTGATAGGTTACACGCTAAATATTTTTCTCCAAATTTCATTTTACGAGGGCCGTCCCTAAAGTAAGTTTCCCTTAGGCCGTTTACAAAAACTAAACAAAATTTCATGGACATATATTCCAACAGATACAACAAGTGTTCAGTTATTTTTCAACATATTCGCCACCGGAATTGAGACATTTTTCATTCCGTGGGGCCAACATTTGAATACCTATGTCGGAGAAGTCTGCCTCCTGGGAATTGAACCACTGTGTGGAAACCATGTCCGCCTCTTTGTCATTCTCTGTCATTTCTTGAGGTGTAGGAAAAGATGGAAATCAATGGACGCGAGATCCGGACTGTAGGGTGGATTTTTAAACACCTCCCAGCAAGTCTCCTGCAGAAGTTCCACTGGGAGGTGTTTAAACATTCACCCTACAGCTCGGACCTCGCTCCCAGTGACTTACATCTTTTTCTACACCTCAATAAATGACAGAGAATGACAGACAATCGGAGATGGTCTCAATGAATGAAAAATGTCTCAATTCCGGTGGCGAATAAGTTGAAAAATAGCTGAACACTTGCTGTATCTGTTGCAATAAACATTTCCATGAAATTGCGTTTTGTTTCTGTAAACGGCCTCAGGGAAAATTACTTTATCGACGGCCCTCGTAACATAGTTTCTAACAGGTCGTGGAAAGTTTGGTAGTTATTTTATGAGCTTCAGTATTATTATGTGTCAAAGAGTTTCGTCACATGTCATCTCGTCGATTGAAATAGCCTACACATTGCTGCAAATTAAAAATGTTCAATGATGCATTCAATGCTTCTAAAAGCAGAAGAGTCGTTTTGTATGTCAGTCTCCGTGCATTTATTAATGTGCGCACTTTTTTATTTTGTTGTCTATGTAATGGTTTTACTGTACCTTGCTGTATTTATGCAATACAGCACCATCGTCGTTTTAAGGAGCTAAAAACGCTTAGGGTCTCGTGAATACTAGATCGTCCACTGAGGGGAATAATGCCATACACTATTATAAATAATTTGCATCATGATATTCACAAGTCTCCTACCAGGCGATACGTCAAGTTTTTTTGTTTGTTTTAGGAATAAAGGAATCGTTTTTCATATCTACACTTTTAGCGTGTAATCACTGTTAATAAATAATTCCCTCTATTATACTCTTAAGTTAGTTGACCTTTTATTGGCAGTTCCGGTACGTTTAATGTATTCTGTTCTAAGTTAATCTAATGTTTAGCGATACGGTCTGGTTGTGTCAATATACAGGTAAATTAAATGTCATGTACCTAACGATTTTATACAATCTAACTGTTACTACCGGAAGCTATTAATATATGGAACCTTTTCTGGCTATCCCTTTCACGTTTTGGGAACATAACTATATGCAGAAATTTGCTTTTAAGTTTTCATCTGAGATTCCTTTAATCCAAGAATATTGCAGTATGTACAACAAAAAGATAAGATAAATGCATGCCATAAGACCTAAAGCATAAAATACGTAGGCCTACCGTTGGATGTATCTCGTTCAATATCCGTTCCATCGCATTTATTATCTATATTAATAAAAGGAAGTGTCTGTCCTCCGTCTGTCTGTCTTCCGTCTGTCTTCCGTCTGTCTGTCCGCGATGCCCAGCGAAATCTACTCAACGCAGAGATCTGAAATTTTATAAGTAGGCGGACTAAAGGGTCGGAATGTGCACCTCGAAGCCGGAATTTTAATTTTCGCCTCCGTTCGTGAGTTATGAGTGAAAAACTGGCAGAAAACGTGCATTTTTTTGCGTTTTAGAAGCATCAGTTTCAGTAATAAATTTCAATATCAAATAACTTACAGATGGCTTTGGCTATTTTTGTCAACATACCTCATAGCCTACCTTGAAAATAAAAGCAACGCGATCACTTGATTTTGTAAGTCCATCCTAGACGATTCATTTGTTTAGAGTGTCAAGGCCCACAGACATATGACATTTTCAACCTACACGGAAGAAGGATAATCAACCCTAAATATGGTCAAACATTGTTCGATTTGAACGAAACTCACTATACAGGGGTTTTCTGGGCCAAGGAACTCGAATCTGAGGTCGCTTTTACCAGGGGACGCTACCTAATCGTGGAATGCACTCCACGTGATTTAGGTGTTAATAATTATAATTTGAAATAATTATCGCGGGGGAAGCCGCGGGCACATGTTTTTGTCTGTCTGTCCACGATGCCCATCGAAATCTACTGAACGCAGAGATCTGAAATTTTAAACATAGATTCACTGAAAGGTGGGCGAATGCACCTCAAAGCCGAATTTTTAATTTTAGCTTTCGATCGCGAGTTATGAGTGAAAAACTGGCTGAAAACGTGATTTTAGCGCTGTCGAAGCATCAGATTTCGGTAATACATTTCAATGTCAAATCAATTGCAGTTGGCTTTGGCTATTTTTGTCATACCGTGGAAATAAAAGCATCGCGATCGCTTGAATGTTGTAAGCCCACGCTGGTCGATTCATTTGTTTAGAATGTCAAGGCCCGTAGACATATGAAATTTTCAACCTACACGGAAGAGGGATAATCAACATAGACCTAAATATGGTTAAACATCGTTCGATTTGGCCGAAACTCACTATATAGGGATTTTCTGGGCCAAGGAACTCGAATCTGAGATCGCTTTTACCAGGCGACGCTATCTAATCGTGGTATATAATTCACGTGATTTAGGTGTTAATAAATATAATGATTTAACTATTATGCTCTTAATTTTTAATTCTTGAAATAATTATCGCGGGCGATCGCTTGATTTTGTAAGTCCATCCTGGACGATTCATTTGTTTAGAATATCAAGGCCCGAAGACATATGAAATTTTCAACCTACACGGAAGAGGGATAATCAATATAGGCCTAAATATGGTCAAACATTGTTCGATTTGGACGAAACTCACTGTACAGGGGTATTCTGGGCCAAGGAACACGAATCTGAGGACGCGTTTACCAGGCGAGGCTATCTAATCGTGGTATGTAGTCCACGTGATTTAGGTGTTAATAAATATAATGATTTAACTATTATGCTCTTAATTTTTAATTTTTGAAATAATTATCGCGGGCGAAGCCGCGGGCACATGCTAGTGTTGTATAATCCAACTGAACGAACATATTGTCCTAAGCAATTTTTGTACAATCATGTTAGGCGAAAAAAATTGATCGTAAAAAAAAAAAAGAAGATTCTACAGAATCAAATATAGAGTCGAATTTTCAGCATTAATACATATTGTACTCTTAAATCCAAACATGCACTTTACAGAAACATGTCAGTGTGTGTGTGTGTGTCTGTGTGGTGCTCAAGAGGAAAATACTGTACAAAACAAAATTTTATATTCGGGTTAGATATCTTTTAGGGATGTGACACGAAGTTTGGCAAGAATTTATCTTCCTTTTACTGCCAACTTGCATGGGTTTTTTTTTTTTGCGATTTTCTCGAAAAGGCTTCAATGGTTTTGTTTAAATTGTACTATTATTTAAACCTTCTTTCGTAAAACTTATTTGAAGGGTAGTTACAAGCCAGAATTGCAAAATTTCAGGCTGAAACTAATCAATATGCACTCTCAGTAATACGGTGTATTTTTCTATATTTTCATAATTTCGAAATAAGTCCCCCCCCCCCAAACACAAACGCACAGCGAAAACAAGATACATTCGTATCGGTATCGTATTTATTAGAAATTTATATGAAACTATCATACTGTAGTTGCAGAGACCAGTGTCAAGTGGCTGATATCGGTTATTGTAAGCATTAAAAAAATTACTTGGTGTCTTTGTTAAGACTTTTTTCCAATCCTATGACAATTATTCCTTCTCAAATGGATTATTTTTTTTAAGTGTTAAGTTAAGTTCGACAATCCCGAACCCCTACGATTGCAGGTAACTCTTTACCGTTCTCTTTATATGAACCGTCTCTAAATAACATCTCAGCAATACTCCTGTTTGGCTATAGCTTGCAAAGGTAGTCCACAAATAAATTCTACCATCGACTGCGAGCGAGTTTGTTTACTTGAACTCTGGAAACATAAATAACTTGAAAAGTGACCCTGAACCCTGCACACAAGTTCATTCTAAAGACTGGTTACTTCCAACCTACTTTATCTTAGTAAATAAAAACGTTAAGCAGATAGCTCTTTCCTCATCTATAGAAATACAATTATGGGTTTTCATGTCTGTAACTTTGCTATTAAAAAACTGTCCCGGTGCATAAATATAATCCATTTGGCAGGGATAAATTAATATAATGAAGTAATGAGTTTCTTCAGAAATAAATGACGGGGGAGGGGTTATAAGGAGCTAGAAAAGTAAAAAAAGCCCCCCCCCCAAAAAAAACTTTAAGACGGATTAATGCAAAGTAAAATGTTTCTGAAAATTGTGTTTTTAGATTGAGACCTAAAACGTGAATTTAGACACTAAATTTCAGGGTTGCACACAACAGGCTTACTTCCTCTGCCAATGTAGGCCTACCTATGAAGACTACTTTGGAAATGACTGTGTCTGGGCAGAAATTCCTAAAAAGTGGGAAAGATTTATTGAAATTTAAAAATCCACCCCCTTTATAATGAGAGGTTACTGTCTTGGATTCTCTCCTAGAAACTAATTTGCTACTGAAGTGTGCAGATGTCACCCCATGGTTGTATGTCCAAGGATATATTTATACATCTCAAATGCAGTCCAAGCTAATGGCCTTTCAGTAAAAAAGCACGAGGAGGTTGCAATAAAAAACATGGCACAGTACCAACATTGCAGAGTCCGCACTCGGGTCCCCTGAACTCCTTTACTGTCCTAGCATATATTATGCATAGTAACTCACAGGTACAGCTCTGTTGTCTCTGTCATAGGCTCAGTGCCCTATTTAAGCCTAGGCAGACTAGGCAGCTGCCTAGGGCGGCAGATTTGAAGGGGTGGCTTTTAAGCTGCTAACTTACTTTTTAAAAAATATATATTAAACATTTTATTCATAACTCTTCAAAATAGTACTAATGTAACGCACAATGAAATAAAAAATGAATAACATTGACAGTAATACGTACCTATTTACTTATTTATTATTATTATTATTATTATTATTATTATTATTATTATTATTATTATTATTATCATCAGTGGCGGATGCAGGGGGGATTGGGGGGTTATATCCCCCCGAAATTTGAGGAAAGGCTATATATGCAATGTAAGTGGCCAGTTTCATAAACTAATTATATAGCCTATGTAAGTTAATTGATTTTTTTAGTATTCTTTCTACCTATTCAAATCCCCCCGAAAAGAAATTCTGCGTCCGCCACTGATTATAATAATAATAATATGAATTTTTATTATTATTATTATTATTATTAATAGCCTACTCTTTCAGTTACAATAATGGTTATTGTAGGTTACTTTGTACATTCATATGGAAATAAGGGGACGAAAATATTTTTCTCTGCCTAGGGGCACTTAAGAAGCTAAATACGCCCCTGCATAGGCTACAGACTTTTATAATGGGTAACTTCTATTACAACCATTAATCCATACAGTATATGTTTCCAACAAGTCCTTTAGGTCTACAGGTGTAGCTTTCATTCAACCTCGAATCTGCACAATGTTGTATTAGAAGAGAGCTGATTTATTTAAATGAAAGGTGGAAATATTGGAAAAAATGTTTCCTTGTTATAATTAGCCTACCTCGAAATAAAAAAAAAAAATACGATGAAACAACAAAAAACCTGTAACTATGATACAGCCCTATTTTAAAAAATTAAGTTTTAAATATAATTGTATCAACCAAAAAATTGGACTTTCAACATCAATAAACCCTGTTTTCATACTTACAAACTTTCGTCAGCATTTTATTTTCGTTTTGCGGAGCTCACATACAAACAGTGCAAAAACTCAGTTGCTACATTAATATTTTTAAATCGAAATGTTATTAAAAATCATATTTTGAAACGAACAAACAAAATCTAATATAATATTTGATCTGTTGTTTCATATACAATTGTGAAATTAATTGAAGGTGGCCTGGTTTGATGCTTGATTGCCATAGCAAGCTGGGTAAGAAGAGCATTGCTGAAATAGGCTATATCAATCATGATCAAAAAGTCGAGAAGGACACTGAAAGAGAGAGAAAGAGAAAAGGAGAGGGAGAAAGTGAAAGAAGTGGTGTTGAGAATAAGGTTAATGAAATTAAGAACAAAATCATGGGTGAAGTAAGAACAAAAACGTGAATGAAGCTGGTTCGGTAGAACAAAAATATATATATTCTTTGAGATTGATTGGGTGGTTGATTTTTAAATGCCAGTATGCCCTTCAGATTAAGAGTTTTTAAAAACTCATAATTTTGCATGTTTAGGCCTAACTGTTTAAAAATTTTAGGGGAGGACCTCTCAGACCCTTTTTTTTTTAGTATACTCCATACCCCCCCCCCCCACCCACTAATTGCAAACTTTTCTTAATGTCGGCCCCTCCTTCAATAAGTTGTGGATCTGCCCCTGCTTGGAAGCAATGTTTCTAAGTGTACAAGACTTAATAACAAAGATTCATACTACTGAAAACATCAGAAGAAAATTTGGAAATTGAAGACCAGTACCAGAAAAAATTGCAATGCTCATAACTTTTCATGAGAAAAGGTGGTGGCAACATTGAGCCCTCGTCAGCTTAGAATGAAAATCTCAAAAGAGAAGCAAAAATATTTTAAATTTATTATTAGATAGAAAAACAGGTAGGCTATCTCAACTAATTTTGTCAGCCAATATTACAATAGTAACAAGTGTGCTGCCCTCTAGAGAGGAAAAACGAAACCTCATGACAACATTGGTAACATCTTGAACTCTCATTCTGGACGTCCCAGGTTCAAATCCCATAGCCGGTCAATTTGACATTTTTTTTTTTTTAATTCTATGTGAGTGAGCGATTGTCAAGATATCACAAATCAGTATAATTCTGCTGATGCTGGACGATTTTAATCTGATTAAAAAAACTAGACCTTTGTTCTTCGTAAGCCCTGCTTAATGCATCAATCTGGAGCTTAACTCGGAAATCAATTTAAAAAATTTAACATCTTTTCTGAATATCATAATTTTGTAATTATCGCTGATTAAACAAAAGCATTCTGGTACTTTGGTAGGCTACATCAGTTTACCTGATTTTATTTATTTCTAACTTACTGTTCTCCAAAGCAAAGAACTTCCCTGTGAGGAATGCAAGGAATGTGACCGTTGCGCGCGCAAGCATGCCGGCGACCAATAAGAATATGCCTAGCCACCTGTGATGGTACCCCTAACCTCCTCCTTCTCCACCAGAGCAATATATCGCCTCTTGCCCCTCTAATCAGCAGTGCACCCTGCAGGGAAGTACTCTGCTTTGGACTACAGTACGTATGCTGGTGACAATTCGATAAAACAATGGAAATGAAGTAAGGAAAAATTAATGTGGAGAAACTGTATCAATGCATCAATGTGATCAATTCACTTTACCTTCAATCACAGTGTATTCGCTAAAATAATTCATACTGTCTCCAAGTAATCCATGCTGGATTCTAAATCTTTCATCAATGAATGCACTATTTATCTTTTATATAGGCATACAGTATGTGATCCACAAATCTATTAGACAAAAATAAGCAGCAACCTATTTCCATTCAGGCCCATAGTCATAACGCTAATAAGTTTCCGTATCTTGGGATAACATCTAGCCTACACCAGGTGTGTTCAGTAGATCACAAAGTTTAAGAAGACAATAAAAGATACTCCAGCAACTTAGGCAAGCCATAAAAATGATAAAATACAATGCACACTCCCAAGCTTGAATGAATTTAATGTAAGGTGGTTCCCTATGTTCCGCTCAGTATGTTTCCTAATATACATAAGTTATTGACCTACTAGACCCAGTTCCCCTGCAATGTTGCAATATTCTTATATACAGTGAAACTGAATTAAAGACCATCCCTTTTTAGCAACCACCTCCCTTAAAAAGAAATAAACATTCAAGTCCATAACAACATTCAGCAATTTGTACCTCTATCACCCCTCTCCCCAAACAAAAACAGTGTCACTGTTCCTCTTACTAGTCCTCATTTTTACTGACCAAAGTCATAAAGGTAATCAGGTAAAGCTAACTTGCTAACTTCTTCATGCTGAAACAGTACCTGTCCCAGAGACAGAGCTTAAATCTAAGGTATGGTGGAGGTTAGTAGACGACACTTTCGCCAATTGTCCTCAAGGGGAAGACAACCTGAATCCAGGGGCGTATTTAGCTACTTAAGCGCCCCTAGGCGGAGGAAAATATTCTCACCCCCTTATTTCCACATAATAATATATTATTATTATATATATATAATAATAAATAAATAAGTAAATAAATAAACAGGTGCGTATTGTTGTCAACGTTATTCATTTCTATTTCATTGTGTCTTACATTAACTTAGTTTACTATTTTGAAGAGTTATGAATAAAATGTTTAATAGGGCCTATATTAAAAAAACAGTACCGGTAACAGCTTAAAAGCCGCCCCTTCAAATCTTCCGCCCTAAGCAGCTGCCTAGTCTACCTAGGCTTAAATACGGCACTGCCTAAATCGGTTTTTGCATCATTTAAATGGAATCAGCAATACGCCATGGAAAAAGAATACAACAAGCTAGCCTTTCTACACATATTGGTAACAAGATCCTCCAAACACAGTTTACAGGAAATGCATGCACACGGACAGATACATATAAAACACCAACCACCACCCCTGCCAAACAAGTAGAATAATCAAGACCTTAATGTAAAGAGCAACTGCGACTTCCATCTGCTACAAGGAGAAATGTGCCACCTTCATGAAGCATTACAGGCCAGCTAATCCCAGAGGATCTGAAAAGGCCTGAATGGTAAAAGGAAGGAATCAAGAGCCATGCAGCCATTTCATAAAATAATGGAATTTTTCCCTCAAAGAGAGAAGTTATAAAATTATTGCAATTGGGTGGTCAAAAATAAGTTTAAAACCTCAAATTCTCTGAATTTTAAGGACTTAGGTGTATCTTAAGTGGTTTCATGTGTAAAATCTGTTGATTTACTTATTTATTGCATTGAGTTACTTTTTTTTGCCATTTTTAGCATGATTTTAACACTCTTTAATACCAAGTAGTCAAGAGTACTCAGCAATGTCCATTTTCATTTGAGAAAATATACATCTTAAGGTACAATTTGGTATAAGATTAACTTCAAAAAATATGTGTGGTTAATTACTATGTAAAATAACAAACAAGGGAATTTTTGTCCCACCCGTAACCGTGATAGTTTTGTTAAATTATTATTAATGAGTTAAATAAAATGTTTTGACAACCTGGAAACAGTTTATAATTTGTATTTAATTTACCTTCATTAATAACAACATTAAGACCCTAACAGTAATAGCAGAATAGAAAATGAGCTTTTGTTTTGCATCATTAAAATCAGTGTCCAAATTATGTCCCACCCGTAACAGATTTTGAAAAACAAATTTAAAATATTCAGAATAAATTTTAAATAATGCTTTGCATGTACGGTAGTGTGAAGGAGAAGGCATTGTAGATTTTACAGAATGTGAAGAACCAATTCTAGTTTATTATTTATGATATGTAATAAACAAAAATAGCTTCTATAATTTGTCAGAATGTCCCACCTGTATTTATGAAATGGCTGCATGGCATTTCTTCCCTGACATTAGAACAGTCATGGCCTTCATTTTAGTACCGGTAAATTACTGGGAAAACATAGCATTGAAACCATGTACAAACGTATGAAGAAAAAATAAAATAGCTTCTAAACTCAGTAAGCATGAACCTCTCTCATTCGCTGGTGTATAAAGAATCCCATGCAGAAGTTAAAAAGCCCACACTGGAATCAAAAAGAAGCATAAAAACCAGGCTGAAAGAACACAACACCCAGTGTAAACTGGGAACATAGAAAAATTGGCAGTAGCTAAGCATGCTCTTCAGTAGGGTCATGATAACTGCTTTCGAGAATCAGAGGACCTTAGCATCACACCAAAATACTATCCCTGGTTATACCATGAAGCTACAGAAATTCACAAACACAGGAACAACTTCAACAGAAAGAAAGAATCACAAAGGATTCACAAAATATGGTTTCCAGCCATAACAGAAATGAAGTGCAGATTTACACAACACAAAAACTTAATAAATCATTTCAGTCTCCTGGAGAAAGTTTTAGAAGTTGACAGTTGACAACATTGCTCTGAAGAGGCCTGATGTAGTGATGTAATTCGCAGTAAAACATCAGACCATGAATCCGATAGAACACAGCGTTAACCCCAATGAGATACTGATAATGGAGTGCTCAGGGGGGAAAAAACGCTCAAGATAGAAACAAAAGAGATTATGAAAGACAAATAAAAGCCTACGTTCAAATAATACCCTAATAAAAAAAGTTTAGCAAAAGTAGTGGTTAGGTCTACTGAATTTATTTTATTCAAATTTACTGGTCCAGGTAGCTATTACGACATTCCTTATCTCATCATGTTATGTTATGATAGTGGATCATAAATGTTAATAATAATATAGGCTAATGTAATATAATAAATATGTTATGGTACTAAGTAGACCATAAGATAAAGTTCATCGTTTCAGGAACAGAAGCAAACTAAAATTAAGTTGCTCCCGGAGAAGTAAGCCTAATAGATATCTATATAGCCTATAAATAAATCTTTGTTGTTTAAAAGAACTTGCAGCCTCAGCTGTCTAAGGCATAGAACTACATAGGCTACCATTTTTTCCCACCATGGTGTCAATATTTGAAAACAGCACTAAATCATCCCTCATCTTGAAGAAAATTTTGATTTATCATTTGCACAGAGTACAAAATTACAGAACCCATGTTTTGATATTATGCTTACCAAATCCTTACCACCAGGAAATTTTGTAATCTTGCAAATTTCACAATAAACTTTATTCAAAGATTATTATTATTGGGATAGCCACGAACCTAGCATCTAGGTCTGCTACCTCACACTAGCTCGATACTGTTTCATTGTTCTCACGCAAAGGGGGGGAAAAAATCTTTCAACCTCTGAATTGTGGTTGGTAAGTGACCACCATAAAACAAATCGGCAAATCATTAGCCTATCATGCATTTAATAGTTAGATCGATAACAGTGCCACTTAACATACAAAGGTAGTAACTGATTTTAAAAGTAGCCACAGTAGGCCTACGGTTTACACATAAATCTACTTACATTTATGACTGATCCCAAATAATACAATATTATAATTTTAATCTTGAAACACCACAAAACACAAAATCACAGCTTCTACCGCACAATAAAACTTTTAGAACCGAACACGAAAACTTTTATTAAAACAAACTCCCTTCCGTCTGCTGCGGTCCACTGAAAACTAAATTAACGGAAACCGAGATGTAAACACTTCCCCAATACGGAGGCGGAACAGCGCTACCAACACTAACATGATTAAATGGGTCCACGAGTATCATTTAAATTGAGAAAAAATCAAGGAAATAATCAGTATGGTATTTAAGCTACTGAAAATCGAATTTATGGGCTCATAACAAAACAGATAACTCACCTAATGCACAAATATACTGATTCTCACTTACTCATAAAATATTTGTATACAGAGAAATTTAAAGCTACGTGGAAAATGCGCACTCTCGTGATACTTTGCTGTAACATTCTCAATGAATTACAAAGCTTAGTGCTATCTGTTGACGAAGGTATGAACTATTGTGTCCAACAGATGATTCTGTAACAATGCTAATTTTTCAAATTCCTATTATATTTTTTTCCCCTCACACCCCGGGCATTATGCTAATATACCATACATCTGTATGTCACGAATCCAAAGTACTGTCAAGGGCACCCACAAGAGGCGGCAAGGTCATTGGTTGCTTCGCCAGAGATTTAAATTTTTCGCAAAATATTAATTATTCATTTGGCAATATTTTGCATTACTATGTTTTTTGCCTTGCTTGCTGTCTCTGAGATTTTGTCCTGCGGGCGTCCTTGAGAACTGTACCCCCGGATTACCATTTGTCTTTCACTGGCTGGAGGAGGATGTCAACCCAGCACAATTAAATTTGACACAAGCATAAATTTGAATCAATGCATCACCAAACTCAGCAATTTAACAGGAATCAGAGAGATTATCAGCATCAGTGTTAAACTAGTTGAAGGATGACCTCGATCAGAAAGACCCAAGCACAATTTGAAGTCAAACTCTCAAGATCCTACGCCAAGTTGCTCACAAGCAGGGTTAGAAACATGGCCGTCCGTAGAAATTTTGTCAAGGGGTGGCCAATGAACGAATTATTGCCACCATCACTATGCTATTACAATCACTTTATTATTATTATTAGGCCTACTATTCGTATTATTATTGCTATTATTACTACTATTCACATTATAGATATCACTATTATTACTGTTATTATTACTACTCGTATTATTATTGCTATTATTACTACTCTTCACCTTATTGCTATTATTATTATCATTATTATTATTGTTATATAATCAACATTCTTAATTTACTGTAGCTGGACTATGGCCATGGATACAAAGAAAACATCTGATGTATACACTCACATGACTTTTCTTATAGGCCTACCTAACAATTTCACAGGTAGGCCTACTATTCATATAAAAAATAAAATGCTACATTTTCTTGCCTATCTTCATTATAATAAAATGTTTTGGTATAAATGGTTTCAAGTTTAGGGACAGTAATTATTCCTACAAGCTAATATCTACTCAGCTCATCCAAACAACGCGAACATACAACAGTAATTGGAGACTTAAACCTCACTTCACATTAGTTGCTTATAGTCATTTAATTTAGAGGTTTATGTGTTAATAATTTCCAGGGAGGGGCAGCGGCCCTACCCTGCCCCCCCTTCTGGACGGCCATGGTTAGGAAATTTCATTAGGAGATGCCTATCCTTAGGGTCATAACTAATTTGTAATATTATTAATCTGGTTACGGTCCAATTTTTTCAAATTGTTTTTGTTAACTGTTTTACATTCAACAAAGTAGGGAAAAGTTTGCTTTTCCAGTAAACAATAGCTTTATCAGTCTCTACATAAGAAATATGCACTTTTAACATTACTTAATGATTCATAACAAGAATTGTGCGTTTTTATCATGACTTCAAGTTCATGATAAAATAATGAAATTAAACTGGCCTTGACAAAAATTAACTCTGCAGCAAATTATAAGGTCAGGTGCATGAACTTCATTTACTATGAGAATATTGTAGGAGAAAAATTCCTTTGACACTGGGATTTGAACCCAGGACCTTTAGCTCTACCAACTGACCTAATCCAGTGTTCACTTCACAGCGCCAGATGGAACCTCTCTCCTATGACTGATTGCCCTTAATGGTCTACCAAAGGTCCTGGGTTCAAATCCCAGTGTCAGAGGAATTTCTCTCCTATAATATTCTCATGTAATGTCCAATAGAGGCAATAATCTGTGGTTCATGAATACATAGGCTACAATATATCAATCTTGAATGTTACTGTACAATAACAGTGGAAGGTCAGTCACAAAAATCACTAATTAGTGTGCCTCACAGTACTGCATATGATATAACTTGTCTCTCAGTGAGGTAGACCATTAAGGACAATCAGTCATAGGAGAGGTTCCATCTGGCACTGTGAAATGAACTCTCGCTTAGTTGGTAGAGCAGTGGCACGGATAGTCAAAGGTCCTGGGTTCAAACCCAGTGTCAGAGGAATTTTTTTCCTGTAATATTTTCATGTAATGTCCAACAGAGACAATAATCTGTGGTTCATGAATACATATATGTTCATTTACTATATTTAAGTAAAAACACTTATTTTTAAAGTTTCAAGGACACAGAGGACCCTTTAAATGTACAGCCTTAATAATCATTGACATAATCAACTGCAATTTAAAAATATTAAGAGACTATTCATTTTACATATCTACTTATACATATCTACTTATTTGGTCAATTGCTGATGTGATTTTTCACAGTGGAATGTAATTTTTGTGTAAAGAGTTATGTGTTTACTTCTGGACCTTCAGGGTCTGCCAAGTAAGCTAGGACATTCTTTTTACATTTACAGACGATTTTAGTGGGATCCCTAATAACATCAGCATCTGTGTCGGATGCTGCTTCACCATATTGTGGATCTGATAATGTCTATAGCGAGGTTTGTAACAGTCTAAGAGGGAAGACTTGTAGGGTAAGGAAAATCTCTGCAATACAGACTAATAGTAGAAATACCTACATATCAAGCAGATTTTACGAAAAATTTTCAAGCCCAATGATAAATTTTTGACATATTTTAAACTGAAAAATTTAGTTTTCCAAATTTAACTGGTCTCTAAACTGAGCCAATTCACCTCCCTTGCAACTATAGCACGGCCCTTGGAGAGAGGTGGTCGGTCATATGGCCATCATTGAGAAACTTTGATAATATGAGAAAATAATGAAGTAGAAAGGAGGGGAAGTGGAGGGTCATGTACTTAAAATTCAAAATTGCCACTTGTAGTTATATAACTGCATTGAAGAGCATGAGTTCCATACTCATGAATGCAGTTGCAGTTTACTTATATTGAATTTTTACAGTATTTATACACAAAAAGTTTATCCAAACTCAAGCCTTCCAAAACTCCCATAATAGACATATTCAATCGTAAGCAAACCTGGGAATTATATGCACTGCCAAAACATTCTTAAAACCATTATATGTGACTGTGCCAGGGAAACATAACCATAAGTCGTAAACATGTTTCTGTATAACAACAGAACAGCTGTCTGAGTGTAAGATGTTGATTTTTAGATTCTGACACCATCTATTGGTTCCATTCCTGAATAAAGTTGCCAACTCTCCCAGATTTTGCTCCCGTTTTGTTTGCTATCCCAGATTATCTTTATCGAAAGTTATATTCTCCCATTTTTTCTAAAATGGCATTGAGTGATTAAATTTTTACCATGTAAAATGTTTGAAAATAAGTCCTGCAAGCTATCAATCATAATAAAAAAAACAACAATTGGATTTTAGATTGTTGGATGTACGATACTTTGACACAATAGGTTGCTTTTCATTGGGCTTTGTTTGGGTTAACAAGAAAGTTCAAATGCACACAAAGAGAGAATTATCTCTGTAATGAACAACAAGGACAGCTGTAAGAAATAGGATCAGCTTTGAATCAGAGTTACAGACTTCTGTCAATTTTTTATCATTCTTAGACAAGATTTTTTTTTCAATTTAGTGAAAATAGATGAGAAAATTAAAAGTGAATGCAAATATGTTAAGAGAATTTAACAAAATTTTAATAAATATAAGCTTTCATGTTCATGTCAAATTATTGTTCATACCGGTACTTTTAAATAGGTGTTGCATGCACACAGCCTCACACATAGAGAGCTTAAATAATTTGGTAATGTTAATTCAGATATTAGAATTACGTTGATTGTAAAATCATCCATGGTTTCCAAAGTTTTCTTTGTTATTTTTCGGGGGGGGGACATTCAACACAGGCAACAGAAACACTTGCTATGCTGTAGTAATGTAGTTGGACATTCTGTTAGTGTGTGACCAACTTCGAGCATGTTAATATTACAGTATTGTGAAAAGTTTCTTATCTTAGCTGTTCCACATGAACACAGCACTAGACGGAATAAAACGAGTACATTAGTACATTAGTAGAACCCAAATGTTTCATTTCTGCTGGTCTATCACATAGCCCTAGCTTCGGTCCTCGCCTGTATAATTCTAAAATCACATTACATCTAGTTTTAGCCAAATGTAGTTGTGGAGTCTTTAAATCTTTAAATAAATAAATAAAATAAAAAATAATAAAAAAATAATAATAATAAAAAAACTCTTAGATTTTCATCCCTTTTAAAATAGATTTATCTTTTGGTACCTACTACTATCATGATAATTTATTTTTCATTAGTATAATTATTTTTATATCAATTGAGTCATGCCTTTACTCTCAGCTTTTGTTTTTTCCTCTAATAGGCCTACTATTTCACAATATTTTGCCTATTTAGTTTTAAGGTAATTTTAGGTTAAGATTATATTTCAATAATGTAAAACTTGTAAATATAAGCATGGAACTGCCTCCAAACACGAGCTCCAGCTCTTTTGGGGTTTCAGGGCCTTATATATTATCTATGTATTTATGTAATTTTAAAATAAATAAAATACATAAAGTGCAAAAAAAAAATGGTGAAGAATAAAGATGTAAAATTAGCCTTTTCCGAAAATAAAGTTTCAAGAGTCATAAAAACATCAATTTTTGAGCTAGAGGTATAATTTTCTTTTTCTTCTTTTCAAATTAGGAAATCTATTTTTCCAACTTATGGTTGAGTTTCCCTGGCAGGGTCACATAAACATGAACAGCCCTAATACTCATACATTTGCAGTATAAGCAAATGAAATCTGTTCATGTGAAATTTGAGGCTTTTCCGACGCTGAGAATAATTAATTCTTGGTCTTCCAGTTCCCTAATAAGCATCAACATGCACAAAAAGTATGTCAGTATGTTTACACAATTTACAAAATTAAATTATTTTGTTGACAAACAAATAGTCTAAAATACGAATCAAAATCTGTACTAAAATCGAAATATACATTGTATACTTTTCCTTTTCCGGTATCGATAATTTCACAACAAAATATAAGTCAATTCAAAATATACTACTGTCCAAAATATGCACAGTAAACTTTTCCTTGTGGCATTAATAACACAAGCCTGTATATATTTTGAGCTACAAACTCAGATAGAACACAATTCCCAGGTTTATTAAAACAAACTGTTATTTCTAGAGGCTTCAATATTCAACTCCTGTTATCAAAATGTGACCATTTACTCCGTTTGTTCCATCATGCGAGGCCCTTTCAATGAAGAGGGGTTCAGTTCATTATAAGTAGACAAAATGCTGAATCAAAATTTGAATTGAAAGGAACATTCTACATGCAGAATGCTTTTATAATATAGTTTTAATGCCTTCAGAATTTATCTTGAACAAATCACTCTCAAAAGCATTTTGCAACACAAATCATTGTAAATCTCAGCAATCAAACTTTAAAAAAAAAATTATCACATAATCCTCCTATGCTGGAATTATAAACATGATCACAATAGAGAGGCCATACATGTGAAGAAAGATGATTTAAGACAGAGTCGGACTGACCATAAGGACATTTGGGCATTCGGTAAAAGCCACCAGTTGACCAGAGATAATTTTTTTAAGAAACCAAAAAATAGTCAGAGGGGTTAAAGCTGTGCTTACAGATTGAGATGCAATTTGAGTCAACATAAATTGGAATCTTTTATGCTGACATCCGTTGAAAAGAAAGTTTCAGAAAATCTTAACCCATGATGACACTATTCATATGTAGTGAAAAAGTGTGCCACGTTAAAATCTCTTCAGATTGTTTAATGTAAATATTCATTTCAGTTTTCACTATCTGTGTGCTTATTTTATTGCAGTTCTAAAACGATATACCTGGCATTTTAATCATTACAGTACATGGTTTGACTTTAAGACGTATTGGCATAAAAACTCTTAGCTCTATTGCTAATTTTGCTCAGCATAAACTATAAAAATAGAAGTCGCAAGTACTTAAGAAATTTTACCATGAATACTACTAAAATACCCTATGTACAAAATTGTCACATATATTTTTCTTGCTGTTAATATAGTTGAAAACATAAATCGACAATCATTTAAAAACATTAATTTTATCATTTTTTGATGAGCCGGAAGAAAAAGGTTAATGGCAATATTAGAATGAAATGGGTGTGGTATTATTGGTGGGAGGGATGGAAGGCAGAACCTAATAATTTTATTCCCAGTCCGACTCTGATTTAACATGATACTAGTAATATTGATGACAAATATATTTAACGTTTAAAATTATATGATCATGTACCTAACAAATTTAAATTAGTTATCATAATCTATCAATCTAACAATATTAAAATCAGAGTCATGGATATCATTCATACAATATGAACAATGAGAAGTTATCTTTAAAACATACACAATTATTTTAAACATTTTCTTTATCTCTAGGCTGCCTTAGCAAGTACAATAGTCTCTCATATCCTAGATATTATTGGGAACAATAGTACATTATTAATACATGCAGACTGTAAAAAAATAAAGGAAATTGTATTGAAAAATACTATAAACATAAATACAGTTAAGTTGTCACTAGTACAGAGACTAAATCACAATTCTTATCACTGCATTGAAGAAGATATTATTTCCACGATAATGTTTTTTCATTCTTTTCCTGTTCATGTTATCATGGTGGAAAGTAGAATTTCCAGTATCCATGCCAACAACCTAGCTTACCCCACTCATTACCACATGGGTGCATTATATCACACCCTTAAGGCTAGTTTACACGACGAAATTAGGTTTCGTAACTGAGTTTCGCAACTGTTTTTTACTTGAATGCGCAAGCGCTAGATATACTGGCAACAATGAGTTACGACACTACGCAGTTTCGGCTGATTCCAACTTTTCACGAAACTATAACAGTAATTTTGATATTTTACGCTTATTTAGCTTTTTCGCGTTTCGTAAAATGAAATGGGGAAGTGAGGAAATTGTGAAATGCCTGTATTCGTACGTGTTTCAAATGTTTATATGGGATTTTAACAACTTGAACTTCAGAAATAACATGAAATGTGCGGTTGCATTGGAAAGAAAATGTGTGTAATTAGTTTCACGAAATCGTGTCATCATGTAAACTAGCCTTTAGATCAATGTCCAGGAACTAAGTTCCATGCAACTAATTGCGCAAACTAAATTTTTTTTGTAACAAACGGGAATAAGAACACGCATAATGAGCATTAACAACTAGTGAGAACTCCTAGGTGAACATAATCGATCACAATCAAGCAATGCCTATGTGGTAATGCATGAGATCAAGAAGGCAATGCAATAAGATAAAACAGTAAGCTTTAAGGTTGGCACACTTGGAACCTAGCTTCTCAAACAAATGTATGTAAGTTTTCAGGTTTTTTCCCCTATCGTAGTGCTGATACATTTGTAATAATGTATACACCTTTCGTAAGTCTCATTACCAATCAATCCAAGATTGAGAGACTACTGTATACTAATTCATATCACTGCTATTGTAACAGAGCATTTCTCTGCAATCAGCCACAGTTCTATCAGGGTGTGAAATCTGAATTACCAATTGAGAAATAAATTACTTCTGCCTCTCGGCTTTGTTTAAGTGAAGGACATCAAAATATCCTTTCAAACTTCAACAATATTTTGCAATTTCATTAATATGCCACTATATCTAAACTTATGAGGGGGAATCAAATGAAAACCCCAATTAATGTTTTTCCACTATTTTACTGCAGGAAGAATGCTTGCTTGAACATTATTTTTCCACATAGTCGCCTCCCAGTTCAACACACTTCCACCATCAGACAGGAAGTGCTTTGATACTGCATGGGAAAAATTATTTTGATTGACGCTGTAGCCACTCGTGCACCGCCTATTGGACGTCTTCATCAGACTTAAACTTCTGCCCTCCAAGGTGTTCCTTTAATGGATCAAAGATGTGGAAATCCGATAGTGACAAATCTGGCGCGTATGGCGGATGTGGGAGGCACTTGAAGTGAATGTCATCGATGGTTTTCATGGTTGCACGAGCAGCATGAGGACAGGCATTATCATGTTGAAGCTAAACACCTGCACTCACCAATCCCCTTCGCTTTGGCACCATCAAACTTCCACATCTTTGGTCCATTAAAGGAGCACCTTGGAAGGCAGAAGCTCGAATCTGATTAAGACATTCAATAGGAGGTGCACGAGTGGCTACAGAGTCAATCAAAATAATTTTTCTCACGTGGTATCGAAGCACTTCCTATCTGATGGCATAAGTGCATTGAACTGGGAGGAGACTATGTGGAAAAATAATGTACAAGTAAACAGTCTTCCTGCAGTAAAATAGTGGGAAAAAAATTAATTGCGGTTTTCATTTGATTCTCCCTTGTATATTTCGTCAAAAAAAAACACCAGTTTGCTCCCATCATAAAGCATTATGCAAACTTTAAAGTTCTTACATTCAATAAAAACTGTACCTGATGATCAAAGAAATGGTCCTTAACAAACAACAAAACAATAACGTTAAATTCCTTTACATGATAACTCTTTGGTGAACACATTATATATACACACAAACTGGAATGTACAATACAAAAATAATTACAATAACAAACAACATAACATACAAATAACATTAAAAATAAGCACAAACATTTGCTTTAATGTATTACAAATCACACTTTGGACTAAGCTCTGGACGTATGAAAATTATACATCTGCTGTAGCATCTACTGTGAATTGCTGGAACTAATTTCATTATACTCTTTTTCGTTCTTATGTCCTCGGGTAAGACACAATAAAACTGATGGCTACTTACAGTGCATGTTGTAACAACGCAAATAGCGACGTGCATAATCAACGATAGGAGACCATTCCTAAACAAAGGAAGGGTTGGGGGACCGCAACTAATCGATATTGAACATTTTTATGATTATCGATACTGCCCTGAATTTTATTTGAATTACAGAAAAGGAGAGGTGCGCATGCGTCGACGGTGAATCGACGAGGCAGACGTGCGGAACCTAAAAGACGGTTAGTAGTACGTGCCTGACCACGAGAGAGAGAAGTTGAAAAGGCAGAAGGGAGAAGACGAGATTGGGATGTGTGACAGCGGTAGAGGCGTTCTGACATAATGGTGTGTCAGACTTTCATCTAAAGGAAATTCTGGTTGTGAACTTCCTTGACACGGCTATATGGAGATAGTCATTAATCAGAAGAATACACCAAGTCGGCCAGTACGAGACACCGCTACAGCGAACACCAGCTGTGAGAGTGAGTCGTGACTGCTCGCTCTGAATAAGAGCAGATATGGACATCAGGAAGTAATGGAAGACAACTCAGGATCGGAGGATAAGTTGGACATCACTGGTTGAGTATAAGCGTCTAGACTTTTTTTCTTATTGTTTGGGGAGTGAGAAAATTGAGATATCCTTTTTTTTTAAGGATGGTTTCTAAGTCATGTATGGCGATTAGACACCGTATGGAATAATAGAATAGAATAGAAACATAGAAGTGAGAATTCTAGAAGTAAAGTGATGAAATCCAGTAATCCAACTATTTTCTATTTCTGGTCTAAATTAATTATAAAAGAGCAGTCTAGAGCCTAACAACTGAATGCCACAGATATATCTCTTCACTTTAAGTTTTTTTGGGTGATTGTCCCACGAATGAATACATAGCTAGGGGCAATTGGTGATGCTCATATAAACTTTGTTATTTTTGAGACAGGACGCGAGGGGAGTAAGGAAGAAAAGTAATTAAGGGGCATGCTTAGTACTTCTTACGAGGGCCCCTCCCTCTTGGGTTTCTTTCAGGTGACGGGTGACTATCTATAAATAGATTTCATGCTGGCCTGTAATGTTAAGTTATGTTTTTTTATAGAGATTTATCTACAAGCGAAGGTGTATGGAATATGGTAGAGGGGGATAAGCAGTGGAAAGATTGAAGGGCAAAAGAAGGCCTACGAGTGGTAGTGCATTAGGTGTGTACCATTGGAAAATTTACATGTTAGGGTAGAAGTAGAAGTCACTAAAGGGGTTATAGAGAAGCTTACTAATCTGGGCGTGAATTAGTTTCAGTTAGAATTCTAGGGAATTTAGAGACAAAAGAAGATTGGGTGCCCATGCTAAAGAGTAGTAACGTAAGAAGTAGGAAAACTAGAATAACCACCGAGTGAATTAAATCAATGGTATAAGCTGAAGGGAACTCTACTTAAAGAAAGAAAGGGGTTAAAAGATAACAGCTGATGACTGGTCAGGTTAGAAAGAGGAGAGTGAGTTGAAAGATAACAACAAATGATTGGTTAGGTTAGAAAGAGGAGAATAGGAAATTGCGAGTAGTGTACTGATGATAAGTAGTTTATTAGCAAGTACTAGAGATTGTAAGGGTGAGGTGAGGGAACGCCGGAAGTATCCCGAATCAAACAAATAAAATCTGGTAGTAGACAAGGCCTATACCAGTAACATATAAAGAAAAGAAATTTATGAGAGATTGTGAAAGCCATCGATGTTGGAGGCGAACAACGGCCCCACGTGCCTCTAGGAGAGAGTGTCAGGGACCTCTGACATCGATTTACAAAATTTTATTTTTGTTTGCGGCCCATTAATATTTTCCCGGTTGCAGGAGAGGAGTCAGATTGTTTGTAACTCAAGATCTAGACGTCGCTCCTGTATCGGTGGTCTATCGCCACAGTCACTCTGTGGGTATAGGCCTAAACTTCTATTTCTTTCTTCGTGAGACTGTCTTTTCTATCTATCTTTAAATACAATTCTTCATGGACTAAGCTGACAAATAGACTAATATAGGAGACATAGGTGGGATTATTGAGTGTAATCTGTAGAGTAAGGACTGGATTATGAATTGAAAACCATTATTTATTCAAGAGAAAAAAAACACCCAGTATAATATATATATTGAGCTATCCTGAAGTTACAAATGTAAATGACTGCACAAGTCAGTAGTAAATTAGAAGAATAGTACAAAACGTTCTAGTAGATACCTGAAAAACAAAGAAAGAAAATTAAAGTAATTAATTAAGGATTTGTTATTGTTGAACAGAGAACGTACTTATATAGTTAAAATTGGGTATACTAACCTTGAATAATCAAATATTATCCTACCAATAAAAGTGTTGAATGGTTAATGTAGTGTAAATGTAATTTATTGTATATAAGATTGTTATTGTTGAAAAAAAAGAAAAAAAAATATTATCAATATTATCAAGACTGGGTAAATTGTTAAAAGAGAGAGAAAGTAGACTGAGAGTAGGAAGTTTGCAATCACCCGGTGTCAAAGGTAGTTGTACTGAACGTTGGAATGTGGACTATGCAGGCAGTGTTATGATGACACGACAGGTGCATGAGTGACCTTGTTTTGTAGGAGTTCAGTAAACTTATATACTACGATTAAGAATAATCACATATTAGTCGTCACAGAATTTTGGCGAAGATTTAATCCAAGAAGTTAAGGAACTTTATAGCATAAAGTAAGAAAAGCCCGTCACATATTTTGGCGCCCAGCGTGGGGGCGATAGTTTGTTAATTTGTAACGTGTGGGGTGATAGTTTGTTAATTTGTAACGTGTGGGGCGATAGTTTGTTAATTTATGACCAAAATATCGTGAAGTTCAGTCTTCACAAATTTTGGGTCGCCCATAACGTGGGGGTGAGTAGTGTTAAAACAAAACAGTATTGCTAATTGTTGCAACTTAATTTAGTTAAAATTGTTAAAAAAAAAAAAAAAAAAAGAGAAACCTTTATTCAGTTGAAGTTCCATATTATGATAGCCCATAGCGTGAGGCAGTGATAGTTTGATATCCTAACGTGAGGCGAGATAGGGTTAAAAGAATTTTGGGAGTTAGGTTAGTATAACTGAAATTTATTCTCAAAAACAAATAATAATAATAATAATAATAACATATTTTTGGGAAAAGAATAATGACTATTGACAAGTAAGGACTTCTATAGATGACTAAGACAGACGACTGAACTATTGTGTGTTCTAATCTTTTTTTCCAGTGGTATTGTTAATATATAAATATGGCTACTTATGTTGATCCGTATGCACAAATAAGAGCAGCTGAGCTAACCCAAGCTATTAGGAAGTTGAGGAAGGCGGATTTAGAGGCAGAATGTGATAGAGTAAAGTTACCGACCACAGGTACAAGGGATGAGTTAAGACAACGCTTGTTAGATTATGCCCGTAAGAACCCTCAGTCATTTCAAGTGTTAATTACGGCTTTTGCTCTGAGTCAGGAAGTTTTGGAAGAAGATTTGGTTGAACATAATATAACGATTCCACAAGATTCATATGGAGATGTAGTGTATACATGGGTTAAGTTAATGCGTAGGAAGGCCATGGCGGTAGCTGATTCAGAAGAAGTTGTACCAGTAGTACCCTCGTTTACAATTCAGTTAGAGCCACATAAACCAAATACTTTGGATCTGGTTCGTAAATGGAACATTAAATTCAAACCTGGGGATAGTATTTACTTATTTTTGGAGAGATTGGAAGATTTAAAACAAAGTTCTAAGTTACAGGGTGTAGAGTTATTGTCAGTATTACCCGAAATTTTACAAGATTCAGCTTTACTTTGGTACAGGAACAGATTAACAGATTGGCCTACATGGGAAGCTTTTTTGAAAGAATTTAGAGAATATTATTTGCCTATTGATGAGGAAGACTCGCTTTTGGATGAGATTAGACAGAGAACGCAAGGTCCTAAAGAATCGATTTTTGATTATGTTAATGCTATTCAAACGTTAATGAGGAGGCTGAGTACTCCAATGAGTCCTCAACAAATGATGAAGAATGTTATCAAAAATTTGCGTCCTGACGTAAAATTATACATTAGACCTGCAGAGATTCAAACTATAACAGATTTAATACGTGTAGGTAGACAGTATGAACAAATATTGTTAGATTCTGAGAGATATATTCCTCCTCCAACGCAGGTTAGAGCTACAATTAAAGAAACGGCTTATAAACCTCAGAGACAAGTTGTTATACCTTCAGTTCATACAGCGCTAGGAATTCAGGGAAAACAGGAACTTCCATCGTCCGAGTTACAAAAGAAACCCAATGTTAGTTTTTCTGCAAAGACGTGGGATAAGGAACGGAATTCAAGTCCTGTAAATGATTCTAGAATGGTTAAAGTAATAGAAAATAAAGAGAGACAGGATGAGTCGAGGGATAATGGTAAAAACACCACTTTGCGTTTTTCAAATAATCAGCGATGTTGGAATTGTGATAAAACAGGACATAGGCAGTTCGAGTGTAAGGCACCTCGTAGAGTTACTCCACGCACTACGATTAAATGTTATAATTGTAATAAGCTTGGACATAGGTCTATTGATTGTAGGATGCCCCAAGAAAGAAAAGTTAGGCCTACAAATCCCTTATGACAATTAACTAAAAATCAGGCTTGTGTGATGTTAAATATAAATCCTACAGATTTAGTTAATGGAGATAGATGTTTTGTTGAAATTTTGCTGGAGGATATTACATTTATTGCTTTAATAGATTCCGGTTCAGATAAAACTTATGTGGGAGAGAAGGGTGATTTTTTGTGTAAAATGTTAGATTTAGCAGTAGAAGAATCTGAAGTTAGGGTGGTGCAATTAGCAGATAAAACTTATAGTTCTATAACAGGAGAGAGAACTTTTGAGATGAAATTGCAGGACAGGATCTTTCAGATAAAATGTAAAATTATGCCAAATTTAGCAGTAGATATGATTCTGGGCATGGACGTTTTGAAACAAATTGGGTTAGTAGTAGATTTGCAAGATGGGACTTGGTACTTCAAAGATGAACCAGCAAAAATTTTTCAATTTGTTAAGGCTATAGATTTAAAAGAAGAAGATCAACTACATAATATTCTTACTTTACCTACACCTCAGGAAAGGGACAGATTGAATATGTTTTTGGAAAATCAGTTACAGAAATTTGATCAGTGTACTGGACTTACCGATCTGATTTCTCATGTTATTGATACAGGCGATGCAAAACCTATAAAACAAAGATATTATCCAGTATCACCCATTTTGGAAAAAGTTATACACGCGGAAATAGATAAAATGTTATTGGAAAAAGTTATAGAGCCTTCAAATTCACCTTGGTCGTCTCCGGTAGTTATGGTAAAGAAACCAGATAGAACATGGAGGTTCTGCGTAGATTTCAGAAAAGTAAACAATTGTACTAAAAGAGATAGTTATCCTTTGCCATACATTGAACATGTTTTGAGTAAATTACGACATGCTAGGTATATCAGTACAATAGATTTGAAAAATGGGTATTGGCAAGTTCCATTAGATGAAGCAAGTAAAGAAAAAACAGCATTTACCGTACCTGGTAGAGGATTGTATCAGTTTCGAGTTATGCCTTTTGGAATCCATAACGCACCAGCCTCGTTTCAAAGATTAGTTGATACTATATTAAGAGAAGAGATAGGAGAGAAATGCTTTTGTTACTTGGATGATATAGTACTTATTAGCGAGACATTTGAAGAACATTTGTCCTTGTTAGAAAAAGTTTTAGAGAAATTAAGAAAAGCTAACCTGAAAATTAATAGGGAAAAATCAAAATTTTGTAGAAGTGAATTAAAATATTTGGGTCATATCATTACTCCATTAGGAATTGCTGTAGATTCAGATAAAATCTCGTGTATCCTTGAGTATCCAGCCCCTACAAAAGTCAAGGAAGTACGAGCATTTTTAGGATTGGCATCTTGGTACCGACGATTCATTCCATTTTTTTCTGAAGTTGTAAAGCCCCTCACTGCACTTCTGAAAAAGAATCAGAAATGGCGTTGGACTAAGGAATGTCAGGAATCTTTTGATGAATTAAAATCGAAATTATCTAGTAGTCCTATATTAACTTGTCCAGATTATACTAAACCCCTAGTGTTACAGACCGACGCTAGTTTTTCAGGACTAGGAGCAGCATTAATTCAGACAGGAGAGGAAGGAGAGGAAAAAGTAATAGCTTATGCTAGTAGAACTTTAACGGTAGGTGAGCAAAAGTGGGCAATAGTTGAGAAGGAATTGTTAGCTATATTGTGGGCAGTTCAAAAGTTTCGTCCTTATTTGGAAGGTTATCATTTTAAAGTATATACTGATCATTTTGCTCTGAAATGGTTAAATACATTACAGAATCCGACCGGACGATTAGCTAGGTGGAGTTTATTGCTCCAGGAGTATGATTTTGAAGTAATACATAGGCCTGGTAGATTACAAAAAGTTCCGGATGCTTTATCTAGAATACACGAAGGGAAAGTTCAAGAGAAAACGGTAGAGGAAGAATTTTGCCTCTTGTTGACTGATAACTCTGAAGTAGTGGAATGGGAAAATATACAAGATGCTTGGTATATTAAGCGGAAAGAGCAAGTACAAAGTAAACCTAAATTTTGGCCAGATTGGAAGGTCGTAGATGAGAAGTTGTACCATTTAAGATTAGATCAGTTAGAACAAACTTTAGAGGGAACAGTGAATAGGTGGAAATTAGTTATTCCGCAAGATTATAGGATTAAAGTATTACAGGAATGTCATGATGCACCTACTGCAGGACATATGGGGATAGCTAAAACTTTCTTTAGAATAGCAAACAAGTATTATTGGCCGGGAATGTTTAGAGATGTTGCTAAGTATGTTACTGCTTGTGAAATATGTCAGAGACAGAAAGTGTTACAGACGGCTCAAGCAGGACCAATGCATTTTTACCAGAAAGAGAAACCTTGGATGACTGTAGCTACTGATTTGTTGGGACCTTACCCACGTTCCAAAAAAGGGAACCGATACATTGTAGTATTTCAGGACACCTTTACCAAATATGTAGAGTGTAAAGCGTTAAGGAAAGCAACCAGTAGAGCAGTTACGGAAGCATTTTATGAATTGATTATCCTTAAATGGGGAATTCCGGGATATTTGCTGATGGATAATGGACCGCAATATACTAGTAAATTAATGCGAGAGATAGCTAAAGCTTTTAATATAACTCCTTGTTATTTACCTGTATATTCGCCACAAGGAAATCCAGTAGAAAGAGTCAATAGAGTATTGAAAACAATGATTTCTAGTTATATTCAAAAGGATCAGACAGTTTGGGATGTGTATTTGAGAGAATTTAATTTTGCTATAAATACGGCTAAGCATAGTTCCACTGGATGCACTCCTTATATGCTAAATTATGGGAAGGAGCCTGAAATTATCAGTAGGATTGAAAAGGTGGAAAACCAACCGATTCATAAAGAAATTCCAAAACTTTGGGTGGAGAGACTCAATAAATTGAAAACGGTACGTTTAATGGTTAGACATAACTTAGAAACCGCCTATAAGAATTCGAGTCATTATTATAATCTTCGGAGGAGAGAGATGAGATTTCGTCCAGGAGATCTAGTGTTAAGAAGAAACTTTAAATTAAGTGATGCCTCACAAGCTTATACAGCAGGTTTAAGTGCAAAGTTTGTCGGGCCCTATATTATAAAGAAAAAGTTCAGTGAAAATAGCTACGAACTGACAAACCGTTTTGGTAAAAAGTTGGGGAAGTGGCACGTCAAAGACTTGAAACCCTTTGTTCCTGGATAAACATTCTTTAAGGCTGGTAAAAGAGACACGCACAAAAAAAAAAAAAAAAAAAAAAAAAAAATGAATGTGACCTGTGTCAACATTATTTTTTTTTATGGTGAGTGAGGGAAGAATGTAACGACGCAAATAGCGACGTGCATAATCAACGATAGGAGACCATTCCTAAACAAAGGAAGGGTTGGGGGACCGCAACTAATCGATATTGAACATTTTTATGATTATCGATACTGCCCTGAATTTTATTTGAATTACAGAAAAGGAGAGGTGCGCATGCGTCGACGGTGAATCGACGAGGCAGACGTGCGGAACCTAAAAGACGGTTAGTAGTACGTGCCTGACCACGAGAGAGAGAAGTTGAAAAGGCAGAAGGGAGAAGACGAGATTGGGATGTGTGACAGCGGTAGAGGCGTTCTGACATAATGGTGTGTCAGACTTTCATCTAAAGGAAATTCTGGTTGTGAACTTCCTTGACACGGCTATATGGAGATAGTCATTAATCAGAAGAATACACCAAGTCGGCCAGTACGAGACACCGCTACAGCGAACACCAGCTGTGAGAGTGAGTCGTGACTGCTCGCTCTGAATAAGAGCAGATATGGACATCAGGAAGTAATGGAAGACAACTCAGGATCGGAGGATAAGTTGGACATCACTGGTTGAGTATAAGCGTCTAGACTTTTTTTCTTATTGTTTGGGGAGTGAGAAAATTGAGATATCCTTTTTTTTTAAGGATGGTTTCTAAGTCATGTATGGCGATTAGACACCGTATGGAATAATAGAATAGAATAGAAACATAGAAGTGAGAATTCTAGAAGTAAAGTGATGAAATCCAGTAATCCAACTATTTTCTATTTCTGGTCTAAATTAATTATAAAAGAGCAGTCTAGAGCCTAACAACTGAATGCCACAGATATATCTCTTCACTTTAAGTTTTTTTGGGTGATTGTCCCACGAATGAATACATAGCTAGGGGCAATTGGTGATGCTCATATAAACTTTGTTATTTTTGAGACAGGACGCGAGGGGAGTAAGGAAGAAAAGTAATTAAGGGGCATGCTTAGTACTTCTTACGAGGGCCCCTCCCTCTTGGGTTTCTTTCAGGTGACGGGTGACTATCTATAAATAGATTTCATGCTGGCCTGTAATGTTAAGTTATGTTTTTTTATAGAGATTTATCTACAAGCGAAGGTGTATGGAATATGGTAGAGGGGGATAAGCAGTGGAAAGATTGAAGGGCAAAAGAAGGCCTACGAGTGGTAGTGCATTAGGTGTGTACCATTGGAAAATTTACATGTTAGGGTAGAAGTAGAAGTCACTAAAGGGGTTATAGAGAAGCTTACTAATCTGGGCGTGAATTAGTTTCAGTTAGAATTCTAGGGAATTTAGAGACAAAAGAAGATTGGGTGCCCATGCTAAAGAGTAGTAACGTAAGAAGTAGGAAAACTAGAATAACCACCGAGTGAATTAAATCAATGGTATAAGCTGAAGGGAACTCTACTTAAAGAAAGAAAGGGGTTAAAAGATAACAGCTGATGACTGGTCAGGTTAGAAAGAGGAGAGTGAGTTGAAAGATAACAACAAATGATTGGTTAGGTTAGAAAGAGGAGAATAGGAAATTGCGAGTAGTGTACTGATGATAAGTAGTTTATTAGCAAGTACTAGAGATTGTAAGGGTGAGGTGAGGGAACGCCGGAAGTATCCCGAATCAAACAAATAAAATCTGGTAGTAGACAAGGCCTATACCAGTAACATATAAAGAAAAGAAATTTATGAGAGATTGTGAAAGCCATCGATGTTGGAGGCGAACAACGGCCCCACGTGCCTCTAGGAGAGAGTGTCAGGGACCTCTGACATCGATTTACAAAATTTTATTTTTGTTTGCGGCCCATTAATATTTTCCCGGTTGCAGGAGAGGAGTCAGATTGTTTGTAACTCAAGATCTAGACGTCGCTCCTGTATCGGTGGTCTATCGCCACAGTCACTCTGTGGGTATAGGCCTAAACTTCTATTTCTTTCTTCGTGAGACTGTCTTTTCTATCTATCTTTAAATACAATTCTTCATGGACTAAGCTGACAAATAGACTAATATAGGAGACATAGGTGGGATTATTGAGTGTAATCTGTAGAGTAAGGACTGGATTATGAATTGAAAACCATTATTTATTCAAGAGAAAAAAAACACCCAGTATAATATATATATTGAGCTATCCTGAAGTTACAAATGTAAATGACTGCACAAGTCAGTAGTAAATTAGAAGAATAGTACAAAACGTTCTAGTAGATACCTGAAAAACAAAGAAAGAAAATTAAAGTAATTAATTAAGGATTTGTTATTGTTGAACAGAGAACGTACTTATATAGTTAAAATTGGGTATACTAACCTTGAATAATCAAATATTATCCTACCAATAAAAGTGTTGAATGGTTAATGTAGTGTAAATGTAATTTATTGTATATAAGATTGTTATTGTTGAAAAAAAAGAAAAAAAAATAATATATTAAATAAATTATGGTTATTGTTATGCAAAGTAAATTAACGTGAAGTTCAGATTTTTGACCCTTATCCTTATAATGGTCTGAGAGTAGCTGGTTTTTGTGCTAAGTTACATACTTTGGTAGTGAGTATTGAAAAAAGGAGAAAAAGAAGAAGCAAAATAATAAAAGAAAGATAAATCCGAACCCAACTCCCGTCTCCACTGTTATTTAAAAGCTAGTCGAGGGGCATGTAGGTACATAGCCTGTGTATCTATAATTTAATTTGTGTCTGGGCTGATATATAACAAAAAGAAAAGAGGAAGCGTATTGATGATGGCGCCCGTTAATATAAATTTTCATCAATATTATCAAGACTGGGTAAATTGTTAAAAGAGAGAGAAAGTAGACTGAGAGTAGGAAGTTTGCAATCACCCGGTGTCAAAGGTAGTTGTACTGAACGTTGGAATGTGGACTATGCAGGCAGTGTTATGATGACACGACAGGTGCATGAGTGACCTTGTTTTGTAGGAGTTCAGTAAACTTATATACTACGATTAAGAATAATCACATATTAGTCGTCACAGAATTTTGGCGAAGATTTAATCCAAGAAGTTAAGGAACTTTATAGCATAAAGTAAGAAAAGCCCGTCACAATGTCAAGCCAAAGCATTCTGTGAGACAGCAGCAGTAATACAGAGTTAATTTATATGTAGGTTTAGGTACTTTGAAATGCCGGTAGGTGAAATTCAACATTTCTTTTTTTCAGCAGTAAATTGGTCTACAACCTCGTAATCGGACATGCTCTTTATTGACTACTTCTACAACTGCATATTATTTTCAAAATTATGAGACTGTTGCAATTACAGGTAATTATCGTTACAAACCCAACCCATTTCCAAATGAGAAAATTACCTCTTGACAGATATTTCATGGATAACAGGTTAAGGACATCACCAATAGATAGTGACACCGTCCGAATCGTAATATTGAATGTGCTGTGAAGGAGTTGAGTTGCCATAGTAGATAATGGGAGCAATTCTTGCTGTAGTATGTATACAAATCAGCTGAATTTTCTGTGTGCTGTGTTTCTGTTTACTGGTAAAATTATTATAAAAGATGAGAGTAACTTCGGCAATTTTGAGACTTATGCATTCGGGGAAAAAGTCATCCACCACAATGTAAAAACCGCAACTACTCGTATACAAAATTATAATCTGAAAACTATGAGTTGTTCCCAGTTCCCAATGATGGCCTATTTACTGTTGAGAAAGGCATGCTTTGAGTTGTTCCTAATTCCAAATGATGGCCTATTTTATCCATGAAGTAATTGTTTTTAACAGTATGAATAATAACAATGAGATATTTGGTGGGAATATGTCTATTTACTTGAAATATGTCTATTTACTTACTGCCTCATGAGATACTTTGGCCTGATCAAACTGTAGCTAAGATAGGAACTAAAGACTTCACAAAGGAATAGGTTAGCTAAAAGCATTTTAAAAATGTTCTATAACCACACTTTATCTTCCAAATAAAAATAAATTTAAAAAAAAAGTCTTTGGCAAATACACAGTACTTACTACCAGGTGTCCAAAATGGACTCAATAAAATACAAATTCTACCATCACCCAAAGCTTATCAGCTTCCAGGCAAGAGGCAGAGAGCTACATTTACATAACCATCATTATCATAATATATGTTTCATATTTCTAAACCTGTCATAATAGAAGGTATCAGAAGGTTAGGACTGAAATTGCTGCACTCACACAGTATTTTTGGTAAGCTGAAAAACAAACTTTCTATGAAAAAATAATATTGAGATGAGTTACATGCACTAGTTCCCTTATTTTATTTAATAACCTGAACCCAGGTTTCGATGAGCCTCCCCACCATTTTCAAGATTTTACTTATTTTAATTGTGGACTCGTGATTTGTCATGTTTTAATATATTTGGACTCTATATCTTTTAATTCAGATACATGTGTAGATGTTGTATACCAATTTGCATTTTATTGTATTAAATTTCTTAAGTTTTAATCAACACAGAGTATCGTAGGCTTACATTGCAATACTCTTTAAAAACTCATTAAATTTTACCTGCAGGTCAGTATATAATAAAATTTAAGTTTTCTCAAGTGAACTTGGTTTTAGACATACTTTAATTCATAACTTTAAGGTGTAGTTGTATGTACAAAAGATTATTTTATTCTCTCCTAGGCCTAGACTTCTTACGTCGAACTTAAATTCTATTATATTAACGGGGGTATAAGGGGGTATAAGGGGGGATAAGTATAGTGATTCTACCATACAACGCTGAAGTCAGACGCAAGAATTAATAAAATTCTTGGTTTAGCTATAACTTTCAGATAGAAATTTCTTCTCCTGCCCTAAACACGAATACTTGAGAAGTATTGTGCCAAGCATTCTGTTGCCAGACTATATTGTATTTCAGCCCTTAAGACTACTTTTAATAAGGACAAAAATGCCTTTAAGAATATAACATAATAGACCTTCCTGCAGAAAGTTCAGGGGAAAGGTTCACCTGATCTGTAAGGGGTTGTGCACCACTGCTTTGTATGATTACAATCATTTCATTCCAGAAACATTCTGACAGCACTTCTTACAGGCTGCCACTGTAATAAGATTCACTCAGTACTCTCTGAAAAGTGTTGTTAATTTCTTACCACTTCCAGCAATATTTCTACCTGGGTATCTAACATTCTTATTATGTTGGTATCTGTTGTAGATTCAGAAGACCAACTGTTACATATCACAGCACAAGAACTTATAACCAAGCTTATACAATAGGGTGTACAGCTTCATTCATATAGTCTGAGAGGAGGATGGACTAATTAATATTTACTTTGATTTAAATGATTTACTTTATTGTATCGAATGGCTAGTTTACTATTCCTGTTTATCTTTCAGCTAGTATTATATCATGAATTAAATAAATCAACAAATATAAGATGTTAACAGTCAAGCTTTTAAACTATTTTAGAATGGATGTTAACCTGAATAACTGCAGCAGAAATAAAGTACCAGAATTTCTTAGACATGAAGTGTCAAATAAAAATAAATTTAGTAAGTAGAAAATTGTTTGCCACGATTCACTGTCCTTTCACAAAAACTACCGGTACTTTATTGTCAACTTTTTTGTTCTTTTACAAACTCTCAACTAAACCAAACTATCTGGCGCTACATCCATTGCAGGATAGAAATTACCATCTGACTGCTGCTTCATCTACGTATGCAGATGGCAGGACTGGAGCTGCTACTTCATGACCAGAGCCGCTACTTCTCTATCAAGTACCTCCTCAATTAGTCTCATAAGGCTGAATGCACCCTGCTCTAAACATCCCTACCTCAGAAAAATCTGAGGTACCGGGGATTGAACCCAGGCCTTCCAAACCGTGAAGGTGTGTAATTGCTCTTTCTATGCTTTTTCCTACAATATGTCCAGAAGAATTGAGCTCAAGGATAAGAAAATCTGCATGTAACTAATAATGAAACAAGTTTTGTTACATAAATATTTAATTACAAAGGTCTTATTTATTAGGAAGTAACAACAAAGTTAACGTGTTTTTCATAATGTAGTTTTATACTGAGCTAATAGAAAATAAGCATAAATGTGGAAATAAGAAGTCATTCTCATCTCAGACTATAATTCATGTTTGCTCTGCTTAAATTTTAATGCAAGTCATTTGCAGTTTACTGGCAATGTCTTCAGTTCTGTACAACAGTCTAGGATCACAATGAACACTAGCCATAAATCCTGCCAGGTCATTTTACTCATACTATAGAATATTAAATTATGGGACATTATATTAAATTGTGTTGGAAGTTAACACAGTGAAGTTATATAGCATAATAATTATATAATGAGTTGAATTTAACACTAATCTTCACTTTTGGTAGAGTTTACCTGTACTAGTTTCAGCGCCTTCGCTATCATTGCCACTACCAGCTGAAGTATAGTTGTTGACAACGGTAGCGAAGGCACCGAAACTAGTACAGGTAAACTATACCAATAGTGAAGGTTGGTGTTAAATTCAACTCGTTATATAATTATTATGGGACACTATTTTAAAAGTATAAGACAAATATAACAAAGAATTATCTGTAATGATTACCGTACTTTTTATCATTAAAGAAAGTTTACTCCAATCTTCTATTCTTATTTAGCTGACAAACATTTTAGATATGTAAGCAATATATCTAAATTGAATAGATAATTCTTTGGTTTACATGTAGAAAGTCTAGTAATGAGATAATTCTATCTCAGAAGACTTTCATTTTAAAAGTTCAGGCATAATACCTTATATAACTTCCAATCAGTTTTTTTCCTCTGAAACAAAATACTGATAACTTATTGTCCTAGAGAATTAATCTACAGGTCTACAAAAGTTAATTTTATACATGTGTACAAAATTAATATTGCATAGGTGTATAACAGAGTTAATATCTTAATACCATTACTTGCCGTCGGTTCTTCTCCTGTCAGAGTCACTTTCATTGGCAGTAGGTTCTTCTCGTACCACTGTAATCATTCTGAGCATGAGCACTGCTAATACTTTGTCCAGTGGATCCATGAAGCCTCTCTGCATCCACTTAGGAATTGTTGTTCTTGCATGGGAGAATCCAAGCTTTTGGAGGATATAGTCTACACCATATGGCTCTATGCTCTTCCCAGCCCAGGACAGCAATCTGCAAAATATGCAATCACTTTAAATAACTGTACAGATACAGCAAAAGCTTGATATATAATTTTTCAAGTGGCAGGGGGAAAATTACAAGATAAATGCGGGAAGCACAATTAATAAGAATAATTTGCTTATCTTTACAGTCCATTATCATGAATGGATGGGAAGGAGCTTCGAAAACTATTCTTTTTCTATGAATTTTGCTTCAAAAATGTATTATTAATTTTTTTTAGCATTAGCCCCTCATGTACAAAATTTTAACAAAATTGTTAGAGTCGTTTTCAAAAAAATTGTTTAAAATGGAATTTTCCTCATGTAAAGTACTAGTAAAAGTAAGAGAAAGTCGTGGACAATCTTCATGTCACATCCCCAAAAGATACTAACTCAGATACAAATTTTGTTTTTATACATTTATCATTCTTGAGTTAGGCTGATCACAGACACACACACACACACACCAAAAGACATGTTTCCAAAAATAGTATTTTTTGATTCAGGGGGGCTACAAAACAAGAATTTATGCTGAAAAATTGACAGTGACACTGAATTTCAGGGTCGAACAGAATATTTCCTCTACCTCCAGTATGTATGCTACAAGGTAGAGAAAGTAAGAATGGCCCCCTCTGTGTGACCTATCATTCCTCAAAGTTTGTCTGTGAAGAGATTTTACACATAGTACTTTACCTGACAGTTGGCTCGAGGTGCCAGGTTTTACAGTGGTAATTTCTCCAGTCCTTAGTAAACATCTCAGCAGGGTCAAAAGCCTTACGCTTCCTTTCTTCGTCACTAACAGCACCACTTGCTCCTCCCATTCCTCCTCCACCTGCACTGGAGGATTCCCTAGGTCGTCTGTCAGGATCTGGACTGTGAGGTCTTGCTCCCCTCTCCATAGACACAGCCTGAAAGAAAAGTGAAACTGCATGAAGACCTGAAACTCTATTCACCATTGAAAAATAAATATTTTGATTTAGAAGAGGATAAGGTGATTAATAGCAATTAGAGCCTAATTTCATTAAGAGCTGTTCTAATCGCTCTCCTAATTCACCCACCTTCTCCTCAGTAAGTGCATGTGGATTATTTTTGGTTATTTATTCTACACATAACCTGGTTCCTTAAACTTATTTACAAGAGTCTACTTAGGGTTTCTGTCCGGGAATAGAATCATGCGATATTATCTTACAAACTATCTATGCACATTTCCGCAATCACTTTTTAATGGAATACAACTGTACTAGATAGATTCTTTGCTATAACTCCTGGATTGGCCGAGGCTGACCAACACCATGACCACCAAGATCACCTGACTTGACCCCACTAGACTTCTTTTTGTGGGGATTTGTGAAAGATCGAGTGAATAAAACACCTATGACAGACTTGGTAGATTTATGTCGCCGAATCGTCGAAGCAATAGCGCTGGTGACTCCGTAGATGCTCTCGCGAGTGTGGCAGTAACCCAAGCCACAAATGGCACTCATATCGAGCTCACTTAGCGAATAAACAAAACTTTTTGAGTTTCTCTTTCTGTCTGTGAAAACCAGAAGTGAATAAACTTATTACTTTCTGAAATATGATTAGTTCTTTTTCACTACCATTTCACTACAAGTTTGAAACATATTCTAACACAATAATGATGTGGTGAACCAGACTGAAGTATTGTCCATGTACACTTCAGCTTTTGCGAGCTCCATAGGCTCGAGAGTAATGGCATGAAATGCTCTACATGTACACATGAACAAAATGGATGGAATTTTGAGGATTTTGCACTGTGGTGATAGTACTTACCACTCTTTCCTTCTCTCTGACATACGATGTTATCAAGTCGTGCAGGAAGAAGAAGGCTTCAGCATCCACAGTCACAAAGATGTGATCTTCAAACTCCGTGATGAAGCTGCACTCTACAAGAGGTTTTTGACCTGAAAGTGTAAAAATGTAAACAATTAGTTATTCTCCAGGATTGAAAAGGCATGTTGAAAAAATAGATGTTGGCTTAATATGGCTTTGTTAACTGTGAGAATACTACTTAATCTTTTCGCAGTAATTTACATAATATGGGTCAATACAAAAGTTGCATATAAATAAAAATATATGATTAATAGAGTAAAGCTATTTGTTAAAATAAGAAGATTTTGATCTATGTCCAAAGATTGCCATTTGTAGAAACTACCTTCTCCATTGAAATGTTTAACAGTCACTTTAAACTGATGATGACCCACTGGTGATTTTACATAACAAATCAGGGTTGCCAGATCAGAAACGTAAAACAGTCGTACCGATATTCGAAAATAGTCATATGCTAGTTAAAACTGTCGTATACTTTGTGATTTTTCAGTGTAATGAACTTATTGCGTTAATAATAATAATAATAATAATAATAATAATAATAATAATAGGTATTATACACCTTACATATATCATGTAATTGTTAATAAATCATCTTATTTGTAAATGATTAGGCATGTTTCATTATCTTCCAATGTGTTAAATTTGATAAAATACAATAAAATTAAATAAACAATAATTGCCAGTATTGTTATTATTAGCAACATGCTTACAACAAAAACCATGAGAAAACAAGGAGCTGGATATATATCAAAATTTAAAATTCGTTAGCAGATTGATAAAAAAATATATAAAATGCTATGTTAAAAATAGTCGTACAAATAGGCATACGACTCATGGTTGCATCGTACGTCGCACAAATCTATGAATTAGTCATATGTATGGCAACCCTGTAACAAATGTTTATATTAATATGTAAGTTCAGTTCCACAAGGATTAAGTTTAAATAATTAGATAATTTAACTCTTTCAGAGATGAAGAATTTGCTACAGATAAATAAGCAATTATCAAGTGAAACCATCAGTGAACTCAAAGTTTGAAATCGATAAAAAATATTTCAGTGGAATTACCTTCTATAGGTAATAAGTCTAATACATGGATAAAAAAAAACTTCACATTTTACATAAAGCATTACTCTGTTTCTCTTAAATATCTGCTTTAAACAATTGTACGAAGTGATGCATTTATACGCCAGTAGCAGTAAAAAGGTTAAGTTTGCTTTTGAACTATTCGTTAAGCTCAATTAAATTACCAGTAATACTACCAGCACTCATGGTTTTTACTCTAGATAGTACTTATTCATACTGTGAAAACAAGACTACAACTTTGGATTTTTGTTGCTGCAAAAACTAGACACTTTTCACTCATATAGTGTCCGATTTCTTGTTACATGTTTAGTCCTAAATCTGCTGGGTTATGTCACATACAGCAGGAATGTTCTCTTCTAGAACAGATTTTCTAATGAGTTAGTTTGTCAATTAAATCACTAGAACTGGATTTCATGCACAAAATTGCCTAATGAGAGGAATGTAATGAGTAGGGCAAGGCATTTAATGACCAAAAAATGGTTTAAAAATGCAAAATAAAAAATGAATTTATGATCTAAAAATTGTAAAAACAATTTAAATGGTCAATAAATTATCCATTATTTCTTGTAATTAGGTTAGAGTTGATATTGGAGAACAATTTAATGGATAACAGTTTAGAATATAACACACTCTTATTTTGTTATACAAAGTAATATAATGCTACTTGGACACACTTTGTATATAATAAATAAAAAAAATAAAAAAACTATTATTTCAAAACAGGCATGCCCATCAAACTGCCCCTAGCATATATGTGCCATTTTTAATGAAATAAAAGATGTTTAATTCTTCAATACTAGGGGAAAAAAAAAATTACAGCTGCTGCTTACAATAAATTTGAACTGAAAGGAACGATGAAGACTTTGCAAAGATTCTCAAATGAAAACAACTGTCTATTGTCTAAAAGTAATTAATTATCTGTACCTGCACTGGAGGTTTTCTGAGAATGTAGTAAAGTTCAAAATGCACATTCCTTAAAAATAGGGGTAGCAAGACTGCTTCATTTTCTATGGACATTATTTGTTATAAAGTTATAATAAACAATTAATAAAACAGAAATAATAATGAAAAATTCAAATTGCAAGGTAATATAGACTAAACATTTTATAAAAAAACTATAATAATGCCAAAAATGCCACTAGGTCTGCAGACTCTATCTCTTGAAAATGATGAAAATTGCAAAATAATGCCATAACAAATTGTCCATAATGGCCGGTTTCTATAAACTCGCGAATTACCTATGGGTAAATTATCCAATGGGCAGAATTTACACAAGAATAACATCATACAAACACACAGAAAATATTTTTTATACATATATAATTTATTTGGTGATTTTCTAGATAAATGTCCTCTGGGTAAATATGAAAATGACAGAAAAAATGTTCCTACAAACTCGGGCTAGATCTTTACAAGGGTAAATCTTCGGGTTAATTTATCCTTTCATGGATGGCTGGATAAAATTTAACCTTTCATAGGATCAATAGTAATATTTAAGCAATGAGAATCAAAGCCTTCTGAATTAAATTAACTGTACAACTCCAAGGCCTTGCTCATTATATCATTGTAGGTTTAATGGAACTAATTTGTCCATGGGTAATTTACCCATAGGTAATTCACTAGTTTGTAGAAACCGGGCATAATCAATTAATTTATGATACACATTTAAACCTGGGTATATATTCAAGCTAACTTTCAATCTTCATACAAAAAGATGCAAAATCATCAAGTGCCTTGCTCTAGAAAGAGATATACCATCAGAATCATAAAATTAAACGAAGCAAAACACAGTGGAAATTATGAAAAACTGTGCCACAATATTATGCCAGTTGATATAATAATATGAATCTCTAAAATTTCAAGATTGTTTGGTATACTCCCAACTACCTGTAGGTGTAAATCCAGTTGTGACCAACACACAAAAATACGAAAAGATTGCCAGGCCTTCTTGGAGCAAAAAAATTTACTCGGTCGAAGGAGGTGATTAAAAGACCTAACCAACAAAATAATTATTCAATATTTAATTTGCTATACAATTGAACAGAACAAGAAAAAATACTCATGCATAGAGTTATGCAAAGTTATAAAAACCTTAACCTGATGTCCCACAATCCAATTTTTGGTTCAAATTTTTGCAAACTATCAGATTGAATCATGTGACAATGACCACTGCCATTGCATATAATTTCATTTTTTATTAGGTAGATTTCGAAGAAAAATCTACCTATTGCAATGGATACCATGTTATGATTTTCGAAAAATTCTTTCATATCTTTACGTTTCATGCTCCCCTAAGTACGAAACCACCGCCCGTCCAAAAAAAAAATTTGTGATATTTATATATATATATATATTTATATCTTTACACGATAGCGGCCGTAATTTTGAAGATATTTGAACCAAATTTTAATATGTTATTTCTAGGCCCAATAGCTCGGACAAGTTCGTTAATGAGCAAAATTGGCCCAAGGGGGTGGTCGGGGGAGGGGGTTGAAATTTTTAAAAATGTATATCTCGGCCCCTATGAAGTATAGAGGGAAACTTTGTTTGAATAAATTAGAGTACTCTCTATGGAGTTCACAGTGACACCAACGATTCGGGGGTTTTGGGGGTACGAGTGGGGGTGGTCGGTGGGAGGATGGAAATTCGAAATTTTTGAAACTACGTCTTGTGGGGTATCGTTGAAAAGCTCTTGATGAGTACTCTACAAATCAATAAATAGTTTCTTGATAGCTCTCATATGACGCGAGATTTTAATGTTTGAAAATAATAACACTTAAAAGAATTATTATAATATCATAATTTTGTCTTGTTTAGCAGCTTTGCTAATTTTATTCATTGCTGATCTTGCGCACGGCCTCCCAGAATATTATATCCTATTCTTGTTGTCAAAACAAATGATTGTAGGCTCTTCCTCTTTACTGCAGGTTTGCCATGCCAAGGCTAAAAAAGAAGAGTGCTGCGCAGCGATAATAAATTAAACCAAAAGCACTTTGAAATCTACCTCAGCCTGTAGGCCTGCCTAAAGGGATTTTTTTTTATCCAGCTGTAATGAATACAATGGAATAGGGGTATTTCTAATTTTCTAACTGAAAATGTGAAATCAACCAATGAGGGTCATTCTCTCCCCATGTGACTCAGAAATATGGCAGTTTCCTCTGAACGGCTGATAATCTGGGCTGAAATCAGGTGAACATTTACCCATTAGATAAAATTAAATATTAGTGTTAGGAAGATAATTATCAGATGCTAAGGCAGCCTTCGAATTTTACAATATTATCTTAACCATTATTACAATCGGCATGAATGCTTAGGTTCTTTGGAAATTAATCGACTGCCATGTTGATTGCAGTAACAACAGATTTTCATTTCAGGTGAACAGCTGACAGTATACTGGACCAAATCGCACTCTTGTGTGCACAGCCAGAAATAAATGAATATAAACGCTACTTGATTCAACTTTTTGAACTAAAAGATTGGATTGTGGGACACTGGCTTGGTTTACTTAAATATGAGAGAATGTTTTATCAAAGTTTGTAATTTTAAAATGATGCTCTGTTTTCACTTTGCACATAGGAAAAAAATAAAAAAATAATGTAATTAAAATATCAAATTAGATCATCAGAATCATAAAAGTTTTTAATTAATTTAGATAATCAGGAGTAACCCGCACAAACTCAAGTTTCAAGGTCCATCACAGAAAACACTGCAGAAATCAATGTAAATTCCACAGTTATTTGCTGTGATGAGCTTAAGAAAAATGATATGTAGACCTCATATGTTCAGGCAAGTGCTCCCTATTATATAGGCCCTGAAGTTCCTGAAGGGTAAATTTAGTCAATAATTATCTAAAAATAAAATTCTGTTGGAGATTGAGTCAACCTCAATGCTATGGCGACAACCAGAAGAGTGAAACCAAGTGCTTCAACAAACTGAACTACACTAAACCTCAAGTGATTATTTCCTTGATAAAAAAAATCAAACATTTTGGAGAATTTTTGCTGTTTATTTTTTTTTCCCCCAATTGGATTAATTTTATGGGGTACAAAAATGCCTATTGGTTTGTATGCAATTGCCTATTTCATTATTCAAGTGGTCTTATAAACCAAAACAGTTTCAGTTAATAACTATGTGGCTATCTAATTGCTGCCTCACATCCGCTTATGTTAGAAAACCCCTTAGAGATAATCATACAGTTATTACGGTGGTGCTATTCGGTCAGCTTGAGGCATGGTTTAGTATCACATAACTTGCAGTAATAATTTTTTCATAGTCTCCTTTTGAACAAATATTTTTTATTCTGTTTTCTTGTTTAGAACTCCCAGCATTGATAGGTTCTAATTTCATAACACATTATTTATTCGTAAGTTTAATTCCAATAACCATTAGACTCTGCAGGTGGCGAGTGCTTGAAGGTGATCTACTGGGGGCCAGAAGGAAGCCAAGCAAGTTTCGAATGGCCATACAGGCATTTTGGAATGCCCTTATTTTTGTTGAAAAGTGCCAGTTGACCAGTGATTATAATAATTATTTTTAGAAGCTGAAAGATAGTCAGAGAGGTGAAAGCTGTGCTTACAAACTGTGCTGCAAATTGGGCCAAAAGAAACTGGAATCTTTTAAGCTGATGTCCATTGAAAAGGATGTTTTAGAAATTTTTACCATGAGGATATTATTATGACATAGTGACAAAGAGTGAACTTTTGAAATTTTGTCTGGTTTTTTCATGCAAATATACACTTCACTGCCTGTGTACATCTGATAATGCGTATACAAGTTATTGTGCGTAGAGACACACAGACAGATGGACAGACATTTCCCGTCCACCACACAACCTCATAAAGTACCATTCTGGCACTTAATAAAGGGGGAGGTGAAGAACAAATGTACATAGGCTAAGACAGAAGAACAACATACAAGAATGTACATCTGTTTGTAGCTTAACTTGATTATGAGGCCTATTTTTATTTCATAAGTGATTATTTTCAAGTAAAAAAAAATAATGCCTAAATATCTGAGGCACAGTGTTAGGTTAAACCTAGAAAAAAGAAAAGACAGCCATTTAACAATATATAGAAACAAATGCTACAAAATGACACAAAACTGCAAAATGGCAACAACATTGAAATGGAAGGAACACCAATACTTACCAGTGCCGCAGCCCAAAGAAATGCAGAATAGAAAGTAGAAAACAGTTAACATTCGAAAATCACCACAGTGTTGTCGCTGAAGGTGCTATACTCACATACTGGTGAAAAGTCGAACATACACAAACATACAAACAAACACACCAACATACACATCACAAAGGCAGTTCTTCTGATGCTCACACAGTGCTATTTTCACAGGATGAAATCACCATGACAAATTACTGTTAATTCCAAGTGAATGAAAGCAAATAATTCAAAAGATTAATTAAATATAAAAAATAGGGTGGTGTACACTAAAGATTACTCATTCAGTTTTTATTTTATTTTAAAATGTTTCCTTGATTACAAGGCTGCCGAAAAGGCAAAGCTTACCATCTAGACAAGAATATGAAATTATAAGTTAAATATATTTATTGTGAACATACACATGAACCTTTTTAATCTGATTTTGTAATTATAAAATCCTATATATTGTCTCTTCAATTTAAAAACAGTAAAACCTCTTTAACTTTAAACTGTCTAAGTTTATTTCTGCACAGTGCCTAACATAGAGGGAGAATTAAGGACTGCAAAAGTTCTACTGTAGTTCCAGTTATATTCATTTATATAGGATGCTGATGACAGTGAAGTTATGAATAAGGAATGAAGTTGGTATAATAATATAAAAAGCATAACTTCTACTTCACTTACAATCGTTTTTATAGGGCTAGTTTCAGGTCACATCAGGGCCGTTTTTGGAAATTTCCTGCCCATAGGCACTCATGTACCTGCTAGCCCTCTAAAACACAAGGGTGGATCGAAAAGTAACGCACAATAAATTTTTTTTTTACATTGGTATTACGGCTGGGATGTTGAACTTTCACCAAGATGGAGTTTGAAGCTTCCGCTATGGATGCTATTTTGATCTCATGTGTAGCCCTAGCGAGAGAAGCACGAACTACGCAACATACCTTGTCATCTTCTGGAACTTTCTGGCAACATCCACTGTTTTGCTCCTTCTTACTCTTTAGATTCTATTCCATTATTCCATCGCTTAGATACTTTTTGGCCAACGACAGTATTTGAGACCTTAGGATCTTGATACCCTTTTAAGTGCTTTTTGGTCTCACGTCGTTATTTTTCATGACACTGATATCTGAAAATATCCCTAATATCCCCACTTTTTAAGTTGTGAGGGAAATGTAGCATAGAACCAGAAATCAACTTTATAATTAAATTAATTAAACTGTAAATTATTAAAATATTTAAACTATATAGACTACTGATAATCTTTAGAGGATAATTTGTTGTGCTCATGAACCAAACAAGGCTTAGTATGCTTCTAGAGTTAGTAGCATTCGTTCCTCTTTAAACCTTCAGTGCTGACCTCAATATGTGGTGTGGCCCTCTTCATGAATAAACTGTACAGTTTACAATATATTAAGATGCAAGTTCTTTTCATATAAAGAAGAAACTGCCAGTGTACTCTATTCAGTGTGATTTTTATAGTAATTTATTATGATATTATGGAGCATGAATTTTTTTCAATGCACAGACTTAGATTTGGGTAGCATCTCGGATATAACCTACTACATTTCAGGATTTATGTACTTATTTTGATACCTTGATAACTATTACACAATGTGGCATCATCCAACACTCGATAGGAAGTCATTTAAATGGTAGCCTTACTGAAGGGTTAAAGATGTACTAATATAGATAACAAAGCCTGTAGGTGTCTACAGGAATAACTGGGACTGATCTGGGTATGGTCTCAGCATCAGCATACTTTTTGAAATCTGAGGTTCAATTTGCACCAGGACAAGTTTTCCTCTAAAGGGGGATAATATAAATCTATTCAATGTGATATTACTGAAAATATATCTAGCCTATTACATAATAACTATTTACTAATTGGTTTGTATACTACACAAAAAGCATTGAGTATACTTATATGGTAACTGTGTAGAGTATACTTATACGGTAACTATGTATAAAAGGCAAAAACTAGAAACTTTCAGTACAGATGGGAGAAACAGATGACAGTTTTCATGGTGACTCCTTCACATCAAAATGGAGCTGTGGGAAGATCAGAAGAACTAACCAGAGTATTGTTAATAACATACCTGCAACATCTGGTGTCTTAGCTGCCTGAAGATGCTCGGTTTTAAGATGCAGCTGTAGAGATGGCAGAGCAAATATCACTTCCCTTGTGTGATTGGGATCTTGTAGCTTGCTGCTGCTGCTGCTCCTGGATCTTTGGGAATCGGAAGAGCTCTCCAGTCGCTCTTTCTCCAGGCTTGGGAATCGATCCACAGCTAGAAAACACACAAAATAAATCATTATGCCACTGATGTGGTGTCATTCCTCCAGAAGTTGACAATAAAAACATCATAATTCCTTTTTTGTGAATTTCACAGAAGAAACAAAAATGGCATAAGAAACAATTTACTATATAATAAATGCTACTGATTAGCTAATCTTTCTCCTTGGAGTTCCAAAGTTTTCACTGTGAATCAGTGGAATCTCATTGTTGATGAACTATTACCTTTGGAAGTAATTTATTGTTTATTTTCTTTGAATTGTGTATAAGATAATTGGCAACACTGTTTACATCATCTCGTGCCAAGGTGGGATTATTCGCGTGCTTTTATACAAGTTGCGGTTCTGTGCTCCTTCTGATCAGACACAATGGTTGTGTATCGGAAGTAAAAGCTTCCAACATGGATTATGTTAATTAAGCTTGTGCTAGGTGATGCAAGCTCATATCTTTGTGTGTTCATATAGGCTATAAGTGTCTTCAGCAGAAATGCATTCATATTAATAAATTATAGTATACAGTTTTCCATTGAGTTTCAATGGCGGTCCTCCCTTCAGAGTGGTTATAAGTAAGTGACGAAAAGTTTGGATACAGTTCATTTGTTTAGTGGATTACTGTCAGAGTTCAAGGAATATAAAACCTTGAATCCTTGGAGTGGACTTTGAGGAATACATTCACACTCATTATAAAGGACATCAGAAAAACAAGTTATTTATAGATACTAATATTGGGAATGAGAAAATTGCATAACAACAAGTTCCATAACCTATACTCGTCACCGGATATAGTAAGGGTAATGAAATCATGGAGGATGAAATGGGCTGAACATGTTGCGTGCATGGGGGAGGAAAGACATTCCTAAAAAATATTGACTGAGAGACCCGAAGGGAAAAGACCACTTGGAAGAACTAAACATAGGTGGGAGGACACTATTAGGATAGATTTAAGGGAAGTAGGATTTGCGAGGGATGGTTGGATGGAGTTAGGACAGAATACGGTTGGATGGCGGGCTCAGATAAGTGTGGCAATGAACCTTCGGGTTCCATAAAATAGATAATATTCCTTTAGTTTACTTAGGAATTGTCTTATTGCCAATGAGTAAGTAAGTAAGTAATATTGTGAATCACAAAGTGAACAAAGTAGAAGACAGTTTCATCAGAAGGTACATCCATCTACCGCCAGAGGGACTAAAAAGCATCCAGCAACTGAGATCAGCTGAGGAAGGGAGCAACACTGCCAGTTGTATGTAGCCGAGGATGACCACAATGGTAGTTGAAACTAGTTCTAAAGTGAAGTTTTATGTGATCATTTAACAATAATATAAGTTATTTCTACTTTATTCTGAAAAGTATGTTATACTGAAACAAGTAGATCTTGTTGAAACCGAAGACTGTTACAGTTTAACCAGCTGAAAGAAAAACACAGTGATTCTACGAAAAATGATGTGGCAAGACTTGTTCCACAACACACTATGCCTTACCTTTCACTGTATTTATTTCAGCTATGGGGAATGTTTACAGTCTGACAAACTAAAAAAACACACATACATGTGCACTAAGCCTATACACAATAAGTAAAACAAAAAACACTTTAAGACTCTATTAAAAAAATTATAAAACATATTGCGCCTAGATAAGAATTATTATTACTGTAGTATTTACAGCATGGTATATACAACGACTCAATGACTGATCGCTCTTGCTAAATCACCAAAGCAAAAAGATTTAAATAATACATTAATATATAGTTAATAAATATTTATGAACAAAATAAACATGTACCCGGTAACAGTCAATTATTAACATTTAACATTTAAATTTTTGGTATGTAATAATGAAACGATTGTTAAGTAATGGAACATAAAAAGGAAATACTTTTGTATTATAGCATGTGGGATCTGAGGGGAGATTTAAAATATATACTTAATACTGAAAAGTATGCTAAACTGAGGTCTGTTATATCAAGATTAAACCGTATTGGTTGAAAAGGAGATAAGAGTTTTCATTCACTAAAGATGATATGACTTACCATCAATTTCGCTGTTGGAAAATGCATAGTGAAACCACTCTTGCAAGGTGCGGAACTGAGGTGGAAACAACACATTTCGGCTAAGACGGCACACGGTTGCCATGCTGTGATGTTGAGCATGAGGATGCTCTGATGTCATCCCCAAGCTGAAGGTCAGGGTCTGCACTACATGGACATCCAGCTGGTCATTAGCTATGAGAAATAATAAAACAAAAATATAAGAAAGCTAGAAAAATGCTGCCACATGGAAGTTTAATGTCATTTATATCATTTGCAGGATCTCCTGTGAACTTATGACTACTGAAGGAAACTCCCAATTATCTGTGACCATGACATGCACGAATAATTGAAAAACATGGATAATTCGAATCATCAAATCAATTCAAATTCCTCAAAAGTGCTTAAGGATCGAGAATCATCCAAGACACCTTGATTTTTACTTCCTGTGCCCATACCATAGGTACTATGGGTAGAGGAAGTATTGTTTTCGACCCCCAAATTTAAAGTTGAGTTTTTAACATAAATACATGTTTTGAGGTCCCCTTCAATCCAAAAATACTATTTTTGGAAACATATCTTTGTGTCTGTGTGTCTGTCTGCGAACAGGCTAGCTGCAAAACAGAAAATTGTATGAAAACAAAATTTGGCATTTGGGTCAGGTACCTTCTGAAGATGTGACCGGAAGATTAGCAACAAATTTATCTTAAGTGGAGGGAAAGGAAATAGACATTAAATCCATGTCTGGGATATTAATACAAGTAAGAATCAGCTTGAAAAATTTTATGTCATAACCGGGATTTGAACACGGATCTTCAGCTTAACGCGCTGATGCTCTACCATTGAGCTACCATGACAACATAGGGGACTTTAGATGAAGAAATTTTCGTTTTTTGCAATTTTCTCAAAACCGGCTCTAACGATTTCCTTTAAGTTTTGTACATGGAGTGCTTATACCAAGTGCTAAAACTTTTATATGAAACTTTTTTTGAAAAAAATTCTCTGAAGTGTGGTTGTAAGCCACCCACTGTTTGTAGAAACTGTCTTGCCTGAACAACTCAATACGCGAACTATATAAGAATGTGAAGATGTGAGAAAGATGTACTGTTGGCCATGCTTACAGTAAAGAAATATCTGAGAGGAATATTCGATAAATTTCGAAAATTATTCTTAACAGCGGAAAGTTCAATAAATGTTTGCAGTCACTTGTCTTTCTTTCGTTTGTTTGTTTGTCATTGGCCTGCGTTTTTTGCCACAATATTCAAAGAAGAGGCTATAAAGTATTTATAGCATAAGTAGCGTAAAATTGTGTCGTTCGATTCTGAACAAGGATATGTGAATACTGCTAACTTTTATTTGGGCAGAGGAAGTTATGTGAGTTTCAAATCAGATTTTTTACATCAATATCTTTATTTCAATTTTAAAATTTCATTTTAGAGCGGTTGATGGGGACAGCTCATTTTCTTATTGTTACAGGGAAGTTGTTTCAGACTTGTGTAGTGTATGATGACTACAAGATGAGTATTTGTATACTTACAGTCAGGAGATGGAACTTCTTGGGCTTCAGTAGCAAAAGAGATGCAAGGTTCCTTCAGCGAGAAGAGAGCCCAGGACTTGGACTTGAAGTTGATGCCATGGAAGCAAGCCAGTGAGATGTTGTTTCCATGAAGTTCCATGGTGCCACCCAGGACTGTCCCATTCACAGGCAGGGGGAAGCTGAGAGTGGACAGATGTAGACCACCCACAGAGTTCAGCACTCGCTGCCAGTGGCGATGATGTCTAGCATCAGCCAGGTGAGAGTTCACCCAGGAGTTTGTACTTGCTGCTGGCAACAGACAAAACTACTCGATTCTTTCTTTCTTTGCCCAAAGTATTACACAATACAAGTGGCATCATCACAGAATAGATCAATATATACATGACTTTAAGGTGTTAATCAAGAAATTATTGACATATTTGTGAGAAATTACTGACATATTTGTGTCTTTAAGTAAATAAATTAAATAAACAATATAAATTAAATACAACACAAATTTAACAAAATAAAAAATAATACCCTGTAAGAATTACAATTGTGCAATTGATTTTATATTCTTCAATTGAATAGCAGGCCTGGCCGATTATAATTTTTTGTTATTTCTTTTAACTTTTAACTAATACTTGATCTATCAACAATCACGGTCACTAGCAATAGTTTTATTTATTAGTGGTAAATGAGTTGTTTGTACAAATTCAAAAATATGTTCAATATTGGTGTTAATCTGATGATTATGAATGACGATGGTCTTCGAAACTAGTTCAGGTATTTATGTAAAAAGTGAAGTATATGTGCTAGACCCAACTCAATATTATTTCCTGAGTTGTTTGTAATTTAGTTACCAAATCAAAACATATGTTTCAAAGACTATTTTTTTCACCTCCATCATCAGCCAATACCTACTGATGAGTTTGTTGCTCTAACCACCAAATGTTCCCCAGGTTGTAAGTATTTCGAAATGAGGTAACTGTTTTAAAAAATGTCAAAAAGCATGGCATAATTAATGAAACGTGTTCAGAAACCACTTGAATTAACAGTTCGTGAAAAAGTACATATCCAGAAAAACAAAGATAGACTTATTTTGACATCCCTAAGGACAATGACCTTATTTCAAAATTCATACAACCTGGAGGACAAGAAGTCAGCAGATTTCACAATTATTAGCAATTTTTGGACATTTATAATTACAAAAGTAATAATATGTTAGCAGTGAGATGAATAGGAAAATGAAAATCTTACCGTCTCCAGTAGATTTCTTCTTTGCATGAGGTTGTCTTTTCTTAAAGCTGCTGTTCTTGGGATGTGTACGAGGCTGTAAGCTGGAGAACACTCTTTTGCTACTCTTGAACTGCTGTGAGAAAAACTCTTCTAACTTATAGAACATTTTCAGCAAGTCTGCTGTTGTAGACTTGGAAATCATGAGCTGCAGCTGGTCCCATCCTAAATCACCATGCATGAAGATCATTGCTGGTCTGAAAAATCAGTACAATAATATAGTAAATACAAAAGCCCTGTCACTACTTCATTATAATTTATCACTTACTAGTAACACGTTTTTGAAATATCTTCCTCTCATCCCAAACTATACTTGATCCACAATGTGTAAGGAGCAAACGTAAACAACAGGCTTAACTAATTGTGTTCTGTCTTTTCATTGGTTAATCGCACCAGTGCATACTTCACTAGATCTATACTTCCATTCCGTACACATCGTGAAATTATTTGTACCTTACGTGAGAACAAAAGTTCAGTTAGGTAAGTTGCTTGACTTGACTTGACTTTGAAGGGGGGGTCTGATATCAGCCCTAGCACTGCGACCTTTTCAGATCTATAGGTAAGTTGCTTACAATCGTAGTTATATCAAAGGCTTATATATTTTACATCATATCTCTAGCAAACAAAATTCCACTTGTTTTTATCATTGTTGTGGGAACTTTGTTGATTCTGAAGAAAAACAAATGATGGTGATACTGAACACAAGACGTATTTTATAACATAATTAATTATTTCGTATTTTTCATGTATAATGTGAGTTGAAGTAAACCACAATATCTTGTAAGTAAAAGTGATAAGGATAGTCTCCAGTAATTCTGTATCATGGAAGAAAATTTCAAGATGGGGTCTTCAGAACTTATATCACCAAGAAACATGTGCGAGGAAAAGATTTGTCTGGCGACGAGAAGATACAGATTGTAAATGTATACAAAAATTATCATAAGAAAACCCTGAAGTAATGTCGAAATTTAGATGAGAGAAGGCTAGTATTCAAATAACACCCACATCCCAGTTATTTTGTTTGTGATTTAAACAAAAAAAATATGCAGGTAGTATTCGAGTACATATGGTAATCAGTTTTTGTTTTGTCTGAGAAATTAAAAAAAACTGACTTACTTGGGTTTGAAAACTTAGGTGTGCAGGGCTTGTCAAATTCATGAGATCATAACAGCACATCAAATGCTGTTTAATATTATTGGGATTATAAGTTTTCTCAGCTGTTAGTGGACGAGTATAAATGTGGGTCTTGGTCAATTAAAAATAACTAAAACGAGTAAAATGTTTTGAGTTTGGGGACCAGTGTTTATTTGTTACCTGCGTGTTGGGTTGAAGGCATCTGAGGACCTCTTGCCTCTGCTTATCTTCCACTCATCCCGCAGAGTCACAGACAACGAACTCACTCGAGACATCAGTACTCCAGTACCCATGTAGTCTAGTCGCAATTCCAAAGCAAACAGTTTGAGTCCAACTGTATGGTCAGGTTCTGTGCCAGGATCTTCTCTGATGTGGACTGCAAATATCATAAAACCATGAGCATCTAAATTGAACGTACTGACTCAGTTCACAGAACATAGAATATAATTCTCCTCCGTTGAGAACTGATGATGGGGAAACTCACTGAAACGATAGTTCTGGATAAATATACCTAATAGTGAAGTTTGTGTGCATATTTCCACACTCAATCTTGCTACAGATGTTAACACTTCACTGTGCTATTTTCCTAGTAATATTAATTTTGGTCTATGTGTTATGTCATCTTTTCTCAAATCAAAATGCACCATATGCTTTCAGAATACTTACTGTATGTGTCTATCTTGCTAAGTTCAATGGTGCCACCAACAATTCCACCCTTGGCATCCAAACTAGAACCACCAAGCCCCACACCGATATACATGTTCTTGTGCCCAGTACTTCCAATGGAGAGACGCCCTTCAGATCTGAAGTCTTTGGTTAGCCATCTATACAGATCAAAACATACAAATCAATTAAGTGGAGGGAAAGGAAATAGACATTAAATCCATGTCTGGGATATTAATAGTAAAAATCAATATTTAATTTGCTGTGAACACCCGTAAAGTAACGTAATCAATACAAAAACAACAGAATAATTTTAAACGTTGGCATTAATGGCTCTATATTTGAATCTCGAACATTCCTTAATTAATTTAGAAATCCTTAAAATCCCGTATTAGACAAGAAGGAATACAACAGCCAGCGTCGAACGCCACCATTGGTGCGACAGCAGCAACCGCAACCAGCTAAGCCACGCCCACCACGAGTATATAAGCAGTTCCGTTTCTCCAAGCAGTTCAGTCAGCGTCAAGGTAGCAGCCACTGAAGAAGTTCCCCACAGCGGGAGTGAAACGTCTGGCGAGACTTGTTATTTTGCCTTTGGACCACGGCCCATAGCCCGAAAGATGCTTCAACATCAAGATTCCAGCCGTGAAAGCCTCAGATTAACCACTTAATTAATTTAATTACAAGTTTCTGGTCCTATGTCTAGCAACCGAACAAGATAGTAATCCCAACAGCAGGCCTATTTTGGTGTTGCTTGCGGCATTTGTTTGTTTATATATTCAACATAACATAAAATTTGCACACATGTTCTGTCAAATCACATGTCACATTTACATGACTTGTGAACTGCTCCACAGAACTTTAATTTTCTAATTAACAAAAGTCTGCCCATCCTTTTTGCAGCCAGCTGTACAGTTATCACAAAATGCCCAGAAGGGCGTTACTTACAAAACGTTGCCCATTACATTCCCCATGTTCATATGCACATTTAGCTTTGTGAAGTTTACAGCAAACAGAACCAAAGTCTCCCAGGCTGCTCCTGATTTCTGCTCTGAAGGACTGGGTGTGTCAGGCTTACTTGATAATCTTCCCGTCTCTGCAATAAAAATAAAAGCATTTAAATCATAAATATGAGGCACATCCATAAAGTAACTTTCCCTGTGGCCATCTACAGAAAAAAAAAAAACAGAATTTCATGGACATCTATATTCCAACAGATACAACAAGAGTTCATCTATTTTTCAACATATTCGCCACCAGAATTGACACATTTTTCATACCGTGGAACCAACTTTTGAATACCTGTGTTGTACAAGTCTGCTGCCAGGGATTTGAACCACTGTGTGACAAACATCTCCTCTCTGTCATTCTCTGTTATTCCCTGTCATTTTCTTGAGGTGTAGGGAAAGATGGAAATCACTGGGAGCGAGGTCTGGACTGTAGGGTGGATGTTTAAACACCTTCTAGCAAGTCTCCTGCAGTAGTTTGGTTGGGAGGTGTTTAAACGTTCACCCTAAAGCCCGGACCTCGCTCCCAGTAATTTCCATCTTTTCCTACACTTCACAAAATGACAAATTATGACAGAGAGGCGAAGATGGTTGTCACACAGGGGTTCAAATCCCAGGCAGGTATTCGAAAGTTGGTCCCACGGTGTGACAAACGTCTCAATTTCAGTGGTGAATATGTTGAAAAATAATCTAACTTGACATTGATTTTTCTAACTATAACAACAATTTTCAAGGAATTGTTACCTATACGTTATCTTACCTCTAAACCTGGCATGGCGAGCGATATCGTTCTCCAGGCTCAATCTCAGACGCTCTCTTGTTGATAACATTGGACTTCTTTCAGGAGCTGATCGAGATAAGCCATGTTCAGTGGCACTTCTTGCACTGAAAACAGCAAATATGAACCCACACTTAGACTCACTGTTGAGAAACCACACTTAGATTGACTGGTGAGAACCCACACTTAGATTGACTGTTGAGAACCCGCACTTAGACTGACTGTTGAGAATCCACACTTAAATTGACTGGGGATGAGATTTGAACATGCAACCCCCCAGCCTTGGCCATCCAACTTGATAGGGACTAAATTTTAAAAAAGACAGAAAATCTATTCTTTACTTTATATGAAACTGTTAATCGAACAAGAAGGGTAAATGTTAATGAGATCCTTACCTTGGGTCCAATAACCCAGATCTGCCTAACGAATGAGGAGCTGCCAAAAGATGTTCATCCTCAGGACTGGAAGGTGAAGATTCTTCTCCTTCACTGTAGGTAGCACTAATGCTTAAGTCTCCAAGGAAAAGACGTCTCACAATACTGCGTCTGTACCAGGCTTTAGGGAATGCCAGAATCTCTGTCAATCTCCTCATGTCGTACTTGAAGGAGGCTGAACCTATATCTACAATAGCTGTAAGACAAGACATTATAAAGTGAGACTATTTATGCAAAAAATATCTAAAGGAGTTAAGTTTGACAAGCAGCTATTTCTCTTCTAGCAAATTTTAATACTAAGGAGACGTGGTACATCTTATCTCTGCTATGTTAATTAGGTCATATTTAGGCAAACATTACTAAGGAGTCTGGTGCTACACATGTGACTGCAGTTGTACGGCACATGCAGTCTGTGAGGGCTTACAAATACAGGGCAGTGCTCCCTGTAAAGAGTAATAAAGATGACGCAAATGAGAGAAATAAAGAAAACTTCACAAAGGACAACCACTGTGGTATGTCAGCTACAGCGGTGAAGATAAGAATAAAAACACTAAGATCAAAGATCCATCTGATGAAGTCTAGCTGAGGATGAATGGGGATACCCTTCGAAACAGCAGTCCAGGTTAGCATCAATTTTAATTAAGTTAATGTGTGTCATTCCATCTCATTATTATTTTTGTATTTCAAGGTATAAACTTCCTCAGTAGTATGACATTACTAAGATTTAGCCTTATGAAATTCTTTTTGCAAATAGCAGCACAGGTTTTGTGCATTCAGTGGTTTTTGTATTTATGTTTTTGTATTTATGAAATACTTTTCAGAACAAAGTTAATTTTTTCACTAAGACATAGATTATAATTATCATTTTGATTGTTTTTTTAAATTTTATTTTAAAACTATTTTAAATTACGGTACAAGTTATAATTACTTAAAATGATAATGTAATCTAAAAATCCAGCTGTATATTTGACAAAAATTTCATGTACCAAGGCAAATAGTTTATGAGAAACATGTACTTGATAAAAACAGATGTATGGAAAATCAAATCAAATAAGAATCAGGGGTGTTTTTCAGCTCCATATTCTGACCCATCCTCAGTATCAACATCCTCTCTTTTATTGTTGTTTTCCTAGTCTGACTGAAGAACTTTTCAACTTCTAGTTAGTTCTTTTTTTATCCCTGATACATCAATTTCTTGACAATATTTCAGCATGTATTATTGTTTCTCGGGCTTCCAACCGGGTGAGTTGGAGGTTTGGTTCCAAGCTTTCGGTAGCTATCTCCATTGCCACCGGGAAAGCCTCAAGTCACAAATATTTCAGCATGTTCATGCTAAAAGTTCAAATGCATGAAATATGACCAGTCATACGGAAGGACTGAAGAAGGTCACATGTATACACATATTGTAATCTACAGTTTTAAAATTTAAAAATTCAAAGTAATAAAAATTAAATAAATTTAAATAAAAAGTATGTTATTTTGTGCTGAAAAGCATTTCAAAAATACAAAACCGCTTAATGTACAAAACACATTCAGCTATAGGCACACCAAGTTTCATAATCCTAAGCTTATACATTTCTAGTAATGTGTACCTAAATTTGGCAAAATTAACAAGCGGAGATAGACTAAATTTAAACAGATAGCGATACCAATATTAATAATATCAGTTACTGGCAAAAAGAGGGGAAGTATTTAAATCAGTCACAACTGAATAAAGTACCGATTTCCATCTTCTAAGGAAACATCAAATAAGCACATTTACAAAGAGTTCAAACAATTTTAAACAAAAACTTACTTGAAAACCTAATGACAGCCTGACTCTGATCTGAACTCTTCAGTCCCTTTAACTGTGGCTGGTCACATTGGAAATTCAGTTTACGGCTTCGAGAAAGGTGGAATTTCACAAATTCTACATTCACACTCAACGAATCTTTGCGCTCGCTGTCAGCCAGAGGTGACCACTGTGCTTCTTTCAAACCTAGAATTCAGAAGGAACAATTACAAAGAACTTTTCAATTTTATTCACTTGCACAAATCGAAATGAAAATACTGCCAGTATTAGGCCAATGGTATTTCCACCTTCATGCTTAAAAACCAGTATCATAAAATATTCTTCACTGTTATTTAACAAGTGGAACTTTTCACAGTGAAGCAATGTAATAAATATTTAAACAGTGAAGTCTTAAGTGTTTTTCATAAACAATAATTTACCTGTATTTAAATATATAAGTTCTCTGTTGGTCCTTATTTTGTGTCTATTTACTATCTTTATACACTATATGCAATACCGATAATATGCCAACGATAAATGTAACTAAGTAAAAATTTTAAAAAGCAAAAAAACTTAGTAAAATATGCTTTGCACTTTATATTGTCTCAAAAGTTATCAATGTGGAAAAGTCCTCCGTATATATTATGCATATTTTCATTTTCTGTATTATCATGGGAATAATATTTTGTGGAAATACAGCAGGAGCTCAAACAATTTTCAAACTACAGAAATGGGCTACTTGGTCTATGCTAAAGTCAAGAAAACAACCAGTTGCAGAAACATTTTCAAAGATTTAAATATATTGCCTCTGCCTTGAATTTATATTTACGAAATAGTGACATTTGTCAAATTAAATTTAAACATGTATACCATTAACTCACACTTACACTCCCATAACACAAGAAACAGAGAAGAACTTAGGATAATTCCCCATAACACAAGCTTGTTTGAAAAAAGTTTTATCTATACTGGTCTCCAGCTTTATAATAGCCTACCACAACATCTAAAGGAAATTTCTGTACTGCACAAATTCAAATCTTGTATAAAAATATTTCTAATAGAGCATTGTTTTTATAGCTTAGATGAATTTTTTGAAACTGTTAGATATAAGTAATTATGTTATTAGTTATAAGAATAAGTTAGTAGCTATAAGCACTTCTGTATATATTAATTTTAACTCATAGGTACGGTAATACAGTCGAATTTGGTTAATTCGACGTTGGATAATTTGAAATATTGTATAATTCGAATAAATACTCATTCCCCTTGAAATTCCTATATAAATATTTGTTAAAAAAATTGCAATTAATTCGAATTTTTGAAGCTTAATTTGGATATATCGAAGCCAAAATTTGTCTGAAGTTAATGTTGTAAGGATTCCAAGAGTTCATTGCTTCCAGTAATTCTACAAGAATTCTCTATTTCGCTGAAGAACCCTAGTCGGTAGCAGATAGCAGGTACCGTACTAAAGTTATTTTTAACCACCGTTATCTTCCTTCTGCTGAATAGATGTTCAATGGAATGCGAAGTTCACCCCGTCCGCTACAGTCTTGGAGGGATTCAAAACTTCTGTGAAAATTTTGGTGTTCATTCTATCCTCCAAGTGTGACTGTGTTTGAAAATGTCAAAGCGTAGAGCATACACCAGTTCCTTTATTAAATTTAGGGTTACGGTTTTAGTGTGGAAAAAAATGGTTTCATTTAACATCCTAACAACAACAGGATGGCAGTCATAGGTAAGATTCACTATACAATAATTATTATTTATTGCAATGAGTTTATTTTTGACATTTTTACGGCATTTTCGTTTAAAAAGTCACAGTTTTGGTTAATTCGAATTTTGGATAATTCGATTTTTTTCTGATTCCCCTTGGGGTTCGAATTACTAAGAGTCCACTGTATTATCAGAATTTTAATTTGAAAACTAGTATTGTAAACTGTAGTAATTAAGTTATTTAATAGTTAATGTAGTCATGTAAGAATTTGATGTGTCCTATATCATGTAAAATATCAAAGGATGAATAAATATACATATATCCAAACAGCAATGCACTGTTATATAAGAGGTCAAAGTTACCGCTGAAATACAGAATGGATTTGCACTTGAATCTAATACACAACCCAATTTTGAATGCTACAAATGGGGGGGGGGGAAGTACACAATAGACCCGTGTAAATATGGTATGTTTATTTGGTGGAGAAGACCTTTCTATCAAGATACAATTTGTGCTTACCAGTCTTCTTGCCTCCTCCATAGGGATGGAAGATGTAGACAGAGAAATCAGCTAGACAGCCTGTGACACTGAGGCCTCCAACTGCTGAAGGAGATGGGCCCATATCAAACCTGCTATTTGCTGAGTCCCCACCACTTGTGGAGCGACTGGATGATCGTCCTTCTCCAAATTCACTACACACCAAGACAATTAAGATAAGTGATTAAAAAGTTGTATATCTGAACAGCACATTATGACATAAAAGAAGTGATTATGAAGATTCATTTGAGTACTGTATTGGCCCAAATATAAGACAACCTCGCATATAAGACGACCATGAATTTTTGAAGGATAGTTACGAAAAAATAAATAAAATAGCTTATTATTACATTTTGCTCCACATAAAACAGAATTTTGAAGTTCATGTCATAACTTCTTCTCTTGCCTTTATTTACGCATTGATACAATGAAGATGCTTTCTTTTTCACATGGTCCACCATGACTGATGGTCAAACAAAACTTTATGTGTAGAGAATAGAGAAGTAACAGTGCAATACAAGCAGAAGCACAAATTCGGGAAAAATAAAATTTGATAAAGTTCGGTGAACTTCCGTGTGACTTTGACCTTGGGTTGGGCACATGTCATCGCGTGGGGATTCCCACTGCACAGCTGCATTCATGAATGGAGAGTTGTTGAAAGTGTTAGGCTGTGCATATAAGACGAGTATAATTTTTATAAACACAGTTTGAGGAAAAAAAAAACATTGTCTTATATTCGGGTCAAATGGTATATGGAAGTTACTTTGATTCACAAAACATCATCCAATTAAGGAGACTTGAAATTTTCTTGGCATTGGTTATTTATGACATGTTTTCTAGATACTAGCTGGGTGGAAAGGTCAAAGCTGTCCGAGCTTTTGGCTACTGCTTGTTCTGCGCCCATCTTCTGGGAAGAAGAAGCTAGGTTAGAACTCATTGGCTCTGATTTTGTCCGATTTTGCTGAAACTCACTTACTGCTGGATTCAGACTTGACTTAGTTCAAGTTCAGAATCAGCCAGCTCCAATAAGAATCAAATCAGGGCCAATGAATTCCATCTCCCTTCAATTCCAACCAATAGGACATCAATGTTTCACCGCCCCTAATAGGCTGTCCTCCATCAACTCTGTCACATTAAAAAGATCTCCATTTTCCTATCTAGCTCCTTCCCAGAAGATGGTCGCAGAGCAAGCAGTAGCAAAAGCTTGGGCTTCTTTAACCTTCTCACCCAACTGAAATCCTGCAAAGCTACCATAAATCTTCCAATTTATATTTAAGATTAAACTTTATAAATTAACTAAAACAAACATACTGGAATCTTGTGACTGAATTAGAAACCTTCAATATTGGATACATGCAAGATATATTAGTAAATGTTAGAGATCCGTTTTGTTAAAAAAAAAAAAAATCTTCTGAACATTTCCATAAAGGTAAGACAAACACAATTACCTCTGGAGCTCTTCTTCAGCTCTCTTAGAGGAGAACACAATGTCCAGAGAGGGAAGCTGCAGCATACACTCAACTCTTGATACAGGCAGGCAGGAGAAGCGGAAGGTGGACGGTTGCATGTGAAAGTACACAATGACATCCACGGGAAATGATGCATACACATAGTTACTTGTTGATGTGGCAGCTGCCCACGTCGAATCCTGATCCATTGCAAACATTGCATTCACAGCACCTGCACAGAAATTGTTTCTTATAATTTGGAGACATTATTCATTCATATATATTTTTTTTTTTGTGTAGAAAATTGCAAGAGGAATATGTAAAGTGGGGTTAAAAATAAATGTAAAGAAGACAGAATACATGATATCAAACACAAGAGACAGAAATAGAAGATCCCACAATTTAGAAAATTGGTCGCTTCATTATTTGGGATAAGTACAACTGGACAGGTCTTCAAAATTAGAAATACATAAATGAATATATGTCAAGGAAAAAGGACTTGTTGAAATATTAAACTCATTACTATGGACCAGTAATATTTTCATCAAAACAAAAGAACTAATATATAAATCAATAGCAGAAAGTATATTGCTACGGGAGTGGAAATGTGACAATAAATACATAGTAAACAAAAAGCAAAACTACCAGCCACAGAAATGGATGACTGGAGAAGATCAGCAAGAAAATCAAGGAGAGAATAAATAAGGAATACGTCATAAAAGAATTAATGAATGTAGATAAAGAGGTTGTAGAAAATTAAGATGGTACAGGCACATGAAAAGGACGAATGATGAGAGACTGACCAAGGCAGTAATGAACTGGGCACCTGACAGAAGAAGAAGGAAAGGAAAGCCGATGGATGAATGAATGGATGGTGTAAGTGAGAGCATGGTAGTAAGATGACTACAAGACAAAATGAACAACAGTGGAGGAGCAAAATTAGTGAATAAAGTAAAATAACGTCAAGACTGTAAATTATAGAAAAATGAAACTTACATCTAAAACAATAAGAGAAAAAATAATGAAAATAAAGGAGGCCAGAATGTGTATACAGATGACTGTATCTATAGGGACAAGTTTCATAGGAGCTCTAGCACCTTGCTCCTTCCTCTTCTCCCATCAAGCATTCCCCTTTTCCCAAACATGTAGTGGGTCAAAAAGTAAGGCTGAAAAAACTGAAAAAACATGTCTAAGGACACAAGCAACTCACAATTTGGGAGCAAATTTATATCCACAAAAACAGATACTAGCTTTTGAAAATGATGCGAGTTGACTACACACTATTTTCTCCACTTACCAAATTTTTTTGGTAGAACATGTTTCGCACTTGACAAGTAGTTGAGGATGCATATGAACATATGCAAAACATGTTCTACCAAAAAAATTTGGTAAGTGGAGAAAATAGTGTGTAGTCAACTCGCATCATTTTCAAATGTTGTTACACTCCACTGTGAACGTTCCGACCAGAGTTTTTTGAAAGATACTAGCTGATGAATTTTAAATACCCTCACACGACGACCTAATCAAGAGGTTCTTTAAATGCCCACCAAGGGATGCTCCTATTGTCCAACCGTCAGATGGAGTACAACTGAGGATGAGACATGATGCAAGCTTAAAACATGTTTAGATTATCATACTATTTAGGAAGTTTATATAGTGAAGTAATTACTATATAAAAATAATGAGATAGAATGTTAGACACTAACTTAATTGACTTTAACCTGAACTGCAGTTTCGAAGGGTATCCCCATTCATCATCAGCTAGACTCCATCTGATAATTGATCGGCATCAGCATCCTCTCGTGATCTCATTAGGAAGTTCATTGGTCCACAAGAGGATGCTGATGCCGATCAACTAACAGATGGAGTCTAGCTGAGGATGAATGGAGGATACCCTTCGAAACTGCAGTTCAGGTTAGAGTCAATTTTAGTGAAGTTAGTGTGTCACATTCCATATCATTGTTATTTTTATATACCGTATTCAGATTAATTCTTGATTTAAGTGAAGTTGTGAACATAAAATCTCCATCTCAAGCATTAATGTATATTCAAGAAATTCACTATATAACCTCCTACAAAATTTTAGGATAATTGTTACTAATGCCATACTAACCTGATGTCTTTACTTGTTGTAAAGTAGAAGGAATGGGTTCCAGGGTTTGCTCCAGGAACTCCAGTATGTGAGGACTTATAATAGTTTCTTCTGGAATGCTCTGCAGTGTCATCCAAGCAAATAAGCTTGCCTTTTTTGTGCCACTCTTACGAGACTGCTGCAGAGTCATTTCGGCTGGGATTCGTGGCGACACGTTTTCTTCATGAAGGGTCTTAGATTCATAATGCACCTGCAAAGAGAGAAGAATACAAAATAAGATTTTATGATAAAGTAGTACCAGTCAATATAATAAATAATACAACTTGTAAAAAATTCATCATTGAGAGATTTCACTAGGATTATAATTATAACCGGAAAAACAAAGACTGCCTCAGAATACTCATTTCTGAAGCTTTTTTATAGTAAGGTTCGAGTTGGATTTGCCAGATTTCAGGAAGGAGAAATAGAAACATTTGTACTGAGAATGATATTTGAAGTCTGACACTTATGACACTTTTTCTTACAAGGGAACTGTGTGGGTTGTCAGGTCGAAACCTATCCTGAAATTTAGCACATCAGTAGGTGTTCATTGCAGATAGACACATGCAAAAAATTAGCTGCTCATATAAACTTTCAGTAGGTGAAAATTAATTGTGAATTGAGGTACTGAGTAGGCAGTTGTCGGTGGGAGGGGGTAGCAGGCCTTCCCTACCTACCACCTACCACCTACCTCTGCTGTACTCCATCAGATGAGTATAGCTGAGAATGAGTCTAGAGGCAGGCTCGAAACATGTTCAGGTTAGTTTTCTGTAATTAGTGAAGTATGTATGTAAAATCTCCAGCTCGAGTATTAATAGATACCTGTTTAAGTGCTTAGGATAAGCAGAGTGAATCTCATGTGCTGTTTAACTTAATTCAATTTTTTAATTTTTTATTTTGACATATAATGATGAGCACAACATGTACCGTAGTATATTAGTGTGAATTCTTAACACATGAAGAGTTCCATCTAGACATTAAATGTCAACATTGATAAGCATCTAATTTTTTTGCATGTGTCTACCTGTAATGAAGTCCTATCAATATGCAAAATCTGAGGGTAGGTTTTGAAATGACACCCCATAGATTTCCCTTGTAATTGAATTTCACTACATAAATTTATAGATTTGAAGCTGGCATGTTTAGACTTCCAATTGGGATATTTTCAATTACCAGTACTAAATTAATATAAAAATCTAATGTAAAATATAAAATGCACTTAATAGACTAAAATGGTTCTGTTTTGATATTAAGCTACTCAAATTGTAACAATAAAAAGAATCTGCAGATCATAAATTGTGAACAGTTATCTTTTCAGAATTTTGACTTGTAATGGGTGCAGTTAATTTAAAACATGGGACAACTTCAACTTCTGTTTTGGGACTCTATCCAAATCCCACTGCAATTGCAGACACATTAGAGTCATTCTAAAAAATCCAGAGTAGCCCATAAATAAAATTCATCTATAACTGATAGTTTAGCACTAGATTTAACCAGAAGTTTATACAGCGAAGTTATAAGGAAAAGGGTAGGTGATAAGTAGGGACCGGATTCTTAGGTTTTTACCTATTTTTTTCCTTACTTCCAAAACAAAAAGCGCTCATACACTTTTTCGAATCACGTCCATAGGATTTACCCACATTAATTCTGTGGCACCTAAAAATACCTAAATGGGTATAAAAACCTAAATATACCTAAATGGGATATAAAACCTAAAATATCTAATTTAGGCTACTTTTTTGCCTTGTTTTTGAGAAATCGACATTTTTCGGAGAGACAATAATTTGTGTCGGGTTAAAATTAATACCACCAGCGTTTCGTTCAACCCATTGTCGTCTAGGATGGACAGTATTCAGAGAGGAACTGTAAGAGTACCGGTGTATTCCTTTTAAAATATTCGTACGAACAACCTTTGTTGCCGTGTATATAGATATAGGATATAGATTTCTGTGTTTTAAAGCGCTTGTTTGCTTGTATTACTGCCCTGTAATAAAATGTAAGGCAAACTTATTTACACTGCTTCTTTTGATTTTTTATGCTTTCTTTCTTCAGTTGTATAATATTGTCCTAAAGCAAATTTACACAAATTTAAGTCAATTTTGTTAAGATAAACTTTACAAGTATTATGTATTGAATCCTATGTAGCACATTCAAATTTATTAAGCCAATTATTCTACCCGAAAACGATATTTTGGACAAAAAACCTAAAAAAAACTATTTCACCTAATGGAAAACCTATAACAGTGTTTTTAAAAACCTAAAAATCCGGTCCCTAGTGATAAGTCAGCCGTAATTTTTACAAACTCAGGTTTTAAGTTGTGGGTGGCGAACAGTGTACATCTTTGCATCAGACTGAAAGAATTGAATACACTCTCTGCAATACAATCTCATATTCTATATCAGAATTATTTGAAGTGAGTCAGTTGTATCGTTAATACTTTAGGGTAGAGGAAGTTGTGTGAACGTAAAATAAATAAAAACGAAGTAATATAAACAGTGGAACATACTAAATCAATAAAAATGAATAAAATATTGCATACACTGATGCTCCACTAAGTCACAGTTCTTAAAATAAGCAGGACTAGTTTCGGGAGTTTTCTCCCATCCTCGGCTGCTGATCAACTGGTGTATGGAACCCATGGCTGGTAGTATTTGTAGTTGGCCCCGTGCTGCTCTCTACCTTCCAGCTGGTGAGTTTGATGACGTCACTCACTGATGGTATATCAAAATTCATAATACTCTCGCTGTTTTAGATGATAAAGATCCTTTCCCAGGTGTTGAGTTCTGATGGTTTACTAAGATGTTTTAATAATTTAATCTCTTTCTTTATGTGATGCTGTAGCTCATCATTGCTGGATGCAAAACCATCACATAAAGAAAGAGATTAAATTATTAAAACATCTTAGTAAACCATCAGAACTCAACACCTGGGAAAGGATCTTTATCATAAAAAACATCAAGAGTATTATGAATTTCGATATACTATCAGTGAGTGAAGTCATCAAACTCACCAGCCGGAAGGTAGAGAGCAGCACGGGGCCAACTACAAATACTACCAGCCATGGGTTCCATACACCAGTTGACCAGCAGCTGAGGATGGGAGAAAACTTCCGAAACTAGTCCTGCTTATTTTAAGAACAGTGGCTTAGTGGAGCATCAGTGTATGCAATATTTTATTGTGTGAATGCATCACATCAGAGTTTGTAATATTATTCTTATTAATGGGAAAGTGCTAATAGCATCTAACTTATGTAAATATTAAGCTTATTTATTAGCCATGCCATCATATACTACAAAAAGTTTGATGTATTTACCTTTACGTCCAATCCAGGAATGTGGAAAATAGTGAGATCTACCAACTGTGCCACAGTGCTGTGCAAGTAGCGAAGCCTTGTTGTAGAAGAGCCTCCATGGTGGGACTTTTCTTTGCTTCGACGACTCGTGTTGGGACTTGAAGGAGGAAAGTCAAACATCCCACCTGAACAGCTGCGTTCCTTTTTCATTCGGGTTGACCTGTATACAAGAAAAACATACACCATACTTTAAGCCTCACATTTCAACAGCAATGTCTCTTAAAGCATTGCAAGAGATTTGAAGTCTGAAGATAATACTGTTACGTAAGTTATAGCATTACAGTCAATACAACCTGAAGAACTACCATGCTCTATTTGCTTTTCTACATTAAAATATTAGTTGTTGGTGCAGGCTTGCCTAGTTTTTGTAATTTGGTAGAAGTAATCCTTCCTTCGTACTTCAATCCTTAGTTTTACTACATTTTAATATACAGTACAGTATTTCAAACAGAGTGATAAACTGAAAAATTCAGTTCACTTTATTGGAAATCATACATATGAAATGTGAACTACTGCTTTCTGTTTTACTAAGAACCTGATCACTGAGAAGTTCTAGAAATTGCCGAAAAATGAATAATGACTTACAGTTTGAGTTCATCCTCTCTGGCTGGGTCTTTGGTGTGCAGAACACATTTGCCACTATTGATGAAGACTTTTACGTCCAGTTCAAAGTCAATGTTTGGTTCCTGAGGTTTCTGGAATACAGCAGTGTATGAAGCTGGACTTGTTCCCCCACCTTGGTCTTTCTGGGATGGATCCAAGAGTGGAACACTGTGGAACAGAATATCATAGAAACATGCTGGGTTTTATAATTATATTTCTCCAACCTAGCAATAAAAAAAAAGCAAATTCACTCCTTCCACATAATTTTGAATAGAAATGCTTATGTTTACCTTTTGTTAAGATTCATACATTTGAGACTGTATAGTTCAGGCAGTTAGTAAAAATGTGTTTTGGTTCACTGAGGATGATATGAAAACCTATGTATTGAATTGAGTGCTCACAGTTCTCTGACATCCAGAAAAATAACAATCATAAATGTCCAAAAAGTTTAAATAGTATAATATGAAAATGATATTATGTAGTGTTCTCTAAACATGAACTAGTGAATCACATTCAACGAAAATCTACGTAGATCTTGCTTGGTGGTCCCTCTATCCCATTCCCTGCTGCCCATCAATGTTCCCAGCATGCATGCTACTCAAGTGAGTTGTACAATGCCTGCCATTATTTCTTTATGCAACAATACTACCAGTTTTCATTCATTTACAATTCGACCAGCTAATTTTTGCAATGTTTTTCTATAATGAAGACCTATCAATACACTAAATTTGAGGGTAAGTTTTGACGTGACATCCCTTACAGTTTCCTTGTAGGTCTAAGATAATTTCTCAAAGCAATTCAGTAATACTTTCATGCTAAAGATTTGTTTTCTTTAAATTCTTTGTATGTTAAGTTCTTACCTGCTATCAAGATGGTCATAATGTGATGAGTATGGTGATGGCTTTCGTCTGAGTTCCACTTTTTCACCGCCAATATCTATGGTATCTCCTGTCCACTCCAGTTCTCCTTCTGGTAAACTCAGATCTGATCCTGCACTGGGAAGGGAGGATTGCCTGAAAATATAAAATAACTGCCTTAAGAATTTCCTGAATGTAATCATACTACAGCTGTTTAATTTAACACTCGTCTACTTGCGTGCGACCTGCTCACTTTAAAGAAATGAAGTCTGAATTTTCTTAATATGGTTATAAAGGCTGCAAAACAGAATTGTGATATGGAATAAACCGAGCACTATACTATGACAAATATGACAAATATTGTACTACAATGAAGAGCTAACAATGCTATAATGTTAAATCAACATAACAATATAGTCTGTAGCAAGATTGAGATCGGAAATATACACACTAAACTTCACTAAAAAGGTATATTTACCCAGGATGATCATTTCAACAGGTCTTCCCGCCATCATCAGCTGATTCCAACAGTCGGAATCCTAGGATCATCCTACGTAAATATACCTTTTTAGTGAAGTTTAGTGTGTATATTTCCGATCTCAATCTTGCTACAGTTTTCAACACTTCACTGTAAATTTCCATCTAATATTAATATTGATAACAATATAGACTTAACTTATGCAACATGGTTTACTATTTGTAGATATGAGACAGATAAACAGGTAAGAAATGAGATTTTTTGGCGAAAAAGTAATACTTGTTGCCTGCTGCCTCCTCTTCCACTCAATAATAAAAGACCCTTGCACCAAACATAATATTTCACAACTATAAATAACAAAATACTATTTCATAATAAAAAAAGACCCTTGCACCAAAAATCATATTTCACAATATTATAGGAGTAGGAGTGGGGGACTCGGGGCGACAAGTATTACCTTTTCCCCAGTTTTTTAAAGAAAGAACTTAAGTTCTATTCTATCTTACAAATATTTGCAGTGTAAGTTACTAAGAAACTTTTTTTTTTCCCCCCACAAATGAGACACTTGTTTAACACTTGTTGCTATTTCTAAAATTCTTGCATTAAATACAAAAATAAAAACAAGCAGTAACAACAGTTTAGTCACCTGCACATATTGTGTGTGTCACTAAATGTAACCCTGGGACCACTCAGTCCTCTGACACGAAGTGATGCAGATCTTGATGGACCTGAACGAGGCGAGCTCTCAAAACTTCCAGAGTTTCCGTTGGAATTGATGCTAGCTCCACCCAGATCATCAGGGCTGTGGTTAAGGGAGAGGTTAAAAAATAAGCATTAATGTTTAGCACATGAAAGGCATTAGTTGCATTAAAATTACATACAAACTTATTAAATTCCTCCAAAAGTGCCACTTCTACTTAAAATAAAAATGTGACATAGGCAAGTTTTAAAATTCATCAATGCTCCTATCGATGGAACTAATTTTCGGCAGAGTGTTTCTAAAATAATGGATGGGATCCATCATCAATCTACCATAAACCATTCTTTAATTTCCTGACGAGTTTTCTGTTTCCTGGTTTTCAAGTAAGTTAAAAATTTGTTTTATAATAATGTCATTACAACTTCGCAGTTTAAACTTCCAAGAAAGAATTAACAGTTTAAGTTATTCTTTTATTCAACAGTATCTTAAATTCATCTGAAAATGTACAACATGATCAGTCATTGATTACTGGAATAGATCATTCTTTACACTGATGAATTTAGAAACTTGCTTATTACAGCAAAATAATTTTTCATAGCATTAGAAATGATGAGGTGAGCATAACATTTAATATTGCCAACGATCTTCAAACTGTTAAGATTACAAATCTTGGTTATAGGCTCGTGCATATGGCCATGTGCTGGTGTAGTGGATGTTCTGAGAACTATTCACAGGGGATAGTTCACATCAGACAAATAGCATGAAACAGATATTTTATGTGGAGTTGAAATCCATTTAGTGTCCACAGGAGGGTCCCATGGCAATTGAAGTACAGCTGTTGAAAATAGAAGCAACGGTTTCCAAAGCTTGCACAGGTAAAGTATACCAAAAGTGAAGTTTAGTGTTAATTTCAACTCCCTATATATATTTTTTTAGTTATATAACTTCACTGAGTTAACGGTTTAACGGTTATACAGTGTATATATATGTTATATGACGTCATGATAATACGGATTTACAGTTATGCATGTGATAACTGTAGTGAAAGCACATCATCCGAAATATAGCAAAGATTACATTTTTCCAAAACATGAACTGGCCTTTATGTTGAAAGATTGAGACAACAGTCTTTCTATCCTCTCCATGAATTATAACACAGATATGGCTGTAATACGGGATTGATATAGAAACATTTCCATGAAAGAAAAGCAATGACTGTGAGTTCAACATGCATAAATTTCATTTCTCGGCACATACATTTGGAAGAGGTGGAAATGTTTTAACTTTCTTGGGGAACCAGGTAATTAAATTAGCCACTAGTTACTTATTTACTCAATGGAAATAAACAATTCCTAAGGAAGCAAAAGGAATATTATCTTTTTTATGGACACCGGAGGTTCATTGCCGCGCTTACATGACCCTGCCTTTCAACCCTATTTTGTGCTAACTCCATCCAACCATCTCTCGCAAATCCTACTTCCCTTGTCCTCCTACCTACATCTAGGTCTTCCAAGCGGTCTTTTCCCTTCAGGTCTCCCAGTCAATATTCTTTAGATGTGTCTTACCTCCCCCAGGCAATCAACATGTACAGCCTATTTCATGCTTTGTGAGTTAATTACCCTTATTACATTCAGTGAAGAGTACAGGTTAGAATCTTGTCATTTTGCAGTTTTTTCCAGTCCCCTTTTCATCTCTCTTAGATCTGAATATTTTCCTAAGCACCCTGTTTTCAAACACTCTCAGATTATGTTCTTCCCAAAAAGTAAGGGGCCAGGTCTCATATCCATATAATACAACCGGCAGGATTGTTAAAAATTGTTATTTTTAGATCCTTCGACAAAAGAAGAGAAGATAAAAGTTTCTGAATTACATAAGAACAAGCATTTCCTGATTTTAGCCTACACTGAACTTGTACCTTAATATTATTTGTATCTGTATAGCCTATATTATTGCCCCCCAGGAATATTTGAATTTCTTTATGCTTTATCACCTATTCTAATATTTTGTAACACATTAAAAATAGTCCCTGATAGTCAGTAATAATAAATAAATAACATTATAATACCCTTATAGTGGAAATGTTATCTACGCACAAATGTTTCCAATTTTGATCTCTCAGAGCATGTCGGTGCATGTCCCCCTTTAATACATGGAACCTATATTAAATAAGCAGATAAAAATAAGCAGCAAGGATAACATACTAACCAAATGGGTCCTGTAATACAGAGGACTGACAAATGAGGTGGCTGGCTGGTGACAAATTAATTAAACAGATTATAACACAATATTTAACAGGAATATCTCCAGGAGAATGGCTCTTTTCCAACCAATGTTAATGCTAAACAAAACAATGACATTAAGCCACATACACTCTCTGCCATCTTCATCTTAATTTAAAAATTAAAATGAAATCAGGTAAGCTGATATAACAAAGTGCCAGAATGCTTTTGTTTAATCAGTGATAATTGCAATTATGACATGCAGAAAATAAGTTATTTATGTAATCTATCTCCGAGTTAAGCTCCAGATCGATTCATTAAGCAGGGCTTGCGAAAGAACAAAAGTCTAAAGTTTGATAACATTAATTCATACTCGTGTACACTGATATAAGATACTCTAAAAATATGTCAACATTTCATAAAATGCACTGGCAATAAAATTTAAACTTAAAAAAGAATGAACATTTTAGAATTCAGCCAAAGAAATTACATTTTTTAGTAATAAATAACCTGCTTTTTCCCCCCTTAAACACTGTTTTGTTAGGTGATATGGCAGGGTTGCAAAACTCAAGCACTCCAACAGGATTAAAGAAATTACTTCTAATAATGTATTAACTTACCTTTCCATCTCAAGATGGTGTTCTGGTGTGGGTGAAGGTACAATGAATGATCGTGAACGGTAAGTGCTTGATTTTGACCCTAATCCAAACTTTCCTTTGATTGATGAAGCTTTCACACTCTGTCGGCGTAATTTCTGAATCATATCCCTGAAAGAAATTAAGCACTTAAGTTATTTAATCCAACTTGACTGCATAGCAGGAAGGAACAATAGACATACCATGAATTACTATGCAACTGTATGATGTGTTCAGTTCAGTTCTCATGATTTCCTTTTTTGAGTTAACCCTTCAATGCAGTCCTCCATGTACTGTAAGAAACCTATCAAGATGGAACAATAAAAACAGGGCTACCTAAATTTTCCATACCATAAATCACAGTCAGGAGTGATAATAGTGTTTTAAAATTAGACAAGCTTGGAAATATCTTTTCCCATAATATAATAAAATTATGCAAATTCATGCCACATACAGTTTTATGTAATGTGGTCTGTAAATAATGTTTTAAATAGTAAAACTTATTAGTAAAACTTAAATACTAAAACTCAACTTCACAATTATAGGTTTTTTCCTACATAGTATTATTTCAAAGGTATTCATCTCGAACATCAGCTGATACCAATTGTCCAGTTTGTGGAAGACTGAACATTTACCAGTCCTCCACAAATCCGGCAGATGACATCAGCATATGATGGAGTCCTTACAATTTATTTGATGTATGACAGATTTGTTGCTATGTGGCATGACATCTTTTAGTGGAGATGTTAAAAAGTTTAAGTTTGACATATTAACATCTCCACTAAAAGATTAAAAAATTTATAATACTGTTCTAGAAATTTTTAGAAAGTTTATACAGGGAAATCATTACTATGAAAAAATAATTCTGGGGGACCAAAATTAAGTTTTGTTCTTGGAATATCTTCTTAAGTCTATCTGCTCATACATGGTATGTGAACTTTTTGAATTTACAACTTTCATATTTACTTAGTAAGGTGCTAATGTTTTTGATATCTTTCCGTCTTTTTGGTTTTTCAATCTTTCTATCAACAAGATCTTGAGTGAAACCATTGACAGATGCTATGTTAACAACATACTTATATTTTTTTGCTTTGTATTCTTCTTTGGTTACTTACTAGTCTGTAAGTGAGGCAATTGAAAACTGCATGTTGATGTGTTTTTGGATTGTACCCATTGTTCTTTTGGATAAAAAACCTTTACATTGAACCAGAAGCAAAATTACTAAAAAGCACAAAAGGCCAAATGGAAACTGAAGAATTGGGGAAAAATCTTCATCCTTAAAAACCAAGGGGAAGGAAGTAATGAATTTTTTAATTCCCTCTTCCAATGACTTGATAAAAAAATTCATCATAGAAAAACCAGATGGCACAATGAAGCAACAGGAACAGGAAACTGCAATTGGCCATTAACTGAGGATGGGAAAGAATAAAGTTTCCCAAAACTAGTCCACTAAAACAATTTTAAGTGAAATTAGTGTTACAAACCCCAATTCATTATCATATTATCAATAATAACTTCAATTAAAAGACTTTTTAAAATTATTTCAAAACCAGTGGATAAAAGATAAAAGTTAAAACACGACGTTTCGACTCTACCCTTGAGTCTCCAACCACTCCTCACCTACAGAAGGGAAAATCTGGTGGTAAAAATTCCCCGGCCGCCTGTGGAATGCATAAAGGAAGCAATATTTGATATTCCAAAGAATTGGAAAAACAGATATTTTAGGAACAATGTTTTTATTGATGGTGGACAAACAAGTTACCATGACGAAACTCAATCTTCCTTATGAGCAGTATAGAATGAGGTGCTACCTCAGGAAGACTCAAGGGTAGAGTCGAAACGCTATGTTTTAACTTTTAATTTTTATCTATTGGTTTTGAAATAATTTTAAAAACATCTTTTAATAGTATCTGATACAGTGGAATTCAGGACTGAGATGGATGTTTAATAATAACTTCACTTTCTACAAACCCCAAATCATTAACATAATATCAATAATAACTTCACTTCTAACAACTTCCTATTCAATTAATATCTCTACTGTAAAACTGAATTTGTTTTGAGTTGCTTTATCTCACCTTCTAAAGTCCTTGAACACCATGGCTTCCAACTCCTGTAATCTCTTCATCTCCTGTTCTATAGTTCCATGAGAAGCTCCAAGAGATCGGAGATCGTTAATGATCTTAGCCTGCTCATTCATTTCTTTCTCAATAAGTTTCGACCTCTTCTTGGCATCGAGGGAGGGATCAAATACAAAAGCAGGTAAACTGTCTGTCAAATTGCGAGACCGTCTTAGGTTTATGCTTTCCTATGAACGCAGATGAAACAAGGTGTAGCCAACTTCATTTTTAATGCACTAAATAAATTAGTTCTATACATAAAGAATAAGAAAACAAAGTAATGTAAATGGGTCAAATCATGTCTTAAAGTTTAAAAGATGTAAAGAAAGCATGGCCAATATGGGAAATATAAATATACAAGTAATTTGAAATAGTATAGGAGAAAAATTCCTCCGACACTAGGACTTAAACCCAGGACCTTTGGCTATTTGCGCCAATGCTCTACCAACTGAGCTAAGCCGGAGTTCAAGTTCCAGTGTCGGAGGAATTTTTCTCCTATAATATTCTCATGTAATGTCCAACAGAGACAATAATCTGTGGTTCATGAATGCTTATGTATCTAATTTGAAATACATAAATAAAATATAAAAAACAATAAGTAAAAAAAAACAGGTGTGCTCACAAGGGGGGGGGGGGGGTTAAGACGCTGAGTGCGTCATTAAAATTTCTGAGCGGGGTTGAAAATCGTTGCTTAATTAGCATTTTTTATGTTAAAAATAAAAGCGGTCAAGTTTTATAACTTCAAAAGGTAATAAAAACATCTTCTAATTCTTCGGAGCATATAATTCTGTAATCAATTGTTATCAATGAACAGTAAGAGCAGCCTCATTCAACATACTTTTTCTACTGACACCTGTTTGAATTCTGTTTTGTTTCATTTGTTGAACTTACATAACTGGTAAGTGTGAATTACACAAAGAAGTTGTAATGAATATCAATAAATATAACACACATAATATATTACGTGGGATTTTTTACAGTGAAGTGGTACTATAAATAATGTAGTATATGGTCGGTTGTTTAAACTCAAACTTCACTTACTTGTTTCTTTTCAAGAATCATGATTTCAATCAGCCTCCTGATCATCCTCAGCTTGTGTCCGACTGTTTTGAATTTCAGTTGTTTGTCCTTGTGACGCTAGAGCGGGTTGTGTGTTCTACCCGCCACAGAAGTCACCGAACACACAACCCGCTCTAGCGTCACAAGGACAAACAACTGAAATTTAAAACAGTCGGACACAAGCTGAGGATGATCAGGAGGCTGATTGAAATCATGATTCTTGAAAAGAAACAAGTAAGTGAAAATTAACACTATTATATGCGGGAATCACAGTGAAGTAATCAAATATTACAAAAAAGATTGCTATGGAGCACTCAACTTCACTAATTTACATGTACTTACACATGACGCATTTCACAAGCATCTTGCTTGTATCCTCAAATGATTGTAATGAGTGGACCTCAAATGATTGTAATGAGTGGACCTCAAATGATTGTAATGAGTGGACCTCATTTGAGGATACAAGCAAGATGCTTGTGAAACACGTCATGTGTAAGTACATGTAAATTAGTGAAGTAAGTGAAGTTTGAGTTTAAACAATCGACCATATACTACATTATTTATAACACACATACTTCACTTGGTAGGTATTTACCTCAGAACATAGGTTTCAGTCGAATGAGTGGGCAGTTGAGATTAGCTGACGATAAGATGGTCTTGAAACATATGAGGAGCATCGTTTCAAAACGTATTAAGTGCACTCTTGGTCAAAATACAGTTTGATACGATTTTGCCCTATTTCTTAAGGGCTCTTTAATGCTATCAATTCAGAATGGAACAATTCATGTTGTATCCCGTGTTAATTCACTGTTAAAGTTGACGTATTGGATCAAATCGTATTATGTGCATGGGAATGAACGGTTCAAAGCGTATTATGTACAACTTTATTTTAGTGCACTTAATACGTTTTGAAACGATGCTCCTCATATGTTCTTAGGTAAAATACCTTTCAAGTGAAGTATGTGTGTTCAAAAGTATATTTATTGATATTGCTGAACTTCCTTACTTTGTATTAATGTATACAGATAAACATATATAAATTCATTATTCTGTGTCAAGTTGGCAATCTCAAATATGAGACAGACAGTTCAAAAAAGAAATAAAAAAATTACTGAATGATTGAAGTGCATTACACTACATCAATGAATGGTAGCATTCAAATTTTAAAAAATCATTACGCATTTTTCAAATAAAATTTAACATGTAATATTCAGATTTAATAATATGTTGTGTATTTATTTTTTCTCCTACCCCTAATTTCATAATGTTGTGATGAAGTCTTTACTTATGTTTTATCAGTAAGTGCAATACACTGTCATGCTCTCCATTTTTCTATCTAAATCAGTTCTAAAGCCTCTATATTTCCACACTCTTATCTAAGCCATGCAAAACCAATTCTACCTTCTTTTGCAAATGTTCTTCAGCTGAGGAAATCTACTTTTGCTGTTTTATAATGTTCTAATGAGATATTATATTCATACCATTCATATTCTGCACCTCTATATCGTAGCACCTCATTTATTCTGCATTTATTTTTAGCATTTTCAGTATTAGATTAAACATATAATATTAGTGTTGTAAAACTGGTGTAATTAGTATAAGGGAATGTCGTAATTGGGCAATGAGCCTGTTATATTCCCAACAAAATAAAATAAAATAAAAAATAAAAGTATGAACAGTTCCACCTTATACCCCCGTTAATATAAAATATTCATACTTTTACCCCTCGTTGGAAAAGATGAAATTAATTAATGTTGGAAAAGATGAAATTCATATAAATAACTATCTTGATGTCATATTTCTCTCCCACATGTATCCTAGGCCACTATTACTAATTCACTTTTCAAAGAACTCGCCCAGTTCATGTTGTGATAATTATTTTAAAAAGAACTGTTGACTCTCAATTATCCAGGGTAATTGGAGGGAAAAAAACACGGATAATTCAAGAAAATGTACAGTGTGTCTCATGGCAGCCACTGTTCTTACTCCCGAGCAATCTACGCAGTTGAAACTGCTAACACTGTAATGATTCAGGTTCTCTCAGTCACAATTACAATGAAAATAAGCATACACTATTTCAGCTTCCAAAACAAGAGTTTATTTCTCTTCTGGTATTGTCTTTAAATTCTGGTTCTACTAATTAATGCAATAAGAATGTGAAGCAACGATATAGAAGTGCAGAATGTGAATAGAATGAAAATAAAATCTTATTAGAACATTATAAAATAAGAGTTTACTAATTATTATTCAAATGACCCAATACTGTGTTAAACATTTTCTTCATCAATTCTAATGTCTACTAAACTGGATGGGAAGCAGAGGTACTATATCTGCACTATGCCTAAATTATGTAAACATCCATAAGCCAACACAAGTTTATATACTTAGTTTGTCATATTATGACTAAGTGCTGCTAAAGCTTAAAAACTAAGGCATATGTGTAATATAAAATTAAAAGTGAATACAAAAGCAGCTAATAAAGCTATTGATAATAAAATTAAAAAGATTTTTAACCAGACCCATTAAACCTTAAGATTTTTAAGAGTATTTAGCTTATGCAGATAACGTTTGTCTGTTGTGTAATGACATAAACACAATCAAGATTAATGCAGAAAGTCTTTTCGATGCCTGCAGGAATGTTGGATTGGAAATTAATGCAGAAAAAACTAAGTATATGGTCATGAAACATCAAAGTAATGCATTACAAAATATCAGAATAGCCGGTAAATTGTTCGAATAAGTGGAGAAATTCAAATATCAGGGAGCAATAATTACAGAAACAAATAATATTAAGGTAGAAGTTAAGTGTCGACTAAAATCAGGAAATGCTTGTTTGTATGCAGTTCAGAAACTTTTATCTTCCCGTCTTCTGTCCAGAAATCTAAAAGTTAAAAAATTGATCATTTTATCATTTCGTAGAAATGTCTTATTCAAGGTAGGTTGGTCCTCTGACATTCCTACATTCTGTTAAGACTGTAGCGGACTGCATTGATAAATTGTTATCCAAACACAACAAGAAAATTTACAGACCAACAAATAAAAATTAAAGAAACACCAGAATAAAGAAACATAAAGACGAACTGCTGACAATGTCAAGATCAATGCATCTAAACTCGACCTCCAATTGTGACCAATAGCAGATTCACACTTCATTTTTTCCATTTCTTCGCTCTTGACTGGCCACCCTCCACCCAAAAATTACAGAATATATAGACCGTCATTGTCCAGTTTTGCTCACTTCTTCCCAGAAGATGACTACAGAGCAAGCAACAGTTGAAAGCTTGGACAGCTTTTATCAGTTCACCCAGCTGGAATCCCAAGAAGCCTTGATATTTAACCAACACTGGGAAATTTTCAAGTCCCAAGAATGAATTAACTTCAAGAATGAATCGCAAATAAATTCCTAACATCATAGAAGTTCAATAGGTCTGATTAACTTCAATCTGTGCAGTTTTAATTAATTTTATATTACTTTACCTTACTTACGAACTCACATCAAAAAGAAAAAGAGATAAACAAAAAGAAAACATACGTACATGTTGCTTGTGGGAACGTACCAAGGAGGCGGCATTGCCATCCACCTGGTCGACTTCATCACTGTCATACTCCACTGTGATTGGCTCATCCTCCTCCTGAGAGCCTGTGAGCATAGTGAGTGTGTGTCCCAGTGCAGACAACTGTTTGCCCACATTCACATCTAAGTGAATATCTACTCCCTCCATTTGCCACTGAACATTCAGGAACCATTTGGCATTTTCTGTGAGCAAAAGTAAGGAAAGAATTTACATTGTAATGCAGTACATCTTGACAAACTGAAGACTCACCAACTTCAATACCTAAAATATAATTAAACCTTCTCTATTGTAACTTAATTTAGATCTCTTATTGCTATGCCTTAGGAAAGAAAAGTTAAACTGTTTTGAAAAGTGCATGGTCTTTCCAGCAAGGGTAGAAACAGTAGGGTGGATATTATAGCCTTCAAACTTCCGTCACCCAGAGGACATAAAAGGAAATATAATTGATCTGACAAATTTGAATCCTAAGGAGATCAACAGGAAAAATGAATAATGAGAAAAGATGCGTTTATGAGCCTCCCATTAAGAATTAGAAGGATAAATATCATCTAACATCCATTATAATAACAAGTTAAAGATTGGAGCATCCCAAAACTAATGTTAATATTTTCAAAAAATTTCAGCCTGCACAAATTCACCCAGTGGCACCCAGTGGCGGATCAGGATTCTGTGTTTCTGCAGGTGGGCAGGAAAATGTAAAGGTGGGTGGGCCATGTATTTGTAATCAAATTTGTCTATAAATTGATAAATATAATTGAATAATGAAATTTGTGTCTCCTTAAAATATCTTAAATATTTTGCACTGTATAAGTGTAAAGTCAGCTGCTGTGGGTGCGTTGGAAGTGTGACTACCTTACACCTTGACAGCCGGGGATTGATTCCCGGCCAGGTCAAGGATTTTTTAGAGGTGGAAAATTTCCTTCCTGGGTTCAGGACTGGGTGTTGTGGCCTTTCATTCCCATCCCGCAAGAGGCAATGTTATTAGTCTTATCACACTTGGCTGAATCACCTCGGACGAGTCATGTTCGTCATCCCACGGTTTCGTCCTGAGGTCTGGACCTGCCTTTGGGCAGAACACTTATCATCACTATTTTATATTCATCCTATTCTTCCATTTGTTTTTAAAGCTTCCTGTACCTTAAATTTGGCCCTTGAGTAACAAAAGGTTGAGCTTTTATTGAAATATAGAAACTAAAATCTGATCACACACAAATTGGAACATAAGTTACCCCAACAACTTTTATTCTTTACCAAAATCTGAAATGAACATATCCTGTAATATTTCATGCTTTACAAATTTTATTTTGAAGTTTTACAGTGTTCTTACCAGATTGCTTCTGAGCAATAGTGCGACTGCAGACTTCATAAGTCCCCTCAGACACAACACACAGGTTCATAATGGTGCTGTCACTCATATCAGGCTTCCAGTCATCGAGGCTGGTCTCAAAGTCATCAGCAAAGCGAAGACACAATCCCACAAAGCGACCCTTGCTCACTAGAGATCCAGAACTGCAGGCAGAGATGCTAGTGCTCTCTAGAGTCACGACAACTGCATTTCTACTTTCCACATCATACATCTGACGATTCATTCCCCATGATCTCTGCAAAAAGTCATATGCAAAATACAATTTCAAATTTACCTGGCACAAAAGTAAAGAATAAATATGTTTATTATTTTAAAATTATACTTGTAAGCTTCTAAAGTTATGTCTGATCTGAATGCATGGACTAAGTTTTACTAATGAATACTAAAATCTTGATTCAAGAACTTTTTGTTACTTTTTTCTTAAAAAACTTTAGAAAAAATCAATTAAGGAAAATACATCAAGGATAGAATTTCAAGTAAGTGAAAAACCACAGGGAACTGAAGTGAAATCCATTATTTTTCTACACTCTACTCCAAAATTTATCTGCCAGAAAATTTCTTGGATCCAGATCTGAATCAGCACCCAAATCTTCCCTTGAATATTTCACGTTGGCTGCAGACAACTATAACACTGACATTATTCAAGTTACTAATCCTGAAGGGCAACATGAGCAGAATCTACAGTAACGATGGACAAGAACATTGTAACGTACACAAGATGGAGAATCACATTCAGGGAATCAGCCAGTGGATAGATATGATCTGAATGGCAACAAGGGTAGAGCCTACAGTGAGAAAGACAAGAATATTGTAATGAACAGAAGATGGAGAATCACATTCAGGGAGTCGACCAGTGGATAGATATGATCTAGGTACACTGGATTGAAGGAGACATTAAAGATTTCTGAATAGGGGGACAATCGATTCAGAAAGATTACAATAGTGTTCAAACATATCAATGTAAAAGTTGATAAACTACAGGAAGGGCAGTATTTACTTACAAGGGGTGGCGGATTGAGTGGCAGACAGATACCCATATCGTCCACAGTGAGCTGCAGGAACAATGTTCCCATATGGGGTGAGCCCAGTTGACTGGTGAGTTGCCCAAATGGAACTTTCTCAAACACCTGTACAGGAAAACAAACAAAATTAATAACGGCATATGTAAATTTCAGGAAGATAAATTTAATGTAATTTTATTTTACATCGATCCTTAAGATTAGCACAATTTAAAAATGAGAAATGAAAGAAAATATAAGAATTTTTAGAAACAAAATGTACCTGTTGTGTGGCAGTGAGAACTTCTTTATTCAGGTTAGATCGCTGTTCATTCCAATACTCGTACGCATTCTTGTAATTGAGCCATACGAGTATTGCCTTATCCACAGCCATGGGTTGGATGTATATCAGAGGTCTTCTTAAAGTTATCAACACTACTTCCTTATCCTCGCCCTGAACCATCTCATCTTGGAATGCATTGCGAAGACCTGCAAAAATATTTACAAAATTTAGTACCACCAGCAAGCACTGTTGGATAAAAGATAAGAGATGAGGACACCATGGGCCGATTACATGAACATCACTGACTGGAGATGAATTATGATCTAAGTTCAGAAAATGATCTGAGTTCAAACTGGAGTCGTGTTGTATAACACTGATCTAAGATCTAAGCGATAACATCCATGCAAAAGCAAAATGAGTGGAAAAATCACGGGTTTGCGGGCAAAGAGAGTTAAGTCCACTTTCTTGTTACTGAGAATTAGAGTGACTTAACACTCTTTATCTGCCCAACATCACTTTAGAGATGGATAAATCCACGAGGCACACATCCATAACTAACATACGTTTGTGAATATGACTTACTGGACTTAACACAAATGTACAGAACATTTTTATCTATAACTCTATGCACACGTCTCAATTTTTGAGGATGGTGGTCTTAACTCTCTTTGCCCACGCACCTGCAAAATGTTGCCTTAGATTTCAGTTCTGGCAATATAAATCGGTTTAACATTTTCACTGCTACTGACTTTTAAATTCTTCGAATTTTTATGTGTATTTTACACATCAAGAAGAAGCATTTTTCATGCATCAAGTCCCTACCCCATTGGCAGCACTCCTGAAGGATCAGTCAATGGTTTAATCCCTAAAGAATACCAGTGGTTAACGGGAATGGGACTCCACTGTAGATAGATACTTTATTCAGTCGTTTGATAATCCAAGATTACATTAGACTTTAACATACAAATAGGCCTACACATAGAATACATCTTAAAATTAACCTTATCAGTACAAAACAATATCATAACAAAACACTAGCTCTGCTATGAGCCGCTTTAAGTTTTCTAGCGGTGGCCATTATTTAGTTTACCTGTTTATGAACTAATCTAGTAGTATTTATACCTAATTTACTTATTGATTATGGGCATACACCTAGAATTTTATATCCTCCATATTTTCCGAGTAGAATTCTTCTATAGCAGCGGTTCCCAAACTTTTTTGTCCTGGGACCCACCTTCACCTAGGAATTTTTTTGCGACCCACTACTACATAACGATAACCAATATAGGCTACACAAAATTCTTTTTCGCGACCCACTACTATATAACGATAACCAATATAGGCTATATAAAATACAGCACATGTTTTTCATAGCCTTTCAATAGTTTTATTCTGTTCAACTGCCTTATATTCCTTATATTGAAAACAAGTTTAATTTTTCCCACCCTTTTTGTGACCCACCGAAATTACTCCTGCGACCACTGTTCTATAGTATAGAGGGTTTTTGATTTGAGCCATTTTTCAAGGAGATGGATGAAGCAGGTTACTGTCACTTCTCTTGCTGTTAGTGGTAAGTTATTGAAAAGTATGATGCCTATTTGATAAAAGCTTTTCTGTGTTTTGCTTAGCCTCACATACTCATTGTATATTAATTTAGGTTAGGTGGCTCTAGGCCATTAAGCATGAAAAAGATATAAAAAGGAGAGGAAGGTGCCAGAGAACTTACCAATTGGCAGGAGAAGCTGGTCTTCAATTGGTGCTGGCTCTGGTATCATAGAAACACATAAAAAGAAAGAACAATAAAAACGAAAATTTTCGGACAAACTTTGCCCTTTGTCAATCACTTAGAGAATTCTCTAAGCCAGCACCAATTGAAGACCAGCTTCTCCTGCCAATTGGTAAGTTCTCTGGCACCTTCCTCTCCTTTTTATATCTTTTTCATGCTCATTGTATATTAAGTGTTTATGTCTTGTGTTGTGGTAATGATTGTGGCCTCTCAGGTTCAGATTACTTTGGTATTTGTAAAGCAGTGAAGAATGTAGATCGAGGGTAAGGTCAGTATTCCTAGCTCTATGCAATAGGATTACCGGTATTTAATATAATCCAGAATCACATCTTACCTATGCGAGTCTTGAAGAAAGCATACTGCTGGAACTCTGGCTCAGCCTCCTCAAACATGACATTCTTTAGGAGCTGACCCAGGCTTAGGTTAACGTCCACCTGGGCCTTCCCAAAGATCTTCATGTAAGGGTTGGGCTGAGCAGCACCAGAGATATTCTGCACCCTATTAGATAACTGAAACTCCACAGCACCTGTTTCTAGTCTCACAGCAGAGTTTGTGGGAGTGGTAGCTGTCAACTGTATTCTCTGCAATAAAGACACATATATGCATCATATCCACAAACCAATTTTGTTTCAATGTTAATATCATTAAATCATTTGTAAATTAAATAAATTTGGAATTTATCAACATTTTATAGACTTTTTCATACTTTCATTTACATGATACAGGATCAATAAATAATAAACCATCACTAACAAGTTATCAGTTTAATTTCACCGAAAAGATCTGCATTATAGTTGTAATCTATGAAGGGAATTTTGTTCTGGGTGAGAACTGAACATAGGATTTCAGCTTGGTAGGTTTAAAGTCTTGGTTGACTAAAAACCTAGAATAAAATCGGCATCGAGTTAAATGCATGCTTCTTGCCACATTGTAAATGTGTTAGCATCAGTAGAAATCAGAAGAATATCAGGACTGTGACTGGTACGTAATAGTACTGATTTCAATTCCTGCCCTAGACATATTTTTCTGTATAAGATGTTTTATAAGATCAGCTTAAATATTATGTTTTGAACTGGGTAAAAATTGAAGCATAACAATGATAGTACATATTAAATACCATATTTTCTCATACAAGTATATTTTTCTATATAAATACAAGTAAAGAATATGGATATCTGGAAGATTCACATAAAGAAATTTGAAAGTAGACGGATGAATTTTGATATACCAGAATATGAGAACCTGATCAAGAAGGGCATCAAATCTTCACCATGTGCACATTAGGATTTTCATAAGCAGGATTTTCCAGTTGACAAGTAGCCAAAGATGGGGACAAAGGTCCTTGAAACATGTAGGCCTACTACCAAAAAGTTGGTAAGAGAAGCTTAAGTGTTTTAGTTCAACTCACATTATAATTATTTTATTATAAATAACTAGTTTTTCTGATGTATTTTATACAGAAACTTCACTGTACTATTTTTTTTTTGCTGTTTTCAACCTAAAAAATTGGGGTGCCCTATTCAATGGCACAGGGTATTGGAGAAAAGACAGTAAATAATACGTAAACTATTCTTAGATAAAGTTATATAATAAGTACATAGGTGGAAAAACTACATTAAAGTAATTGGGATCATATAAAATACCTCAAAGAAACATCTCTGCAAAAGAAATAAATCTACATACATGAAGAAAATTCTAATGGCTGAAAATCCTAAACTGAATCTTCATATTCATTAATGAAAAATATATAAACGAAACGAAAACTGTAAATGCTATAGCATACCTTGATTCTGATTACTAGGGAAAAGAGAATCCTTTTAAGAGATGAAGTTGTTTGTTCTTCACTGTCCTCCAACCACAATGGCACTGGCTTTTCACCACCGTACACTTTCTGTACAACTTCATTCACTTCCTACAACAACAACAACAAAATACAATACAAAATCAAATGGATATGCCAAACATACTTGGAAAAAAATACTGTACATTTTAAAACCAGAATTAATGATTTCAAAAACTAACCTTCATGAAGACCTTCTGAACAAACACCAGATGGTTCAGCAGATCTGTAGTGAGCGAGTGTTCAAAAACACCAATATCTGCAACAGCACTTAGATAGCTTCCTTGCCGGAAAACAACACCGTCTGCAAAAATGTAATCAATGATTTGCAGTTATTGTATTTTAAAACAAGACACATGACAAGACATCTATGACTTCTATTTCTTGTACGAGTTCTTGAATGCAAATACCTTTCCCACCATGTACCTAGGCCTAATTGGGAAAACACTGAAGGAAATGAACGAAACAGTATGTGGGGGTATTTTGGGCCAGGGAACTCCAATCTGAGGTCAGTTCAAAGTGGGAAATGCACCTCGAAGCTGGATTTTATGCTTTTTTAATTATTAGTCATCTTAATTGTTTGAATTATTTGCATGTAAGGTTCATTCAATTTATGTATATGATTATTAGTGATAATAAATATAATGCTTTAAGTAAGCAGTTGAATTAACCAACTCATGCTAAGCTGCGGGAACCTGCTAGTATCTCATAAAATCAAAGGCACCCCCTTATATTACTTTCATAAATCACCCCTTCGCCTTATCACATGAGAATAAAGTAGTCCTCCCTTAACAGGTGTCTCAGCTGGAGATACAGGGCTATATTTCCGTCAAGCCATGGGGGAATACCATAAACCCTAATAGGGTAGTGATGGCACTAGTAAAAAAATAAGAAATAAATAAAATTGGAAAAAAATTAATTTACTTTTTATTTTAATTAGTCATTTTGTAATATGAATTGCAGTAGACTTTGAATACACAATATACAATACAAGAAGGTAATAATGCAGTACAAAATATATGAAACATAAATATAAAATTAAAAGTAAGAAAGCATTTTAAAATTTTATGTAATCCATATCTTCCAGATAAAATTCTTCAACTGAGTAGAAATATTTTTACTTGAGCCAATTTTCAAGTATATATCTAAATCGGCTTACTGAAACCTCTCTTGCTGATATTGGGAGTTTGTTGAAAAGTTTTATACATACTTGAAAAAAAACAGTTTTGTTTTATTTAGTCTCACATAATTAAGTGCTTGTTTCTTGTATTGTGGTTATGACATCTACTTCTCTTAAGCATACCTGCAAACTGTGCTTCACGAGGGTTATTTCCATCTTGAATATATTCAGCAGACACATGGACTTTGGGCAGTTCAATACTGGCTTCTGATGGTAAGTGGGCATCACTTACCTAAAAGAGAAAGGTTGAAGTAAAGAATGGAAATACATCACTTATGAAGGAATATTAATGGTCTTCGCTTTGCAAAAGTGAAGCGAGCTTTCAAGTGTATTTTGCACAAGGGAAAAGGGTTATGAGGATGCATAAACCCTACAGAAAAAGTACAGCTTGAAAACAATCACACACATATAAATTATTGTAATAGTGACTTACATTATGAACTTGCAGCTTTGTTGTGAAACTGAGTGAATGTCTGGGCAAGTCTATTGTGAACTTGGCTTTGCTGCCAGTCACTCCAGTGCTATTCACCTGATCCATCTTGTACTGAGCTTGTAGTGATGGGAGCAATGCAGCAGTAATACTCAGGCTCTGGAATTACAGTTAAACACCTAGTTTAAGAGTATCACAGCATTCCTGTTCATAGGAAAATCTCCATTACCTTTTAAAATACTGTCTGGGTTCCCTTTGGGACTAAAAAACATTTAATTTTACTTTTAACTTTCTAAGCTCTATTTTCAATGTCAATGAGTCAATCTTCACATCATTGGTATATTCTAATTTTATTCTTAAATTAAATTAATTTTGTGCAAAAATGCTCTCTTTCATTTTAGATAACACAATATACTTGATAAATGCACCAAATCATTATTCAGAACTACCAACACCAAACAAAATTTGTCAAGTACCTGCAGAATAATGGAGAACTGCATAACCAGTGGTTGCAGCAGACTCGATTCCTGCTGCTGTCTGTGGAGATCTGGCTGTGGAGCTTGAGCTGATGGGAAGTGGCGAGGGGAATGCTGCGCTATGAAGTCTCCTTCCTCTGCAGTTGTGCCTCGACTGATCCTGCTTGAGGTTCTAGTCACTCGCAATTCCTGAACAAATTAACAATTGAAAATATAAGTGAAAATCAATTTGCATGATCAGTAACCATTAAAGACACTTAGTTTAATGAGTGGCAGATTCACAAATTGTGGTTATTAGAAGGGACCGGATTTTTAGGTTTTTAAAAACACTGTTTTAGGTTTTCCATTAGGTGAAATAGTTTTTTTAGGTTTTTTGTCCAAAATATCGTTTTCGGGTAGAATAATTGGTTTAATGAATTTGAATGTGCTACATAGGATTGAATACTTAATACTTGTAAAGTTTAACTTAACCAAATTGACTTAAATTTGTGTAAACTTGCTTTAAGACAATATTATGCAACTGAAGAAAGAAAGCATAAACAATCAAAAGAAGCAGTGAAAATAAGATTGCCTCACATTTCCTGCTTACAGTATATTACTAAATATCTTTCGAGATTCTCAACTGTGAAGTTCTTCCTGTTATCTCTTAGTTAATATTTAATACTGTATCTAGACACTACCCTTCTCAGGATTCGAATCCGATGCTTCTAATTTAGTGAGTAAAGTACTTTATGGTTGGATGTGGACAATGTGAAACTGATTATTTTCCTTTTTTCGATTGTTACGCATGCTAACCGCACAACAGATCAACTAGGGACGAAAACTAAATAATTCGTGTTTCTGGCAGGCTTGACAAAATATTACCTTGCCATCTATAGTGAAAATCAGATCGTCACCAATCCACTGCCGTAATAAACTCGATTTCATTTGTTTCGGCATAATTAACACATTTTCTTAAAACTCACAGTGTGACCACTCAGTATGAATAACAGGGAAGTACTAAGGGCAAACAAGCGCTTTAAAACACAGAAATCTATATCCTTGTTCATACACGGCAACAATGGTTGTTCGTACGAATATATTAAAAGGAATACGCCGGTACTCTTTTCCTCTCTTGATACTGTCCATCCTAGACGACAATGGGTTGAATGAAACGCTGGTGGTATTAATTTCTACCCGACCAAAATTATTCTCTCCCCGCAAAATATCGATTTCTCAACTGACAAACAAAAATGACAAAAAAGGAGCCTAAATTAGATATTTTAGGTTTTATACCCCGTTTAGGTGTATTTAGGTTTTAATACCCCATTTAGGTATTTTTAGGTGCCACAGAATTAATGTGGGTGAATCCTATGGACATGATTCGAAAAAGTGTATGAGCGCTTTTTGTTTTGGAAGTAAGGAAAAAAATAGGTAAAAACCTAAGAATCCGGTCCCTAGTTATTAGTATTAATTAAGTGAAAATCTTTTGTTTCAAACACTTCTATGAAAAAATACTGTCATTTTACATAATTTTAGTTTTAAATGCAAAGTGAATGGAATTTTATTTTTCAAGGAAATCTCAAGTTTCAGAAAATGTCTTTTTTTTAATTTTTTAAATATTTTTTATTAAAAAAATTTTTTTTTACAAAATAATTTAAATGATATATTTATTGCAAATCACACAGCCTTTAAATATGTGTGTTGGCCACAGTGATACACATGTAGTGTGCCCATCTCTAGATCCGAAACTCATGGGATCAAATCCAGCTGTGATGAATGGATTTTTCATTATGTAAAAATCCTGGGCCTGAGTCCTCTGGGAAGGACTTGGGTCCCATGTCGTAAGTTTGGGACATGTAAAAGAACTCAAAATCTAAATTAGAGCCTCTGAACAAAACTCCTTGGCCCTTTCAGGTACAAGTAATATCTTAGTTTCGGGAAGGGGGTTTGTAAGGTGATGGGCTTATCACCTGTCCTTCTGCCCTCTCTCAGAAAACAGGCATAACAAAATTAATCTATGTGCTAAAACCTCCAATTGGAGACCTTATGCCCCACAATAGAAGTAACAGAAAAAAGTCAGTCAGTCAGTCAGTCATATATAGTGTGTGTGCATAAATAAACATGCAATAAACCATTTAAATGTTGAATTTACAATATACTATCGTTAAATATTGAGTAAGCATGCATGATAGTAGTATATGTAATTTTAAGGAGCTTAAAAATACTTATATAAATTAAAATTAAAATATCTGATGTGTAAAACATCCTGTTCATATAAACTGATTTTTGCTATAGCATATTTTAATTTAGCAGCAAATTTATTTTATAATTCCTTTCAATATAGAAGAAGCTGTATTTTGATGCTCTGTAGTTTGTATCTTGAAAATAAAAGTTTATAAGACAATTATCCTGCTGGTTGTATTATATGGATGTGAGACATGGTCGCTTACTCTTCAGGAAGAACATAATCTGAGACTATTTGAAAACAGGGTGCTTAGGAAAATATTTGGGCCTAAGAGAGATGAAATTGGGGACTGGAGAAAACTGCATAATGACAAGCTTCATAACCTGTACTCGTCACCGGGTATAATGGATGAAATGTGCTGGACTTGTTGCATGCATGGAGGAGGAAAGACGTATCTCAAAAATATTAACTGGGAGACCCAAACTGAAAAGACCACTTGGAAGACCTAGATGTAAGTGGGAGGACAATATCAGGATAGATTTAAGAGAAGTAGGATTTGAGAGGGATGGTTGGATGGAGTTAGCTCAGTGTAGGGTTGAATGGCGGGCTCAGGTAAGAGTGGCAATGAACCTTTGGGTTCCATAAAATAGATAATATTCCTTTAGCATGCTTAGGAATTGTCTATTGCCATTGAGTAAATAAGTAAGTAGTTTGTATCTTTGATGCACCCTAGATACATACGTCAAGGGAACTGTGTTAACAGATTTATCTATGCTACATGAAAGTGTTAATATTAAATATGTAAGAATTGTTAAAATCTACAACATGAAAGACTTAAAATCCCTTTGACGATATGTTTTTACAGAAATATGCAACATGTTACACCACTTGAACTGTAAGACTATTTTACTTTAATGCGAATAACACCAAAATTGTACCTTTTTTAAACAAAATAACACTTTAAAAAACCCGACCTTTGTATCAAAATCTGAAATCTTTGTTCACCATAAAATAGGATCCCTAGTACAGTAATGATGTCCGTCGGCATGGTCTTGTGGTTAGCGTCGCTGACTACAGATCAGTCGGCCCGGGTTCGATTCCCGGTACCTCCTCGGATTTTTCTGAGGTAGGGAGGTCTGGTAGGGGTGCACTCAGCCTCGTGTTTCAAATTGAGGAGCTACTTGATAGAGAAGTAGCGGCTCCGGTCAAGAAAACCACCATTAACGGCCGTGGGTGTCGGCATGCTGACCACATGCCCCCAATCCTGCCATCTGCCTACGGGAGATGACGCAGCGGTCGGGTGGTAGGCCAAGTCCCTCCAGGGATGTAGCGCCACGGAGTTAGTTAGTACAGTAATGATGAGTTAATGCCTAGAATGATTGCCTGACCTTCATAGATCACAGATACGATTTAACAAAAGTAAAGAAGCAAGATACCTGAAGAGTAGAGGAAAGTTGTTTGCTTCCTCGAGTCATCATGCCATGCAGAGCTACCGGATGTTGAGGGATGTCAATGTTCACTGCACCAACAGTGAGAAGTCCTGAGTTCTTGTCCTTTGAACGCCTTGAGATACTTGAATATAAAGCCTGAGATTTCCCAACTGTTACTTTGACAACAGTTCTGGAAGAAAATTTTTAAGTTACTCAAACTGATTATATAAACTTGGAGTATAGAAAGAAAAGTATGGTAGTCCCTTATGGTCTATCCACAATGTGCAGTCGGCAGTTGGTAGTTGGCAGTTGCAGTCGGCCGCTTGGGAGCAGCACTCGATCCGTTCACAATATGCAGTCGATATTGAGGTTAGGGAAACATTTTACAGTAACAAAAATGTGGAATCGCTTTATAATTGCATAATATATGCACTAAACACATCTTGCTTTCTCGTAGTATGCTAATCTGTTTATTTGCACTAGTAAATAATTTTCAATCTCGTAATATGTTACTTGCAGTCGTGCAGTCTGTAGTCGAAGATGAATTTCCCGACTACTGACTGCCTGCTGTCGACTGCAACTGCACATTGTGAATGGCGTCCATTACTCACCACACGTTATACTTCAACTACAGACTACCAACTGCCAACTACCGACTGCCGCTGCACATTGTGGATGGAGCTTTAAGGACATGGATCAGCATTTTGCTCTAACAAATAGAAGAAGAAACACTATACTGATGTTTATACTCACTGTTGATTGGGTGCTACTCCCTCTAAGAGTACTATCATGGTTCTTCCTATGTGTCCTGTGAGGGAACATTCTAAACTTGCAGGTCTAGATTTCTTCCTACATGTAAGACTGGCATGAAGACTTGTGATTTCTGCTTCCAGTTTCAGGCCACTCAGTGTTGCCAGCAATCTGGTTCGATGGATACGAGCCACACCAAACACAATCAGTCGAGTACGCTCTCCAGTAACCACACCTAAGACAAATTAAACATTATTTTATTATGACATCAATATGATTAGCAGACAGACTGTTACTCCGGATAAACGTGTAGGGCTAGCCATGTTATAATGACCTTTTTTACATGAGTCCTTCTATAGCTACTCTCGTAACATTGCACTACTTTCTGCTGCATGGTTGCTGAACTATTCCACAATAGTTATCACTGTTAATTTGTAGGATGCAGTGTAATTATTTTTCTTCTTTCCCATCTTGAAATTTCAACACAACAGCCAATAGACTTTTTTATAAGTTTCTGGCATTGTCACATTTATCTTACAGACTAAAAATCAGTGTATTACAATAAACTTAAATCTAGCTATAATAGTAAACAAGTTAGACCCAGATATAACAGGTCTAGCAGCATATAATTTATACTAACTTAGTCATTGCTTTAGTTTTTAAACCTACTTGCACTGCCCTTGCATCACTGTTGAAGTAACGTTATTGGAGTATTTCTTTGTGAAGCAGGTAGCGGAGTTCAGCGAATGAACAATACTACTTAAAATGCAAGAATTTACCTTGGCAAAAGAACTAAAAATTCCTACCTCACTGTAAAAAAAGTGTGTAAAATATTCAGAGCAAAAACAAAATTCAGAATGTTTAAAAATTAGGGTGAACAAAATATGCAAGCAAACATGGTACATCTTTAGGAAATGAATGCTCTTACTTATATCAGTAGTAAGGTCAGGTTTTTTATGATCTCATAAATTTACGTTAGATTTTTAAAAAGTGAAGCTTTGAGTTGCTTTGAGAAAACCTAAGTGTAACACACTTACTGAGTTCTCTGGGTTTATCATGTGCGAACGGAGTTGATCCTGTGGTAGTCTCTTGTATAGACACAGTTCCCTTCTCAACATCTTCATTACTTTTCACTTCTGTTAAAAGGTCATATTTCCTGTTTCCCTTGTAGCCTTCTGAGATGTCAGCTGCTACTGAAAATCTGGAAATAAATAAATAATATTCAGTATGAATTAAAGTAAATTATGGTTACAACATAAAATGACAAAAAACACTAAAAAGTACAAATAATAACATTAACAACATTCCGTAGTTCTGAAATTAAATAAATCTAAATCTGCAGATGTAATGACAAATTTCCGGCACACTGGCGATGATCACAGGCCTAAGTTGCAGTACATCCTCGTCGTTAAATAACCAAATACCAACAAAATTACAACAAATTTAATCCAATCATCAAAATAACTGGACATGATTTCAAGATAAAATTCACAAGAAGGGGAACCAACCGATGAACTTCGATATCTCAACCAGAGGACCTCATCTCAAAGTTTAGACCACGTCTAAACTTTGCCATGGCAAAGGTCCGGGAGGGTGCCATGGCAGTTGAAGTATAGCTGTTGACAATGGTAGTGAAGGCGCCAAAATTAATACAGGTAAACTATACCGAAGTGAAGATTTTGTGTAAAACTCAACTCTTATATAATTGTTATGTTACATAACTTCACTGTGTTAATTTCCAATACAATTTAATATTACTTTATTACTTGTTTGTGAACAGCTACGCGAACCATAATGTTTGACCAATAGACAGATGCTTCTGTATTATTGAGTTTACCTGTGTGTTATGGTTTTTGTTTCAGGCATTGTGGCATACAAATCCAGCAGATAGTAGACTGTCTTCCAACAGCGTGGTGTTAAATTCAGCTGATCTTTGCTTTTATCTGATACTATTGTTATATGTTCCAGTCCTGATGCTGAAGGACTCACAGCAAACATGGGTGTTGTTACTCCTTCTGATAAGTTAATATAACCTGCAAGTAAAACATAGATTCATAAGAACTTACTTACTTACTTACTCAATGGCAATAGACAAATCCTAACTAATAAATAAATCCAAAATAGCAATAACTAGGTATACACGTGAAGAAAACCTCAGATTTCCATACAGGAAAATTTCATTATTTGTTATGAATATTAAATGAACATTTCTCTGGTAGTCAGACAGGTATGCTGGTCAATTATTCCTGACATTTCAAAGGCCTACACTGCCTTCATATTCAAGAGTGATGAAGTGCCAAGTCTTTGACCTGGACTGATATATACATATATACAATTCTAGTTGAGTGGGGTCAATTAGTTAGGTATCAGAACCCATTTCAGGGCCTTCTTCTCCCTGCTGTCCACAATCTGTTTGAGGTAGTGAATAATTGACCATTACTGGCTGACTACTCTTAGGCATTCATTCAGCTTCTAAGCCAAGAAAACCACAGAGCTTATGCAGGTGGAGGGGCATACTCAGAACATTTTAGCCACTATATATCAGTGGGTCAAAACCAGACCGCAAAACCAGAACTCCAAGCAATTTTAACTGCCCTAACTCAGCTCATTAACCGGCCAAAGGCAATCACAAAAGCAATTCTTTTAGTAGACACAAAAGCAGCAATAGCAGCAATCACATCCAACTCAAAACCTCAGTCGAAAACCACAAATGAAATAAGAAAAACACTAGATGTACTGAACAAACATAAAACTATCAGCTTCCAATGGATACCTTCACATGTGGGAATCCAAAGGAATAAAATTACTGACCTTCTGGCAAAAAAGGGAACCAGTCTTCATCAAAAAACCAAAATCACTACAAAAAATGAAGCAAAAAGAATCCTACAACGAAAATGGAGACAGAAATGTGAAAGTTTCTGTACTGAGGCTATGAGAAGAAAAACATGGGATAACATACAAAAAACTGCACAGTCAACAGTAAAAAACCAAGAAAGGAGGCAGTAGCTCTGTTCCGGCTAGACACTGGACACGATTGCTTGGCCCAACATCTCCACAGAATAGGAATCCTCAACTCAGATAGCTGCACACTCTGCAATAGCATGGATCCCATGAATAGGCACCACCTCCTACTCTGCAACAAACTGGACAAGTTCAAACAAGAGAGACACCTACTCTCACATCTCTACTGGGACGCCAGATTCCAAATGGGCTAGACGACCCAATGGAAGACCATTGGAGGAAGAAGAAGATGTTACAAATATTGGTTAAATATAAACACGAAAATGTAAGACAGTGGAGCATTTTAATAATAGCACATAACAATGTTGTATAAATAAAACATCTAAACATTAGATTTTGTTATTTAAGATTGTTTATTTCTGAAAGGTTTATAAATCTTACATAAATATAACATGGTTGTCAGGTGGTAATATATAAAATGTTGTTTATATTGCGAAAAATAAAGGATTTTATTTGGAGAAATAATAAGATTAGTACAAGCTTACCTTTCACACTTTTGCTAGTGGAACGCAGCTTCTGAGCAAAACTTTGTGGACGAGATCGCAATGATGCTGAAGGTGACAGTATTTTCTGCTGACTCAGTGACTGAGGGAATCCAGGACCTGACCCTGGTCCATTTCCAGAAAGCAGTTTCATTTTATCTTCTGTTACAGACACATTCTCATGAAGATCTGATGCTATAAGAAAATTGCTGGATATTAGGTAAAGATTTCGCTGGTTAACATTGCAACCTGTGATTCAGTAAAACCTCAAATGGTCCAATAAAGAGGACAAACCCAATCTGGATAAGGGAAAACTTAATACAACTAGACTAAATATCTATGTAAAAGGTTTCATAAGATCTTTAAAATTGTTGTAGAGATATGCAGGAAGCATACACTTTTTTTTTCCGATATTAATAATTTCATATAATAAAAAAAAAAAAATATATATATATATATATTTGTTTTCACTTGTGCTACTTTTCAAATTTTTCTGGAAATATTGCTAAACATTTAGTCAGTAAACATGGTTGGTTATTTTACTAATGGAAATCATTATAGTGATCAATATTCTTAAAGAAATAAGATGGTGATAACTGATGATGTCGACAAACGTTCAAGGTAAATTGTGAAGCTTGAAGTGTTTTATGTCAATATATTTGTTTAATATATTTGTCAATATATTTTGGTGCATTTATGTCAAATTTTAAGAACTAGTTTGAAGGGATCTTTCTCCCCCATCCTCAGCTTGTGCAGCTATGACTCGTAGTTTTACTTATCTGCATTGTGCTACCCTCTATCTTCTTATTAGTGAGTTTAATTATGTCATCTGCTGCTGGGATTTCAAAGTTCATAACAATATTTTGGCTTTCTATTATGAAGATCTTTTCCCAAGCTTTAAACTCTAAAGATTTTTTCACCTGTTTCAATAATTTTATGTGATAGTTACATATCGAAAAATGATGTTCAGACTTTTCTGTTTTATTGAATTTTACATTTCTTAGATGTTCTTTCATTCTAATTTCTAAATTCCTCTTGGTTTGTATGGTATTTTGACTATCATGATATTCCATCTGATAAATTCCAGGTAATTTAATTTTGTGGTGCAGTTTTTTCATAAGTGATTATGTAGATTCCAGTTCTGCAGTGCTAGTTTGATATTGTAATTTTTAACCACTTTTTAAATGTAAAGAACAGTTTAAGGGTAATAGTGAACTTGCTGCAGTTGTAGCAGTAGTCAGCCACTAGATGAAGATGACAGAGAAAGTGTCCCACAAAAGTACTTCTTAAAATTTGACACTGGAGGAAAAAAGTGTTTTTATTTTTTATTGTAACTATTCTACTAGCATTTGAAAATGCTCTACTATGTATATATTACTTCATTTTAATGGAAGCAAACTAAATGATTGTTAAAAAAACTTACTTGAAGAGGAACCATTTTTGTTATTTTTAGCTGAGTTTTCTCTCTTGACTACTTCTGGATGCTGTTCCTTCAGTTCCATCTGAGTCTCTTTCACATTTTGGTACATGTTACTTATTTGATGCAGAAGCCTCAGTAATGGCATGTTAACCTACAACAGGAGCATGAGTTAGAATTTGACTAATGGCCAAAACTCATAGTTATTCTTTTAAATTATTCACACAAATAAAAGCTTATCAGTCTATTTTAATGTTCACAACATAATCCAAGTTTATCATACACAATAATATCCCAGAATCTTCAAAGTGTGACAAGTGATTTGAGGCAATGCACTACTCAAAAACTTCGTTAAACAAATTTCAAGTTTTTCGTTTTGTTTGTTTGTTTTTATTCTGCAAGAGAACCAGTCAAGACATGTGGCTGTAAACCTTCAAAGGACAGTCAATAAAGCATGCAAAGGGTCCTTGAATACCAGCAAAGAAAATAAACCCACAGTTACCTGTAGCTAGTCACCATGGGGGAACATCTGATATCTGACAAATCTTATGGTTCTGACAAAGCAGGAAAGAAGCATGTGTACCTGTTGTGAGATGTATCGCACATTCAAGCTGATATTGAGAATGGTGCTGGTGTGCTTCTTGAGTTGGCCTCTTGAAATATAAAGCACGTTCTGCTTCTGAATCATGTCATCCACAGTCATATCAGCCATTTTCTTCAAATCCAACTCCACTCCCATCTTCTCACACAGGAAAGCTGGTGTTTCAGGAGGAATGTCCAGATAGAACTTGGTTCCAGCTAAAACAGAAGTACAAGGGAAATACATCAAGAAAATAGTACAATACAATAGTACAATAATACTAAGTACAAGGAAAGACATCCTCACTTTAGAAATGTATAAGAGTGGAAGTAATATAACTGATAAAACCATTCTACCTCGCCATCCTTTTCATTTAAAGCTAATATTTTCATAAATAATACATTTCTTATTAGTCTAGTTGATATGTTTCTTTGTAATTTATTCTCCTAAACATCCATTAATATTTGGATACGTATTTTCAGTACATATTAATTTATTAGGAACTTAAGGTTTATTTATTTATGGAATTCACGAAAATTCTATGAGGAAACCCACTAAAATATTTTACAAATTTTTTACAGTTACATTAATGTTAGAACGAAAATCAAATGTAAAAGATTTCAAATATTCATATTAATTTTGTTACATTCATGTAGTTATGTAGACCTAGCGTTGGGTGGGTGTTCAAGAGCCTCATTCACTGCTCCGCAATTTGAAGTGATGCTATTTAACTCATATAATGCAGGAAGAGTTTAAACTGTTATAATGCCATTGTGAGTTACTTTTATACTTAATATATTAATATCAAAAGAATTTGAAATTAATATTAGAAACTGATTGAGTGTAATTAAGTTGCTAAAGAAACATTAAATGGAGCAGGCAAAGATCTATTGGGGAGTGGCACCTTCAAATTGCAAGTTGAATATTAATGGTCTAAAAATGTGAACATAATAAATAAACAAGTGTTAAAAGAGTATATTTTCGTTTTGTTACTTTGGTGAACACGAAATGCCCTAACATAGAACTCATTTGTTCAGCTGACTGATAGCTTAGTATCATCAAATCTACCTCACCATATTCCTCCACTGATACAAATTCCTAGATCATTCAACCCCAAGATCTTTCAAGTTTCAAACACCCAACCGAAGTACCATCTCAGTTCAAAACTGAATTAAAACTGCATCGTTCTAAGGATGTGCGGTCAGGAGACCAATTTTAGTATCATCTCAAGTCAACATTAAAAGTAATGTAAAATAATATATTTCTAAAACTGTTGCTAAAGCTACAATAATGCATTTGATACAAAGCAATATGGAACTTTGTCATTCGTGCTATGAGAGGAAAGAAAGAAGTTTGGTTGCCTGCAAAGTTTCCTCATAAACAATAGCTCTGTTCATTTACTTACCACCGTTTTTGGATGATTTGTTTCCTGTGGCAGTGGTAGTAGTAGTAGTAGTGGTGGTGGTAGAAGCAGATGTTGAGGACGAAGTTTTGGCTTTCTTCTTGTCTGAGGTTTTGCCAAATTCACTCACCACAATGTCTATTCTCATAGTTTCAATTGAGCCAACTAATGACAGGTTTGATCCCCATGTTTCAAATGACGAAACATTACCACTGCCTGGTGCTAGAAATAAATAAATTGATAATCAGTTACTATAATAAATAGCTACATAGGTAGCAAAAGTATTAAGAATCTGATAGGCCAATATGTATGGGTGTTTGCAATAGAAAGGGTCTGGTAGGAGGGCCAATTCTCTAAAAGGAAAGGAATAATGAACTGGGTGCAGGGATCCACTGACACTTGATTTCTTAGTGACAGGCAGAATCAAATAATCTGTTCTCGAGTAATATAAAGAATCAAAAGATTATTCAAATACATAAGTTCTCAGATGGATGCAGGAACTTCTTACGATGCAAGAACCAAGAAGTGAGAACTCACCAGTCGAGAACTACTAGGTGAGAGGTGAGAAATCAAAACGTCTTTTTATTTTTTTATTTAGCCGGCCATAAGCCAATTTTCCTGATTAATTGATCTTCTTTACTGTTTTGTATTCCTTGTTTTCATTTTTTCCTTATTATACACAAACACCAATGCCCGAGGTGGGTCTCGAACCCCCAGCCTCCTTCAACATGGCTCCAAGGCAGCACACCTTAGCTACTGTAACTAAGGAGACCGACATATCGTTCAAATGTGTTTAATTCCTGTAAACAGCAACATATGCAGCTATTCTCAAATGAAGATTTCCACTGACAAATTTTTATGTTTTTGGCAGGCAGTTACTGGTTTAGATTATTTAACTTCTTTAAATATATTACAAACCCCACAAATACAATATTGCCATCTGTATTTTTGAACAAATTTATTAAACAATTTGGGGCAGTTAAAAGTAATGCTAATGCTAATGCTAATGCAAATGCTAATGCCTCAGTAAGCTTAACTTGCAGGGTAATTCTAGAAATGAGAAGTATAACTGTCAAAATTTGTTTTCTTCAGATTCTTATAATTTAAATTTCTTAGCATTTTTAAAATAACTTTGTCATTAATCACCTAAAAATGAATAAGTTTCCTCGATTCTATAGACTTAATAATAATTAATTGCAAATTATTTTTGTTGTTCAAAAGTACATGCATGATAATCCAATTATCATGTACATATAGCTACTGATTCAATAAACGATTACAAAAATCACCACAAGAGGAAATGTGGAATGGTAATTATTTTTTTTATTTTTTATTTTATTTTATTTATTTCTTAAAGGTCCCAAAGAGCACACATTAATTACATGTTCACATTAAATCCTTCTTGCCTGCAAAACTCGTAATCAGATGGATTACATACCTGAAGAGCCACTGAGATTGCTGATCATCTGCTGAGGCATGACACCTAGACATGAGAGCAATGGCTCAAATATGAGATGAGCATCCAGCAGTCGCAAGGAGTCGTGCATAGGGTAAAGACTGTATCCACCAGCAGTCATCTGCAATAATTCAGGGTCTTCCAGAGTGTCTTCTGTGGTCAATGTGTTGATCTTCGACTCCTGCAACAGTAAAATCAAGTACCATATTACCATTTAAATGTTTGGTATAACAGAATTATTTTGAGTCACAATAATTCATGCATTTTTTAAAATTCAAATACTATCTTCTTGAGAATTTAACAGATAATGGGCTGTAAGGCCAGTGTAAAAGCCATGGAGTCTATTTTGGTTCATTTTGGTCCTGGTGCATGTGTGATGTATACGTTAAGAGCTTAACCCTTCAGCGCCAAGCAATTGCCGGAGAACGGCTTCTGAAATGCCACCTGCCAATTCACTAAGTTTCTGCTTCTGACGGTATTGAATGCCAAAGTGGAATTCAGTTAAATGAAATAATAAACAGATTTTTGAGGCAGTCTGTACCTTCAAATATGCGTCAACAGGTTGCTCCCCTCTTTTCAAGGACGTACTTTGTGAGGGCTCTGATTTTCAGAAGGGGATGTTTTTGAGAGTGAAAAACAGATTGTCGTACCTTGAGGTTTCATTGCAATTTTTTTTATTTGACAGCAACCAAGGGAGAATGTTTGCAAGATGTATTTATTGGCAGAAAAGATTATGGATAATTATTAGAGGGTTTAGAACAGTACAATTTTTACCCTATGACAGTGATAGTGAATTACTGATAGCAGCAGAGATGAAGACATCATGACCATACCAATATTACATAGCGAGAAACACAATATATTAGGTAAAAAGGTAAAGTGATCCCTGAATAGGCCATGGAGACCCTTAGGGTTTCCAGAAGATTAAGGCTCCCAGATCGTGACATACAGCAGATGAAGGTGGCAAGGTTGTCAGCCCTATGCACTGGCTGTTATTTTACCCCCAGGAATATTCCTGGTACTCATTTCTGTTAGAGGCTGAGTCAACCCCATGGCCATTGTGCCACCAGAAGGATTAGGCCAATTGAAAAATGCAACGACCTCATCAGGAATTGAACCCACGACCTTCTGGTTTGTAGCGCAGTGCCTTAACCACTACACTATGGCATACCCCTGAAACATAATATACTACTATACCAAAAATTATGCTTATCTCTGTTGCTATAATCAGAAAAATTATCCCCAAGAGGCAAAACTCGGTCCTTTATGTATATTTTCAACAACTGTGCATTTCTGTGTAAAAAGCCATGACAATCTTGGGCAGGTAGACTGAAAGTAAATGCTGGCACTTAGCAGATGGTGAGGGCAATATCAATCTTATCAGCGAATGGCACCAAAAGGGTTAATAACACTGTATATCATACCCAGTTTCCTTTGAGAGTAGATTTAGGAACATCAGCATCCTTCATGAAATCCTGCTGTTTAGCCATCCAGCTGTATAGGTCCTCGCCAGTTTCCTTCTTCACAGATCCCCAGTATTTGCTGGTGGCTGCAGCTGCATTGCCAGTGGGGGAGAAGTTGTTCTCCAGTGAATTCATGGAATGTTGGCTGCCAGGAGCGCCCCCTGAATAGATGCTGGGGTTGGAGCCCAGGTTATGAGGCTGCCCATGCGAATGCGGCAAGGAAGTACGTTCCTCTCGAAGTGGTCCATAACCTAATGAACAAAAGATTTCCAATATTCAAAAATAAGATTTCTTTCTTTCTGTAAAGTACGAGTATATTCTATAGTATAGAACATGTTATTTTAACCAAGGAAAATTAAATATTACATAAAAATTAGAGAAGGGTTCTCAATGCTTTTAATGCCTCAATACCCTCAGTATTTAGATGTGTCGAAATCGAACAATACTACTATAGATGCGCACGACACTTTTTTGATGTCAATAGAATACTAACATTTTTTTATTAATATTGTCAACTTGCTAGAAGTAGGAGATTTTAAATTGGTCACAAGGTGTACATACTCAACTTGTAAGTTTCAAAATAGCAGGTAGTAGGTACAGAAATTAGACCATTTATAGCTCTACTGATCTCTTAACAAAAGGGACCTTCCTCTGAAGAATTACTGCAGATGTTCTGATGTCTGAAGTACAAATACATTTTAATTTAATTTACATTTATTCAGATATTGAAAATGCTAACACAAAAATGCCTATCTAATAAATAATACTGTATTTATAATTTTGTATTTTACTATTTATTTTAAGAACGAAAGTATCTGAGTATCAAGTGTCAGGTATATATATTGGTACAGAGTATTGTCAAAAGTGATATCCATCCATCTCTAATAAGAACGGTTTATCTAATGAGGAGAGCTCAACACTTCAATGTTTATGCCTGTAGTGAAACAAGTAAGGAATGACAATAAATTATAAGCACAAAAACACTAGTGTCAATTCTTTTCTATAAAAGAGGGGAAAAATTGATAATATTATAGGAGAAAAATTCCTCTGAAACTGGGATTTGAACCCAGGACCTTTGGATATCTTTCCCAATGCTCTACCGACTGAGCTAAGCCAAAGTTCACTTCACCCTGCCAGATGGTACCCCTCTCCTAAGACATGTAATGTCCAACAGAGACAATAATCTGTGGCTCATGAATGCATTATGCATATATATCCATTTTAAAAATTGGTTTTACTTGCAAGAAATAATTATGTGCATTTGAGGTAACTTAATTACTGTAGTTAACATAATTAAAAACTAACACAATCTCTTACTTTGATACCTTCTTACAAAATTTGCTTTTCAGACTATAATGCACTCATTCTGGTCCTGATACTGTTGGAAATACATCTGCAACATAGGATTATTTGCCATAACTTACATTTACGTGGTGACATTCGTTACTACAACTTTGAAACATCTACATACAATAACCTAGCAAATTAGGCTGATGTATCACCTTGTGACCAACAGTATGGGTGCCAGTTTGAAGATTAACAACGTGCAAAAATTAGCTTTCACCTGTCACACCTGGTTGGGGCCAATAAAATGGAACACTCTGTATTACTACCTACTTAGTGGCTTTGTGTTCAATCTCCATCTCAAGTATTAATATATATATATATATGAATAACCATTCAATTGCACCCATGCATGTCTTAAGTGGAGCTAAAAATTTAGTATGTAAAATGGTGAATAATAAAAAAGAGATGTGATGGCATTGCCGTATCATTTTAGTGAATTAATGTGAAGTATTTCCGGACAAATTTAAGGGGATCACCTAAATTTAGGCTGAATTCATGTGATTGAATACTTTAATTTCTATTATTTGAATAAATCAAGTACAATCAACTCTAAATAACTTGTACTTAAGGGGGTAGGAATTATTCCGAGTTATAAAAAATTTGTCACATGAGGGGAAATTAAACTCTGCATAACTAATGCATAATGGCCTTTTATGTACATTTTGACTATATTCTATACTTTAAATACTAAATAATCCTTGCGTGTATTAGATAAGAAACACATACAAGAACTGAAATTACAAAATAAACAGAGGGGTTAAAAAATTATTTTAATAATAGCAGAACGTAATGCTTAAATGACTCTCCTCGAAGACTTCTGATTTATACTGTTCTAGAAAGAGATGTATCATATTCAATCTTTTGTGAATAAATGAGGAGCATATTAAATAAATGTAGTTGCTCAATAAAACTATTACTAACAGCTGAGGGATTTAGCTTACCGATCACATACCAACTACCAGTGAAGTCACAAGTAGATTATGTAGTTTTACAACAGCAGGTTTAGCATAAATTTTTAACAAAACACTTGTACAGAAATTCTCATGTTTACCAATAAGATAGGCTTGCCACTCTTCTTTCCTTTTTTCATTATTCACTATTTCTCTTTACAACTATAATTTTATTGTGAATATAATATCTCTAAAATGTGATCATCTAAAGCCTGCCTACGTGTTAATACTGAATGCTTGCTTTCTATGTTAGAACTGCATCTAAATTTTATGATTCCAAAAAATAAAATATAGAGCAGTGGCTGTGTTAAAACTGCAACTACTTAATTAAACCAAAGCAGTTATTATAGAGCAAGCTTAAATAAATGAGTGCATTAACCAAAACTTTCTTTTACATTTGTTTCCATACAAAGATGTAAAATTAAGTTTTGGATTAATTTATTGAAAATATAATAATTAACATTCTTTTTTAATGTTTAGATCTATTGATACTAAACAAAAACACTGTATAGATAGATCTATGCCACATAAGCATATTATTTCTATTCAAAACTGTAAAACAATGAAATTCTTTGAGTTGTGATAAATGTATATAACAATTCAATCATTTAAACCAACAATTACCGGTACTAAGTAAAACATTGAGAAGTAATAAAACATCGAAAAGATTAAACAAATTAACACTGAAACAGACATCTTGAAAGATAGTTTTTTACAACATTATTTACAATATGTTCTCTTAACCAGTAATTCAAGCAGATCAATATCTTTCAGAATTAAAGGCCTAAGATTCCTATACACTCCGATCTCTTGAAAGATGTACTCATATGATTTTCCTCGTACTCTCTTTACGTATGTTTTATCATCAAATATTAACCTTTTAGAATGACTATAGAATCTTCTCTGTGGGTTATCCAGCTGTGATCTCAGAATTCTTGCATCCGACATTGTGCCAAATATGGTACAGTATTCAGAGAAATACTGGCTGGAAAAATTTATCCTAGGTTACTTGTTGTATCTGGTCTGCCAAAGTAGTGAGCTAAACTTGAAGGGACCATATCTTAAGAGTCCAAGAAAAAATGCTTCAGCCATGACAGCATATGTAATGTGATATTACAACCATTTCTAGGTTCATGCTGGAAATTTCTCTCCTTTTGTTCTTATATTTCTTAGTACGAGTACATGAAATGCTTTCCAAAAGTGGACAGAATTTGTTTTCTTGAATTTATTGACAACATTATTTGCTTGTATATTTTTTTCATGGGGATTTATATTATTCAGTATATTTTGCACAATTTTTGCAAACATGATATACTGTATATGGCAGAACAAATTTGTACAGTTCAGTCCTTATACTATATTACTAGCCAATTCTTTATAGGTAAAAATTATATAAATTGGTCTGGTTTTGTGACTTGGAAGAAAGATTACCACATCTTCTTCTTTGCAGTTTGATTTGTTTGTGGAAAAAGAAGGTACACTGATTTTACAATGTCTGGCTGCAGTAATGCTAAATATAAGCAAGGAAAATAATTGTGTTGTTCACCGGAAACCACTGAAATGACCCCTTGATAATCACAAGAGATATCAAAAAGTTCTAAGACACTTCTTTTTGTAGAAAATTTAATTTTAAATAGTGCAAATTTTCTCCAAATTTTATTTGACCAAGGGTCAAAGTTAGATATTGGCAAGGAACCTAATGCAGATGTTACTGCAAACCCTTAAAGTGGTCATTATCATGAAACGGTCAAACACTTCAAAACAGCTATAATGCTATGCTTTTTCCAGGTATAAAAATTATGTTCATGCATAATTCCAAATCTATCAGTTGAGTAGTTTTTGCTTCAAAGATGAACAGACAGACGCATGTTGAAACACTACATTTTCACTTTTTTTCTTTTTTACTGCTGCACACTTATACTTATACTTTCAGATAATGCCAAGTATTTCAGTCTTCTGCTATATTATTTTTAGCTTCTATACTTCCACCATTGTCTCCTATGGATACTTCAGATTGTTTCTCATCTGTATGCCTCTTGTTTTTGTGAAAACATTCTTTCCTTGTGTATTTTTATGTTTTCTGTATCCTTCTTTTTCTTTTGCAATACTCAGACTTCCCTTCTATAAACAAATGGTTTCAGAAATTTATTTCTTAAGTTTGACTCATAATCTTGCAATCTTGAAGGACAGTTTCTTTTTTATGATAACTTTTGCTGCTGTTTTTATTTCTCCATGTTTTGTGATTATTTATCATTTAAGCATTCTAACTAACCTTACGATAACTAAGGGACCTTTTCTAAAGTGTGACGAAACTATTAAAACATTCAAGAATTCACCCACTGACGCCATGACAATTGCGACTGTTGTCACTTCATTACAGGCACTTTGTTTTAGTGTGAGTCACTCTCCAATGGACACGACAGGATGTCCGAAATGTAAGATATTAGCAAAATGACGTTGCCCAACCCAGATAGCCAACACCATCAGTTAATATAGCACGTTCATCTATGTTTTCTAGTTTCTAACTATTCTGACTACCATATTGTATCAACTGTTTTACAGATTAAACTAATTAGATTGCTATTTACTTGTATTTACAAAATGTCTAAATAACAGAATGTAGTAAGATCAAAATTACATGGGAACGACAATACAAGTAACAGGAAAAGAAGTTACAGATATTATTGAAGTACTGATGTGACAAACACAGAATAAGAATTGCTACTACAGATTATGCATAATAAATTAACAAGTGTTAAAAGAATTAAACACTGCAATTATGTGGTGTTCCTGCCAATTTTCCTGTACAAATTCGATTTTATATTTCTTTATATGTTTCTTACTATGAATAGTTAAGTCGCAAAATACATACAGTTACAGATTATAAATAGCAGCTTCTGGCCACCACGTGGTAAGGAATCCAAATTGCAAAAAATCAATTTACAAGCACAAGATTTAGAAGTATAGGAAAAGATTGACATTAAAAAGTTTAAAGATAGACTGATGAATTTTGAAATACCTTGAGGTAAATTTCATCACGAAGAAAATTATTCCTACATCAGAGAAACTCCAAACAATTACCTTTTGTTCATAGCATCCGATGATGTGGACAAAGGTTCAATAAACATTTTTTTACAATTAAAGATAAATAATAAAGTCTCTTAAGTGATTCATATCAGCTTAATTTGCTTAAATATTGAACACCTACTTTTCAAATGCACAGTTTTTGAAAGAGCATGTTATGAATTAAATTTATAGCTACTAGATTGCAAGAATTACTTTTAGGAGCCCTTATTTATCATATTTTGTAAAATATGTTTTTCGTTTGAATTCTTCAAAATTATTGATTTTATTTTTAACATTGCATTACTTGAATTACAGTTAAACTCCAATTATCTGGATTAATTGGACTGGACCTGATGTGTATTATCAAATGTCTGGATATTTGGATAAAAGGTAATTTCTTAAAAAAAAAAACTACATTATACAGTACTGTACTAACATAAAGTGTCATTTCCTGAACATATCGGTCAGAGCAGTGGCGGATCCAGAGAGACATTTTGGGGGGGGAACTAAAGTAGAGAGGGAAGTTTTTACTCATAAAAATTAATTATATCCAGTACACAATTGAAAACAAAATGAAAATTTCAGCATTTTCTTACAAAGGTATTTCAAAATAATGAATGTCGTTGCTTTAATTTAAGTATTTGGGTTATGTTCTAATAAATTTTCAATAATTTGTGCTTAATGTTACAAATTTTGGGGGGGGAAATTTCCCCCATTTCCCCCCCCCCCCCCCCGTGGATCCGTCCCTGGGTCAGAGTCAGTTATTTTGCTGATAAACTGTCGATTTTGTCAGCTAAAAGTTTTGCTTTTTGCAAATAATTGATTCTGAAAGAATAGGTCTAGGTGAAAGAATGCCCACTGCTGCAAAAACCCCTTGAATATGACCTCAAAGCGATCCAGAAGTTGGAGTTCAGATAATTGGAATTCTGTTGTAGTTATCTTTTCATTAATGTCTTATTCTTGTTTCTTTAAGTAACTGTTTAAATGTGTGTTCTTCTTGAAATTATGTATTACATATTAATCTACAACCCTAACATGCCTCAGGGTGAAATAGGGTTCTAGAACACGGAGGAGGAGAAGAAGAAGAGAAAATGCTAGTATCCCTGCTTATGAAAATAAAAATATGGTCAACCCATAGAACAAACAAATGGCTGCAGAAAACTGACATGAGCGTATGCAGAAACACCCCATAATTGAGTCTTGCTCTACTTTTTATCAGATCTGTAGAATTAAAAAGAAGAAAATAAAACTTTTTCTGGAAAAAATACTTCTAGAGTTGTACATACTACACCTGCTGTACAATTTAACTATGAATTTACATAGTGTTATCATTGTTAGACAGATTACACTTACAACACCATCAATTAGCAAGATCACTACACGGCATTGGAAACTGGTCCGCAGAGCAGAAGCAGTGGCGAGGTTAAAGTGCCAGTGTGGTCGCCTCATGCATTCAGTGCGATGAACGAAGGACTGTTCGGAACTCTTACCTATACCCTGATCATCATTTAATTTCTTTTTCGCAGCTGAGCTAAAAGGATTCCCACCTAGTATTGGGAAGACAATGGAGGCTCGAGAAGATGATGGAGGATGGGATGGTGGTAACGACTTCTTCCTTTTCTTGTGTCCTGTAACACCTAGACCACCCTGCTGCTGCACAGATGGAGGTGAAGGCGAGTTAAACAGGCTGTCCACACCTCCCACGACAATGCCAGGGGTTACCAGGGGAGTGTGATCCATGTGACTGGACACCGGAGGAGACGTAACTGGTGGCACAAGCAGTTCATCAGGTTTTATCCCAGATCCTAGAAGTATACCAACACTTCCAGCCAGGCAAAACAATTACAGCACATGAGCTTACAATGATGCTCAACAATCATAATTTAAGACAATACCACGCATATGAAGAGTCCAGGGAAAAACCTGTTAAGTCACATTTTACTATTTTTACTGGAGAGCAAATCGAAAGTTCCAAGACTCCCATGTTCACATAAAATAAGTCAAACTTGTTTTAAAATGTAATACAAAAGGCAGATATTAGGGAGTCCAGTGTTTCATGGTTCCACACAGGCTTGCCTGAAATATAGCTACTGCTTAATTTATTTCTCATTTCAAAAGGCACATATACAAAATGAAGTTACTCCCAATGATTATTTTGCAAGAAATTTGCAACACAGTGTAGACAACTGTAAAAAAATTAATTTTCCATATTAATCACTGGACTTGCCAGGTTTTTCAACAATTTCACTAGGACATGTCAGACTTTTTCCCTGTGTACTATTTTAAAACTTTTACATTTCTCTGGACTTATCAGGATATTATTCTGCTCACTTGTACCATACATGTTGCGAACTGAAAAATTTTATACTGAGGAAAATTCTGTTCAACTATCACATTTACTTGTATGTTTCGCTATGGTATGAACATGAGTTTAATTAATGAACTTTCTTTATGATTTTTCACATTTAACACCTTCACTCCCATGGGTGACAATAACTCGCTCTAAGGTTCAATGTACCAAGGGCAACCTAATTCGCTTAAGGACGGGTGTTAACATTTTGCCACATATCCCATGACCAAAATTGTACAGGAATGTAATTCTTCCTTCAGACGATAGATGGTGCTTGCATGCATATATTCCCTTCTTCCCAGGTAGAAACAAGCTTTGTTTGTTGTTTCTTTTGTGTTTGGAAAAACATGTGAAATCCATGTGACCCAAAACTCATTCAATGTGGGTGTAAGTGGCATTACCAGTTCTTGTAGTATGAATAAAATTTGGTTTTGTTCTAAAAAGGTCTTGAATGATGATGAAATGTTTGAATTATTATTCAACAAAGATTCTTAGGGAAAATTGAAGGGGTCGGGGGAGATAGTGCCAACCCACCAAATCTCATTTTGAGATATAATATTTTTAAAGTTTGCTCAAATCTGCAATTTTTTTTATTGATTTATTTTTGTTTTTGTTTGTTTGTGAATACGATGTTACTAACAAGCCTTACTGACCAAATTAGTCTCTGCTCAGAGACACTGAAATAAATGACTAAGAAAAAATGAAGATAATGCAATAATCTCAACTTTTACAAAATGAGGGTTAGCACTATCTTCCTCCAATAACTTCAACTGATTCCATCAAATGTTGAAAATCGATAGCGAAAGTGAAAATTTTTGGGCTGAATCTGTAAAACCGGAAGTCGTAAATGTTACAAACAGTGATGAATTTTGTGCTGATTCGCAATCACCTTTCTTCTGCATTTGTGCTCCTTTCTGAAGTTATGTACAAAAATTCATAAACCTATCATTAATACTTATAGTTATGGAGAAAATTAAATATAACCATAGCAATGTGAAACTTTGCCAGCTCTGTAAAAACAGCCAACAAGTAGGCCACTGGGTGGGTAGGAATAGTAGTTAACTGTAGATAATATTCAGACCACAAAATTATAACATCATATACTTAAGAAAAGAAACGTTTTTTCAGGAACTCCTGTTCCCATCTCAGATAGAGACTGACAATGATTTCACCAACATGCTTGTCCAAGAGAAGAATGCTGTCCTAATCTCTTGTCCCTTTTTACTTCACAGCCCACAATTTACTGTACATATGAAATAGCTTTAAAAATATGCATATATTATTCTGTTATTGTAAATGATTACTTACCATTTTTTTCATGTGTTTTAATCACCTTATGCAAGGCGCCAGCTTCCGTGTTAAGAAGCATGGCACACTCATCCGTCACCTCACATTCCTCCCCAGACCCCTCGCCCTCGCCATCTGTTAATACATTCTCCTGCAAAATCAAGTGCCACACTACTGAAGAAAATACTTCTACAGTGCAAACAGTGTTAGTAATGTACACCTCAACCCTCTAGTGTCTATTTTGCAAATAGCAAATTTAATGCTGATAAAGAACTCTGAAAAAATTCTTAACACACATGGAAAGTAATTCAACAAAATCACATTCGAACAGTGTTTAAATCACCATGAAAAATAAGCAATTTCCTACGCTCGTAAAAGATGATATGGGCCTAAAAATACCGGGCATGAACTTCATATCTTGTGAATGTGGCAAAGCACATATTGGTCAAACATCATGAATCAATGAACAGAGCTGCAAAGAACACAAAGTCAGTGATAGCTGAGTACACCACCTACTTGGGATTTGATTTCACTAATAAAATGGTACCTTCTAAATTATCTGGTTTTTGGGACAAGCTAATCAGAGAGGTCATCAAGATCAAACTGGAGCAACTTTAATAGAGACAGAAGCTCTAACATCAGCTGGGCTTGGAATGGATGCAACCAGGACTTAAACGATAGGAGAGATTAGTGCTGAGTAGGATTGAACAAAAAAATACTTTGTTGGGTAACTATATATATCAGCATGTTGTTCATTCAACGCTTCAGTATTCCCTGAGGATGGCGGAAGCATGGTTTTCTGAAATATCGTGGTGTTCTGAACTGCTCACCTGAAGCAATATATTCATCAAAATCATTACGAGAAGTTATGTATGCATTTATTTTCTAATTCATTCACTTTTACTGGGGCGATCCAACTCAAAAGTCATGGCAACCAACTGTTAATAGTGGTCATGGGAGTTAAAACTTCGACAATAGGCCTCAAAACCTAATATCTGCCAGTACTCGAAAGATGATGCCAGGGATTTAGCACCATGTTTGTAAATTTGCTATTTGCAAATTTGACTTTCACACCATTATTTTTTCCCAAAACCTAAGTAACTAATAGTACTACACCTTAACCCACACATTCCCAGTATCTAAATCATTCCAATGCTTCTGGTGCTGACTAAAGTATCTATGCGAGCTCTGAAGTTCAGCTGAAAGACTGGTACTGTTTCATGTACCTATATTAATTGGCTTTCAAAACAAGTGTGGATTTGTAAGTTAATACTATTAGTATTATTTACCCTATTACTTTCTCTACACATACTTTACTATAAAAATAACACTTTCACACAGTAATGGGACAGTGAATCAAGTTGTATGAGACACACCTATGCACAATACAGCGTGTGGGAAATTCAAAATTAAGTACAAGAAATTTAAAATCTCTTACCCAGTTATATCTATATGACCGCCTGTGTGGTCTCGTGATTAGCGTCGTTGGCTACAGATCCGCAGGCTCAGGTTCGATCCCCGGTACCTCCTCGGATTTTTCTGAGGTAGGGAGATCTGGAACGGGGTACACTCAGCCCCGTGATGCAAACTGAGGAGCTACTTGATAGAGAAGTAGCGGCTCTGGTCACAGAAACCACCATGAACAGCCGTGGGCGTCGGCATGCTGACCACATGCCCCCAATACTGCCATCTGCCTATGGCAAATGACGCAGCGGTCAGGTGATAGGCCAAGTCCCTTCAGGGATGTAGTGCCACAGAGTTTAGTTAGTTATATTTATATTCTGCTTGTAGAGGATTAAAATTTATATATATACACACACACCAATACTATTATTGCCAAAGAAAACTTTAGGTATTATGAGCACTATGATAAATTTAGTGGCATTTAGAGCCTATTAAAACCACATCAGATTATATGTGTAGCCCACCATAATAACATTGCTTCAAGCTTGAGTGGTAATAATTCTAACATTCAGCTTATTTGTATTTTTCGATTAATTACTTCATCCACAGTACAGATAATTAGGAGTTTGCCATAAATAAATGATTTTTCATGATACTCATTGAGCCAAGTAAAGCATTATCACTGTATTATGAATAGGCTATTGCTCTTCACAAGACTGAAGGTCTTCCAAAAAGATTGCAAATAAGTGACATTGTTCAAAGAGCAGCCAATAACTTCAATGTCCTCATGTAAAAAATAATATAGTACGGTATTGTTGGCATACAATATATGGCCTGCTTTTCAATGTTTGTTTCTGCACACTGGTTTTCATCACGTTCGAACCAGACACGTTCCACAATTATCACGTTATCATGGACCTATTGTGTAGCCTTCTATAATGTTTTCTTAAAAGTTTAATTAAAACATTTTCCTCAATAAATCTTCTGAAGTCACGCATTTCTTACATGAAATCACAAATTCTATGTAAAGCAAGACTCAAATTTTAAGTGAATACTGCGACTCTGAATGAGGCTGAGATAAATGAATGTGCGCTACTCCAATACAGCCATACATAAATATATTAAAGGTAGAGAAAGTTATACGAGTGTTTAGCATAAGATTTTTTTTTTAAGCAAAAGTATTGTTTCAGTAATATACTGTACTTCACCACTTCTCGAACATTATCCTTGTTTTGAAAGCCAAGAAGATTTTTTACAGGAACAGTTCTTTTTGATTAAATAAAGCCTGTGGAGAGAACAGAAGCAACATATATCATTCACAAAGCAACAGTATGCTTGGCTTGAGAAAGAAAAGCACAGAATACTAAATAATTTAACGAAGACTTCTTCAATGTCTAGTAGCTTACTCATTTTCAATATTCTTTCCTTATTTTGATCAGCATGGTATTTGTGTGATTTTCTACGATGAGCAGTCTTCAAATGGCATTTGCAGGTCCTGTAGAGTGCCTAATAGAGTGGATTAAATTTATTTTTATAACTAAATATTACATAGGACTATATACAAGAATGTCTAAGCAGAAAGTGAAGCACAAACTTCAAGCAATTACACATGTCACTGTCTGCAAGAAGCAATATATTTCTCACATAGAAAAATTAAAACCTGTCAGAACTGAAAATTTCTAAGTTAATTAATAAACAACCTTCTCTTTTTCTGTACACTGTCTCTGACAACAGAATAAAACCCTCATTTATGATGGATGTCTTATCCAGGATAAAGATAAAGTTAGAAATTGAAGGACTCAGAACCTTAGTGGAACATCTCCACTTAAAGTGAAAAATTAGTTGAAGCCATCTTTTGGTGCTTTTGTAATATTAAAATAGACTTAACTCCATCGTTCACAATTTATGAAATAAGGTATAAATGGAATCTAGTTGAGGATGTTTAGGGATGCCTAAACGAAACTGCAGTCCAGGTTAGTGGCAATTTTAGTGAAGTCAGTGTACTATCCATCTCATTATTAATTCTAAGGTATAAATGCTTCAAAAAACTACCATTTCTGTTAGAGCCAAAGTGGTTCATCTCCATACAGAGAATGACGTTGGTACATTTCATCATATGACCAGTGAGGTGAGATGGCCGATGGCAGATCTAGCTGTTGTGAAAACTAAAGTGAAAATTTGAGGAAAGGGGCAGAAATGTGATAATTGGGTAAAAAATATGAGTAAAATGGAGATGATCTGATTAGATTTTTGTGATAACAGTGAACCACAGTAAACCAAATCACATATTTCAGGGAAACATTACTATATAAAAATTCAAATCAAGTAAGTTCCATGATACGTTGCCACCATTCCAATTATTCAATAAATTATTACGTTCTTCAACCTTAATTCTCTCTCTTTGTTTGGGTTGCTTTTTAATTGAACTGTCAAAAAAGTTAGTTGACTTTTTCACACCAATTCAATATTAATGTTACAATATTAATGTTTGTTATATGTGAGCAGGCTTTGAAAAAGCTCGTGATTATCACTGTGTATGTGCAACTATAAAATTGCATGCACAATCATTTAAATAGGTTTTATCAGCTGTTCATACTAAACTGTCAGCTGTTAACAATATACAAAATAAAGTAGCTGTCCTGAGGGTAGTTCAACAAATGCATAAACATCATCAAACCGAATCAAACAAAAACAATTAGTGTTAGGCTTCATGGAAAATAAAAAGTGGTTTATAACACCAAAACTGTATGAATAAGAACCTTTACACTCATTGCTCATGAAAGACTGAACAGAGTTGAACACATTTCCTACATTTTTGTGCAGAAAGAAAACACGGCAGTTAGCTCTACCAATTTTTATTTTCTCTATCTTGTACCCTGTACTATCCCTCCTTGATTGAATCTATGAAAAGCATAGCTCAAAAACTAAAAATTGTATAAAAACAAAATTTGATATTTGGGTCACGTATTTTCTGAGCATAAGTATGGCAAAGAATTTCTGTTACTTTTACTACCTCTTTACATGAAGATCATTTCTTGTAAATGGTTCTAATGGTTTTGTTTGTAAGTTACAAGCTACAAGCTACAAGCTATAAGCTATAAGCTATAAGCTATCCATCTCATCAATAAACTCAAATTTATTAAAGTCTTGCCTAGCAAATAATATGACTCTGAATGAGGCTTCAACAACTGAATATGCATTCCAACAATAGGTTTTCCAACTGCATACTTAAGCTGCAATACAAAAGGTAGAGAAAGCTATGTGAGTGTTTCATATGGGATTTTTAATGTAAATACGTCTAAGTAGACACGTCATAAACATGAAGCTGTATGGTGAATCGCACAAGCAAACGCTTTATCGGATTTTCATGAAACAATGGCTGTAACATGTGATTAGACCGAATTCATTAACCCCATCTTGAAGCAACAGCATTCTTTTTTTAGTTAACACATCTAGATGGAAATGTTATTTGGAAAATATGGGGTAACATTGCAGGTAGGTTGTGTCTAATGAAAATATGTTATTTAGAGTGATCATTCAGCTTAAGGACAATTTTGTATTCATTCATTCATTCAATATTAGTGTTCACAAGTCATTTAACTACTAAGTCACTTTAGCCTGTCCTCAATCATATATATCTGCTCCAAAGTCAAGGGTTGCAAGTGGGGAAAACCCTGAAAACCCCACTCAGATTGGATGGCAGCAGGATTTGAACCCGTGACAGTTCAAATGCGAGTCTGCAATGCAACCATCTTGACTACCTCACTTGGTTGCAATTATGTACTACATGATACAGTTGGGTTATAGTGATGTAACACATTTTCTAAATGAGCTTATATTTTCTAAAAGAACAGAGCAATTAAAAAGGATATCATCATGAGATTAGTGTAAGTATTAAGAATCTTAGATTTAAGTGATGAAGAAATGATTGTAGGTATAAAATTCTTCTGACAACAATCTTCAAATTTCAATAGCAAAATGTATAATAAAATTAATAGGAATGTAAAATATATAAATAAATATTTGCTTTTCAAAGCTGGAAATATTAACTAATTTATACTGGCAGTTTTTACTATGTGGATAGTTACAAAGTACTGTGCTGGAAAGAGCAGGTAATATAAGCAACAAATTGTAGCCCATTATTCAATATTGCAGTTCTTTTTTCAAAACCAAAAAAGAAAATTTTGATTCCATTCTCAAGTTCTCTCACGTTCTAGATAGCGCAATGTAACATGAATGTAAAAATTCCTATTCATGAGTTAATATAAGGTAAGTGCATGTCAGGAAATGTCAAGCAGGGCTAGGATTCATATGCTAACAGCATTATATGTAAATACATAATATAGACTAAAAATAACCCAATTCTCCAAAACGACGAAAGAAAGATATCTTTGTAGTGATTTTTTAATTTATATGTGATTTCAAATAAAATAAGCAATTTACTATTCAGATTGTTAATCATTAAAAATGTGTGTATGTTGAATGCCAAGCCTGTTCCCCAGACATATTTGGGGTTTTGCATTGAAGCAGATAGATCGTGAGAGTGTGGCCCATTTTCTAGTTATGCACCACTTGGGCAGGCCACGTTACATGGTGAAGTGTAACTGTAGGAAGTGTAATGTGTAGAGAGATGAGTAAAGGTAAAGTGATCCCTATACAGGCCATGGAGGTCCAGAGGGTTCTAGGAGGTTGAGGCTCCCACATTTTGGACATTCAGCACGTGAAGGTGGTAAGGTTGTCAGCCTTACACACCGGCCTTTACCCCCAGGATTGCTCCTGGTACTCATTGCTGTTAGAGGCTGGTGCCAGGGCCAGGGTGCCACCAGAAGGAATAGGCCAATTGAAAAAAATCCAATGATCTCATCGGGAATTGAACCCCCGACCTTCCGATTTGTAACGAAGCACCTCAACCACTATGCTACGGCGTACAGTGTAGAGAGATGTGAACAGGTGCGTAAGTGTTGTGTCGTATATAGTGTGGTGTGGTGTATGGTGAGGGAGGAAGCATGGAGGGGAAACCTGGTGCTGGCATTAGCTTGCTCTTGTTCAAAGACCCAAGGCTTATCCTCTCCATCTGACTGAGGAATCAGTATCAACAGTGACATATGCCTACATCCCATATGCACTGCGGAGAGGTTTGGGATTGAACCCAGGTATATTTCGTTCACAACTAGTGATGAAAGGTTGGATACTACCACCTCTCCCAACTATACTTTCTTGTGGAAGTTCTGTGCTCTGTAATTTTTTACTAGAAAATGAATTTATTATGGTCCATGTGCACCGGAAATCAACAACTATTATGGCAGTAATTCTAAACATTCTAGAGAGGAAAAGAAGAATGTAATTGATTCTGCCTTTTTAATGACTGCCTCTTAAATTGACTGAAAATTGTATTTATAAGGAAGATAAATTTTTGCAATTGCATTTTAATTTTTTTTTAGCGTTTACTGTAGAGTTAATTATATTTGTTATTATGAAAAGTGTAAACATTAGACTTAGCCTACAATAATTTGTAAAATTAGTTTAATATATTAATATTGTACTTTACTGTATACAATGAATTGAAAAAATCCGATTGCAAAAAAATTGCCCAAAGGTCAATAAATAAATAAATGGCTACATCTGTATCTGTATCTGCTTTCCTATATCCCCTATGTTAGGGCGAAGGGCTTCCAAGTGGAGGTTTCTGTTACCTATGTGAATTTTGTTACGCTTATTTTCCGAGGGCAGAGGGACAGATATCCCCGTGTGGTGGCCGGGACTCTTGAGTAGAATAGCGCCAAGGGAACTCCCCCTGTCGTAAAAGGCGACTAACAGGAGCAGCAGACCGCTGTCCCAACCTGTATATCCAGACCTCACACATCGACCCACCTTTCCAACTGGTGATATTGGGTGGATTGAGTAGCTCAATATCACTGGTCTCCATCCCCGAGACATTCAACCCAATACACTCCCCCCACTAGTAGGTTGGTCACCTGGGGTCATGACGATGTAGATATAGCATGACTACTAAATCCAGTGTATAGAGCTGACGAACAACAGCAGCCCAACCTATGCTAATAATGTGCGACAGTCCGGCGCCTTATCGGGACAAAATCTACTAAGGAATGGTAACCCCAACAGAAGAGTCCCTGGTCCTCCAGGTTGGGGGTTGGGCATAGGGCCAACAACCCAATCCCGGAAAAAAATTTTAGTTCAGAAAGCCAAACTAATAGAAGCCGGATTGATCAAAAGGAGACGACATAAGCATGGAAAAGGACATGATTTTAAAATGGCAACTTGGAATGTGAGAACTAAGAGGAGTCATTATTAAAAAGGATATATAAAGGAAAACCTGGCGGGAGAAGAAATGTAGGAAGACCAAGAAAGAGATGGATGGAAGCGGTGGAGGAGGATATTCAAGAATTGGGAGTTAGGTGTTGGAGAAGAAAGACACAGGACAGGAAGTTGTGGGCTTCAATAGTTCGGCAGGCACTGGCCCTAGAAGGGCCGTAAAGCCAGTGAGTGAGTGAGAGGGACAGATGGTAAGCCCATTGCCTCTCAACCACCGTTCAGAAACTAAGGTATTACTTGGACGTGAGAGGGCCGAGAAATTTTGTCAGTGGCTCTAATTTAGGCTTGGAGTTCTTTTACGTGCTGTAAATCTATGACATGGGTCCCCCAACTTAAAGTTCCTCCCGGAGGACTCTGTGCCCAGGATTTTTAAATGGCTAAATAGTCACAACAAATATAATTCGAGGTTTGAAATTTTCGCAAGACAAATTCCAGATCTCTTGTTATATTATCTATGAATTACATATAAATCCTAGCCCTGTTAATGAATCATGTGCAGGATTAGCAAAGGAAGAGATACATGGAGACACCTACTACTGGATGGCTTGAAGGATTAGAGAAGGCTCTGGGAGTTGAAGAAGGAAGAGACAAGTCCCATCCTCTGGAAAGCTCACTCTGACAGACACTATGAACCTGTTGTAAGAAATAATACACATCTACAATACATAGCAAACATGAAGCAACCTTTCATAAACTCATCTTCCATAATGTGGTACAGATTTGCATTTACACTCAGAATTGCTTTTCAAACTTAAAATGTCTCCTTCCAAGTAGGAATTTGTATGCCTATTTAAGCTCACCAATCAGTGATCAATCCAGTTATAAGATTTCAATTCTTGGGTAATTTAGTACAATTTCAAACAATCGCTAGTGTCTGCATCATAATTTTACCATTTTATTTTGATCACTTTCATTTTATCGCAATCTATGTACATTTTTTTAATGTAAATTCATAAGGACTGTAACACTGAAACATCATATTTATATATTCTTTGATCAAAAACAATTATAATCCTACAAACTAGAAAAGAACCTGTGTGGAACAAAGCTGCACTTGCTGGAGCAATCACAGCTTCGTTCTGCGCAGGTTCTCTTCTTGTTTGTAGGACTATAATCAATAGCGAATGTTCATAAGCTGCATATGAGAAAAAAAAAAAAAATTACAACTTTAGTGTGGTAAAGCATTAGAAATCTTTATATGATAATAAATATGATATTAATAACACTAAATATTATTAGTGGCACCATTGGCACTAGAGAATTTAATCTGAAAAAAAAAAAATAAAACAGCTGATCTTATTGAAAGTGTTGGTACAGGTAATAACTGCATATTGCAATCACCGCGATACATCGATTGGATCCTACTGGCTATCTCGCTTACAAAGACACAAATAGCGAAGAGTTTATTAATTTTGCTAAATTACGTAGAAATATGCTAAATAGTTACAGTAAATATAACCAGAGGTCCCGATTCTCTCAAGATAAATTTTGAACCTCTTGTTACATTACCTAAGATAATAATTGTAGAGTTTAAACAGTCCAATTCTAACACCTTCCACCTTCCCCCAAAAAAGTAAAATAATTACATATGAATCACCATTAAATCTAGCAATCAACTTCTGGAATGCTCTGAATTCAGTTTTATTCTAACAGTAATGGTTTAGTAAGTATTTTAAAATAATTTTTGTCCTGAAATATACCTTCAACTTTTCCCAGTATGGATGTTGTAGACAATAATCTTGAAATTCTAGCCAGGTTGGAAGGTTATTTATTTCCGAGATTTGGGAAATTACCAGTGGCTGAATATTTTATGAGCAAAGTGGTGAAGATGAAGTTGAATATTTTAAACCTATAAATACACTAATATTACTAAGTCCTCCTAGAAGAAAATATATTTTTATAATTAATTAGCCCACATTTATAATAAGAAACTAGTATTTTCTTGCTGGAGTAATATTATAAAATTATACCGTAATTTCCTACTCGGAGAATTGATGTTTCAAAATTTACTATAGATTAAACTATACAAATTTCATGCAGATGTTTCAAATAATTTCAGACACACAAAAGTTCATTATGTGTATGCATCAAAAAATAACTTCTGAGAAAATGCATTTAAAATATTCAATTATAATTGAGTAGTTTTTGGTGGTTAGCAAAAAACCATTATTTAGAGAGCAATAATACGTCCTAGGGCCAGAAAATCTACCAAAACTTATCCGTTACCTTTTTTAACAATGTCATTGAGCAGTTTCAATTTTAAATCAGATATACGAATAATAATAGAAATCACTAAATGATTTTGAAACATTAAACTGTTCAAAATGAGAATGGTATTCTACATAAAATAACTGAAAAGGCATGACTCACCTCATCTGGTTCTGGAACAGCGAAAGTCACATTCAGAGGCTTCACGTGTTTGCTCTTGTATTTATGATCGAGAAGAAGTGGTGTGTACAACACATTCTTCCACTGTCGGCTCAATACAATGACTCCCTGCAGAAGAAAAATATAACCGTAATGTATTCAGAGTAGAATGTAATCTTTTTCTTTTACTTTGGTGACTTTGAGCATTCTATATAAAACAATAAATTATTAATTAAATTATCAATAAAACTTAAACTATACCTAGTCCAAAGCTAAAATGTTGCACACCTAGAACTGTTGCAAAAAGAAACGTGTCCTCAAAATTTGAAGTTTCTACCTTCAAAAATGTGGAATTTAGCATTCATTTCATTTCACTGCAGATTATCACCCTATGGTTTCAGAAGCTATAAAAGTTTTTACACAAATACTATTTAGAAGCAGAGCCCATATTGGTTAAGAACAGGGATTGGTTGTTTTCAAACTCTGATAGGGGACAGATCATATCTCAACAAGCACATGTTACAAGAGACTTTTCATGTATGGTATTTAAAATCTCAATAATTATTCAATTCATATTTCTCATCATCAACTAGAAAGTGAAACTTGCAATAATGAATTGATATTAAAATAAACATAGTTACCTGTAGTTATTAAGTGCCAGAATGGTACTTTATGAGATTGTGTGGGGGATGGGAAAATGTCAGTACGTATGTCTGTATGTGCGATAACTCAAATACGCTTTATCAGATTTTCATGAAACTTTGTGTACACATTTATAACGTCCATGGAAAGAAGCCTATTGATACCGGTACCGAAGTAATGCCCAATTTAGTGCCTATTTTATGGTAATATATTAGGAAGAATTTAGCAAATGCAAATCAGTTCTCATGGCAACATACTGTTTTACAGTGCTCATATAGGACTTTGGAAGTTACAATACATTTAGCTTTGACAAATAACATTATCCACATATTCCTTCACATATGCTTATCAAACTAGACCTTTGTTCTTCCATAAGCCCCGCTTAACAAAACGATCTGGAACTAAATTCGGAAATTGGTTTAAAAAACTTAATTTCTGCATATCAAAATTTGCAATTATCACTAATTAAACAAAAGCATTCTGGCACCTTGTTACATCAGTTTACCTGATTTTATTATAAGTGCAGAAGATGACTCACATTCAGACAGTTCTTTTACCACTACTGATTCTGAATTGGATCAGGAAATGAGCTCTGGCAGTAACAATTACTACAGATCTATAAGTTAAAAAGAAACCTGGAAGTTTGCAATGTTCGTATGACTATGGTGAGAGAAGCTGGCACTACAAATCAATCACCTTATATAATGCAATGTATAACATGTTGTTTAGAGATGATCTGTCCATAAGCAAAGCTCTAAAATAATTGGCTTCTATTCTTACCATGTGCTTTACACCAAACGGTATTCTGTAGGTAAATTTTTCTAGCTTGTTGAACTATAGAAACTACCACATAATAGCTCCTCTGCCATAAAGGAGTTGATAGCATGGCTCCCGTCCACCATGGTGACTTAGGTTTGATTCCTGGCCAGATCAGGGATTTTTCAGTAGTGGAAAATTTCCTTACTGGGTTTGGGACTGAGTGTTATGTTGTCCCTTATCCACATTCTCCAAGAGGTAATGGCAAATCTCTGCAGTATCACTATTGCCTGAGAGAGCCTTGGATGAATTGTGGTCATCCTCCCATGGCTTCGTTTCTGATTTGGACCTACCTTCGAGCAGAACATTATCATCAACATCAACAAAAAAATTAATGACACAGTTAAAATTGCATACCTGTCTAAGAGTGGATAACATGGGAAGATCAGTCTCTCTCAGGTTAGCTTCTATTGTTGTGAGATCACTTTGCAGAACGTATTTCTGCAGTACACTGCACAACTGGCAGGATGGGTCTTCTTGTAATGTCTTCGCCAAAGGAGTGTATCGCCCATAACGACTCTGGAAAGTAACCATTCCAAACATATGAATCAAATGCTGCACATTTTATCTGGATATAATTTCTAAATGTAGACTGATTTTTAATAAATTTGCTTCTTTACAAATTTTATGATCATTTTCCCACAGCTTATTTTTCAATTTGAAAGTATCTAATGTTCCGCATATATTCTTTTACTCTTGTATCGGTGTTTCTTTTTGCTTTTCCTATGTCAAAGTAATCACAATTTTCACAGTTAATTTGGTATACTCTTGGTTTTTTTCCCTGGAACGTTGTCAACATGACTAGATTTTATTAAATTTATCAAGGCACATAAAGAACTGGAAATATGGGGAAAAAAATTACTGGTATATTAAAAAATTGAAAAATCTTTGATGAATGTTGAATATACCGGAAGGGCAATCTGATCATGTAGTTCACAAAAAGTCAGGATCTTCCTCAGAAGGATTTGGCACCTGACAGTGTATTTGAAAATAGGTATGAGGATCCCTGAAACGTGCCATATCAAAATAATGATAAAAGTACAAGTAAAAAAAAATATAAGTCAATACACATACTAGTTAAATTTATTATATCAGGAAGTGTTTAAAAACATATAATTTAATTCTAGGAGATCAATTTTAGCACCCTTATTACAATCTTGCCTATTATTTGGTTGTGAAAAGCTTAGGCTTGATTTCTGGTTTAGCAAAAGTTCAGAAAATTTACCTTCATAGGCATATGAATTCCCTGCACATCTAATGCTTCAGCCATGAGACAAGCTACAATGCCTGTTGATCTCCTGTACATGCTGCGCACCATATGCACTACACGGATAGCAAACCTGTTGCTCGGATTCATCCATGCATTAATTGCAGGAGATGCTGTACTTAGCAAGTTCCAATCCAGCCTGAAATAAAGAATTCCATATAATTATAACATCCTATTAAAAAGAGCTTCTTTTGTAAAAGAATTAAGAATCCAGATGTTGCTCCCCAGCACAAACACCAGAAAAAAACCAACTGCAACCTTCAATACACAATGACACGGTAAAAAGTGCATGAGTTCCATCATAAGCTCTGTGCTTCAAAATGTTCTATCAACCGAGCGAAGAACCTAATGTGAACTTTAAATGATACCATGCGTGAGCCTGTAGAAAGCTACAAATAACACTAACAATACCGAGCGAAGCGGGTGGGATGGTAACATTTTGGACTTGCATTCAGCTAGTCCCAGGTTCAAATCCCGTGGCCAGCCAATTTGACATGGGTGTTGTCATGGTTTCCCCAGTCATAAAGACAAATGCGGAATTGGATATTTACATACCATGAATCATCCTCACCATTTCATACTGTATCATATCCATTTAATTTAACACTCCATTAAAATTTAATTTACTTCATTAAATACACTGACAATAGAAACAACTGACAAGCAATAGTTCAATGGCCTACCCTACTGTATAGACACAAAACCCGAACTCCTGATCTAGCCTTGAAGCTGAAAGGAGTATAAATACAGCTTGGGGCGGGGGGGGGGGGGGGAACAACACTAACGATATTAGTAACAGACTAATTAGACTTTAGCCCTTTCACTGTTAACTCAACTATACATTATGAGTTATAGAAGTATTATTGAAAATTTAAAGAAGGCAAAACCAAAGCCTTCCTCGTTTCCACGGATCCATCCGATCTCGGCCGTTGCCTATCCTGGTCCGGAGAGAGCAGGATTCAACGTGACTTTTCAAGTGCTGCTGTGACCCTTGTATCATCCGTTCAGGAGTTCTATGACAGCCCCCCTAGACAATCACGTGCACTTTCAGTGCTATCAGTGCACTACACACTGACATGGCCAGTGAAAGCATGAGCCACTCTTACAAGGGTGTATCCGTATCATCATCAAGTGATAACTTTTGGAACACTGAGGAAAATTTGAGTACAGCAAATGTGTTTCATTCATAGATAAAAATCTGCAGACTTTAATGTAAAACATTTGAGCTACGGTAGCAAATGTCATATTTGAGCAAATTTTCTCCACCATCACAGTGAAAACAACAGCAGTTAAAGGGTTAATGCACGTGATTTTCACTAATATTATTACAATTATATCAACTCCCAATGGACATGGTACTCTCCAAACTCAAAATGTCCTTATGTAGAATAGATAAATACTGGGTACAATACTAATTAATTTCAACAAGAAGTTAAGACAAACCTGGTAAAATCAATTTTCCTTGTGATTGGTGCACGAGGTGGTGCTGCAAAATTAAACCAGACAGTGCGGAATTCAATAACACAGGAGGAGGTGTTGCCATGACCCTCATCCTTGGTTTGTCCTGTGCTGGTGGTGGAGACATTAGCTCCAGGAGCTGGTGTGTTACTGGCTGATGTAGCTGCCCCAGAACCTGGCTCCCCACTTGCTTCCTGCCCAGATGTCGTCCCAGGTGTACCATCAGCAATGGTTGATTTAGTTGACTTTGAAGTAGCAGATGAAGGAGCATTATCAACTTGACTGGAGGCTGCAACATAGAAGCATCATTTAGCAAACTGCACAATGAAAACAAAGGAAGGTGTGGTTATTGGTACCCGTGGGTGCCTCTTAATGGTGTTATACGAGGCTGACTAGACGTTCTTGATTTTTGGAGACAGTCCACTACTGACCCTAGAGAGTAAATTCCCCAGTTATGTGTCCCAGTAAACAATTTTATCACCATCGAGTTTCTAAGTAGATAAAAAATTAGTACTTTCTGCAGATCTGTGAAACTCGTAAGATGCATTAACACGAATCGTTCTTTCAAAAATGTTTCCTAACTTTTCTTTTACTCTCTCCCACAACCCAAAAAACATACTTTTGAATAGCAAAATAATGAAAATTCATACAGTAAACTAAAAATAAACACAATTCCACTTTTTAAATGAATTCCAGCAAAAATTGTTTTATTTGGGTGAAATCTTAACATTAATTCAATTTTTTAAGGAATATTTTAATAGTTTTTAGTGCTTATTCCCTTGTCATTTTGTCAACAAATAAATGCATCGGACATGTTGCCACAGAGGTCAAATTTTGTTGCAGAAGTAATTTATTGTTCACTGCACAACATGCAGCCAAGGATATACGTTCCAGCACCATGTATGCACCATAGATTCTTAGTTCTATGGTTTCCCGAACTTTATTTTTTAGTACGATGCGATCACCCACTTGAGACAGCGGTGAGTGTAATTCATATTCAGTTCAGTTTTTAAGAAATGAATTTCCTAAATTCCTGCAGATATCAATACCCAATTATGAGCATTCACTAAGAACTTATGAAAAAGTTTCAAATAAGTCAGTATTTCATCAGTGATACTGCTTCTTACTCTGTACTGAAAAGCATAATTAACAATCAATCAAGAATTATGAGAGACACAATCGTTAACAAACCTGATGTGGGATTGGCAGCAGGCTGTGTTTCCAATTCATCTCGTGACCTCACAGTGTCAGTGTGACTGGTTTCTACATCAGTCTGATCTCCTTTCTCTTCATTCCCATTCTCCCCTTTCTCAAACTGTGACCTCTTTACAACCTTCAAGGAAACTCCTTCCAACCCACACTCAAACATAATGAAGCCCAGCTTGTCATCTACAGAACTGTTACTGTCTTCCAATCCATGTGGATTACCACCATGACGATTCTGTAAAAACAAAATCAGTATATACATATAAAGTAGAACATCGATAATCCGAATGTCAATGATCCAAGTAACTTTTTATTTATTTTATATTTTTTATACACCTATTTTTACCTTTACTGTCTCCAAGACTGGTAGATGTCTATATTCGCCATATAAACTTAGGTTGTTTTCCTTCTGTTTTTTAATGAAAACTTTTTCCAAATGTTCAGTTCTATCAGTTTTTGCACAGCTCTTACTAAGACACAAGGAATGCTTAAGGAGCACTATATATAAACAAACTGAAAAATTTTCCAATATTCAACATTTTTTTAAATATGGATTATGAATTTAAAAATGTCATAAAATTATTAAAACCTGAGCAAAAACCAATAGAATCAACTGTATGGGAAAAAGGCTTCATTAAAGAAGAAGAAAACAGAAATAACTTAGTAAATTTTGAAATTCTAAAGAACAATGACCCCGTCTTTCAAATCATAAGGCCAAAAGACATTTACCAATCTTCCAACAAACTCGGTAGTTGACCTCAGCTGATGTTAATAGCAAAGTTGAGTGGTAATTCTTTCCCAATGTTAATAGAACACTTACCCCATTTTCAGCAGGTTGTGGTTGGTTTGGTTGCTGTTGTGGAGGTGGTGGTTGCTGAGCATAGAAATCCACTCCTCTCAGAGGAGAAGTGACTCGTGCACATGTGAAGAACACACGAGAACAGTGATTTGGAATGGCAGTGATCACAGCATCCTTCAAAATTGAGCTCTCATTCTTCAGACGACGAAGTTGTGCATGGATTTTATCTGATTTATAAGAGAAATAATTCAATTTATTAATAGTCCACACACTTTACAGATTACAGAACATTTAACACAAAATATGTGTAACATTAGGTACTATATCTCGTCGTTATGGCAGAAGTCACCAACTCCAAAAATGGCCATTTTGAGTTATACATACTACTACATTGCTGAAAGAATGCTTTGTAGGCAGGTAGAACTCACTAATTACCATATTGGCCTGAATATAAGACGATATTTTTTCCCTGAAAATGTGCTTTTAAAAACTATACTCGTTTTATACGTGCAGCCTAAGACTCAACAACTCCCCATTCATGAATGCAGCTGTGCACGTGTGTAGTGGGTATCCCCATGCAAATGACGTACGTCAAACCCAAGGTCAAAGTAGCATGGAAATTCACTGAACTTTACCGAACTTAATTTTTCCCGAATTCGTGCTTCTGCTTGTACTGCACCAGGACCTTCTGATCCTGACTGCAATGTTACTTGCTTGGCGTCTCTATTCTCTATGTGTAAAGCTTTTGTTTGAACACCAGACATAGCAGACCATGTGGAAAAGAAAGCATCTTAATTGTCTCAATGCGTAAATAAAGGCGAGAGAAGAAGTTACGACACGAACTTCAAAACTCAGTTTTATGTGAAGCAAATGTACTAATAAGCTATTTTATTTATTTTTTCGTAACTACCCTTAAAAAATACAGGGTTGTTCCGTAACCTTAATTCGTTCCGTAACCTTGCTCGTATATCAATTTGCTCGTATCTCAAAGCAATTTTCCCCATTGAAATTAATTGAAATGCCATTAATCCGTTCCATCTCCAAAAATGCTACCCCCAATTGTTTTTGTTACTTGTTTTTGAATAAGAATAATGTATTTATAAATGACAAATATTGTATAAAAACATAATAAAAGAGAATGTAAAGCAAAAAGTACTGGTTTTATAAAGTGTACATACATATTTGTTACACTTTCTTCGCACCCATGGTTATAAAAAGAAATGTGATAAAGTATGTAAATGCACAAAAAGCGCAAAGCCCTAGAAAAACTTAGCAAAGATGCTTCGACAGCGAGGTAAACAAGCATAATGGGGGAATACGTGGGATAATGCGCGAGACGCACGAGGCGCAGGTGCAGTAAACTGGTGGGCCGTGTGTAGCGTCGCAGCTGGTCGTTCCTCGTAACTCAAATGTCGCTCGTATTTCAAAACAAAACTTCGCTCACTCGACAGCTCGTATCTCAAATATCTCGTATGTTAGGGCACTCGTATCTCGAGGTACCACTGTATTCGAGGTCGTCTTATTTTCGGGCCAATACGGTAATAGTTTTAATTATCTCTACTACTTAGTTAACTGTCAATTACATATTTAATTACATGTAATATGTTTCACTTAGCTATTCTTAATTATTGGTTATGTTTGAATGTATCCAGCTCTAGTTAGTAGAAGAGAAGGCCTTAACTACACCAGAGGGAAGTAAATAAATAAATAAGATCCACTTACTAATATTAAGAGTAAAGACCATTTCTTCCTGCTGTTTCTCGGATGTTTCTATATACACAGGTTCTCCGCCTGGAACTTCTGTGGTACCAGGAGCTGACTGATGACCTAAGAGAAAGGGTTTACCCACTTTACTCCCACTTGATTTCTTCTGTCCGCTAGGGAGCACTACAGGGCGATGGAATGTCTGCACTACTTCCCGAGCCTAAAAGCAAAGATGTCCCAATTTCAATTAATTTATTTTGCAGCCAATCACACATAAATTAAATATAATATGTTTAAGCTATAACTATTCCACTCATATGCTGCGTGCTTGATATTGACCTATAACGTTTAGCAATTCCTCGGATATAGATCAATCATGGCTGTTTATCTTAAAATATTCTCGTAGGAATCGCGAGGAAGCCGTTTTACCTGATAAAATGTCAGCTCGTTACTGCAACGTAACAGTATCGCTATGCAGTGATTGCTAGATTACTTCATCCAATGTCGGCACTAAATTGAAAACAAAAATGCCAAGCTCAAGGTTTGGTAATGCGTCTGTTGATGAAATTGATATTATCATAAAGGAAGCTAAACCACACAATACTGAAAGAAATATAAATTGCATATGGATTCAGTTACAAAAGTTCTGTGAAGATCATAAGTGCAATTGTATTGAATTGACTAGGGAATCTCAAATGCAGCAGATTGGGCTTCAATATGAGAAAATCCAACGGAGAAGTAAATTGTGTTTTTAACCAATGCCCATTCAAGTAGCGTGCCAATTTACAAAGAAAGTACATTATTGGAAAAAAAAAAGAAAAAATTGTTTTTATTTTGTTCTGATTTTAACTTCTCTTAATTTTGAGGTTAACTCTTTTGTCACTACTTTGTTGGTAGCATTGCTTAGTATTCCATAATGCAGACAGATCATTAATTTAGTATGCCATGATCTGACAGCTGACACTATTAATGATTTTATTTTAAACAAACCAAAAATAACTATTTATATTAGAATATAATATTGTTATTTATATAATCCGTTACATTTTATTCATGGAATAGTCTTAATAAATCCAACTCGAGGTTATGAGTTTCATCAGATAAATTCGCTCCAGCTGCGCAGTTGTGAATCTATCGATAAACTCGTAACCTCTCGTGGGATTACCTATGATACATATTTAATAGATTGTTGTATTATAACTGCACTCACTTGTTTAGACAGATGAAAACGAGCTGTAAGTCCATCAAAGCACACAGCAAACAGAGAAACACAGGTCAAGTCTCTAATGTTGTCCAATGCAGAGAAAGATATCATCTCTTCCACTACAGATGCCTGCAGGACTGTAATATTGACCTATGGAAAAGTAAAAGAAAAGAGAACAATATTTAATTATATTAACAAAACCTGTTTAAACAAAAATTACCAAGTACAGTAAAACCCCCTTTTTACATTCCTGTCATTTACATTTTCCTGCCTTTTACATCATTTTCTGCTGGACCCATCTTTTATCCTATTCCGATAATACATAGTGTTCCTGTCATTAACAACTTTCAAACAGTTGCATTTCCTGCCATTTACACATTTTCTTTATTGGCAACATTGGTTTTCAATGAAGAACTGCTTTCCCTTAACAAAATTTTCCGCTATGTTGCCAACTCTCTTAGACGCAGTGTCAGTTTTTATTTGTGTTAGTCCAGGTGAAGTTGGTTTTCTTCTGTACGGGTGCAATTTACTGCTTTTTAATGTATTGTAGTTATTCAAATAGCATAATTCATCGTAATTTGAATCATTGCCAGTGTTTTTGTTTTGCATAATTTTTGGTGGTATTATGAAGTTGAAATAAAACAATAGAAAATGCATTTCTTTGCAATGTGCAACATATTTTGTATAGATAATGTAAGTGTACATAGGTATCTATATTTATTTTCAAGTATTAAATTTTGCAATATATAACATTACAGCTATTACACTTCCTGCAATTTACACTTTCCTGCCATTTACACTTTTTTTAATCAGTCCCTTGAAAAGTGTAAAAAGGGGGTTTTACTGTAAATGGAGTCTGGAGACTAACTTCTAATGAAACATAAATATATACATAAAGAAATACAACCAGTGACAAGTATAATGGGGGAAACTAATATCATTTTTGGGACAATATTACAGACACCAGAAAATAGAATTAGCAGAAAAATAATAGAAAAATTATGGAAGAGTAAGAGTAAGATGGATTACAGAACTTAAGGGATATATGACAGAGCTACGTATTACAATAGAGGACTTAATATACAAAACAAAACACACTACACTACAGATGAAAATCAACAAACAGAGAATAGGAAGACTAGTTCCAGAAGCAGAAAGAAAATTGTGGTCAGAAAGGATGAAGAAGTACTGGGCTGACAAAAAGAAGAAAAACCTCAACCAGAAACCTGACTAAAGTGGTCCTATGAAGGCCAAAAAATTTAAATTACCGGTAAATAAAATAATAAATTGTTACAATCCCTGTACTTCTTGGAACAAATGAAAATATTCTTTCTGTTCCATCTTCTAAGCATTTTCACGTCAGTCTTCACCCTTTTGAAATAAATGAATTATTATTATTTTACGATAATTCTTGCGGGAATACACAGTGAAGTGGTTAATTTAAAACAACACACTTATTTTTATCACTCAACTTCACTTATTAAGTAGATAATTACCCATAACGCGTTTCACAAGCTATAACTTGCATCATCAGATGGACACTGCCGGTTTCACTGGATTGCTGGTAGATGGCTCTGTAGGAAGGATCCATCTTGCGATCAAGTCGTTTTCATTTGGTATGTCAAAATTAACTAAATTGTTCTTGTTCCTTTGGATATAAATTCTTTCCCATATACTCAGGTCCACCGGTTTATTTACACATTTTAATAATCTTACCGGTGGACCTGAATATATGGGAAAGAATTTATATCCAAAGGAACAAGAACAATTTAGTTAATTTTGACATACCAAATGAAAACGACTTGATCGCAAGATGGATCCTTCCTACAGAGCCATCTACCAGCAATCCAGTGAAACCGGCAGTGTCCATCTGATGATGCAAGCTATAGCTTGTGAAACGCGTTATGGGTAATTATCTACTTAATAAGTGAAGTTGAGTGATAAAAATAAGTGTGTTGTTTTAATACTATTATTTTATTTAATATCCAAACATGAGAACCTTATTTTACCCTAAAGAGTAGTCTTCAACCTTTTTTAACTAAAGGGCCATTTTCTATTTGGCGTAACACTAGCGGGCCACATTGATTTATTGATTACTAATAACATGATACGTAAGTAACATAAATATATTACAATATCTCTATGAACTTAGCAATTGTGGAACTTGTAGAAGTATCAATATAAATATTAGATGGAAATTTACAGTGAAGTGTTGAAATCTGTGTATATTTCCGATCTCAATCTTGCTACAGATTGTAGAAGTATATCACCACCAACCACCCCAAAAGGATTGCCACCTTTCCAAAATTGTGTGGGTGGTGATGTGATCAATTGGCCAGAAAAATCTAATCAGTAAAGCACGTCCACGAGTGTAGAAAAATCTCTAGGGGTCAACAGTATATCTTAAACGGGTCTGAAATAGTTCCTCGCTAGATGAATGGTCTCTGTATCTGTTTAGTATGTAGTAAATCTGGCTTCCACCCATGAGAAATTTTCCTCTATAGATTTTAAATAAGATTATGTTGATTACCTTGGGTAGCATGATGGTGCCTTGCGTCTGAGTGGACACAGATTCCTCATAAACATTGGCCTGCAATACCCCCTGCCCAGTGGGTGAGCTGACATTTCTCTCAGCTGTGCTGCGCTTGCTGCTAGCTTGAAACTGACTCAGGTATGATAATGACTGATCCCTTTTCAAGATGTTGGCTGCCTCCACTTGAGATATGCACTCAGAATGCAGATGATTCAGTACTGTGAGAGGGTGAAGACTGGATAGTGTCGGTGTGATGGCATCAATAAACCTGGGAATAAATTAAATATGCTGTAAATTAGACAATTCTGAAAAGTATATATAAGAAGGGTGCAGGTGATAAACATGACAAATGCCAAAACTAAAAAATACATGAAATGTGTTACAGTATTTCAATATAATTTGAATTACATGTTTATTTATAATAGAACAAAATTATTTTCAAATGAGAAAAATAGAAGTAACTACCAATTTTCAAATGAAAAGGACTTCAGGACTTATCAGGTTCTTCAATACAAACATCTTGCTTTCATTTTGGCAAACTTCGGCTTTCAGTTTTTTTAAATGCTAAATGTTGCTGCCCTTAAATGATTCTAAAAATTTCCACACCAGGTATGTGGTATCAGATTTAGAAATGACCACATAATCTGTAGAGAAGCAAAATTGTTAAAATCAGTGAACATACCAAAAGATCTGGAAATTTGGGAGAAGATTTATAAAAAGAAATTTGAAAGAACACTGATGAATTTCAAGATATCAGAAGAAGAGAACCTGATGAAGAAATTCGTCAAACCTCCACCAGGAGCATATCAGGATTTTCAGAAGCAGGATTTGTCAGTTGACAAGTTGCCAAGGATGGGGACAAAGGTCCTTGAAACATGTACCACCAAAATGTTGGTTAAGTAAAGCATAAGTGGTTTAGTCCAACTTATACTATAATTATTTTTAATTAATAATAGTTTCACGGGCTGAGCTGAGTGAAGGAATATAAAATATCAAAGCTTTCGGCCACTGTTATTTCCTCAGGGAAAATGAGCGTGGACTTAGGGATGAGAAAGCTTATATATAATTTTGGAGTAAAATGAAATTTTATGATTGGTAGTTGGTCAATACACTCCAACCTCTTCCCACCATTCACAAAGTTTTATTTTACTCCAAAATTATACATAAGCTCTCTCATCCCTAACTCCACAGTCATTTCCCTGAGGAAGACCGTAGAGATGACAGTGGCCAAAAGCTTGGATATTTTATATCCCTTCACTCAGCTATAGCCTGTGAAACCAATAGTGCTGAGAAAGCATCAAGTCATATGTATAATTATTTTATTTACTTTAATAACTGGTATGCAAGATATCTCAGAAAGTTTGGTATTTGAAAATAAAATATACCTTTGTAAAGATTCTAACACAAGTGGACTAAGCATGACATCCACATCTCCTTTCATTTTCAAAATAACAGTTGTTCTTGTTCCATACTCATTTTGAAGAGCCAATAGTTCTTCTTCGCAACCTGAAACAATGGAAAACTTTTCAGAATAAAATAAGTAATCATATTACCAAAATTATAAAGTGCCAACAAAAACTCTCTCCGCAGCTCTGTAATGTACACCCCCAGTCATAGCGGGTATACCAGAGTAAGCCATGTTAACTATTGGTGTTCATCTGTTTGATATTGTTGATGAGTCAAAAACTGGAATAAGTAATCATATTAAATCTATCATTAAGATTTTCAAAAATAAATTAAAGCGAGTGAATTTATATTGTCAAGAAAATGGAAAACATTTTCAACAACTTCTGTAAAAAAGGTGATTTTTACATTACTCTTATTTCTTACTTCATAAATGATTGTAGCAGAACATTATAACCATACGCTAGCGCTGCCAACTGACTTCTGTTCCTTAGTAGATTCCTGCCTGCACAAGTGCTGTGGAGCGACTTCTCTTGATGGCACTATATCTTATCATGTTATAGTGTGTCACTAATAACAAATTAACGACAAATGTACATGTAAAATACTTATAGGTAAATCACTCGTCCAACTCTGATTAGAGGTAATGAATTTAGTGCTAGTGATCCAAAACAAAATCTATAACAATCTGAAGGTGAACAGGGCTTGTCAAATCCCCATCAAAATAGCCTAAGAAATGTTGTCCAATACATTTTGTAACAATGAGTTTTCCAAACACTTGTTAACACATCTAACCTATAAGGGAGATCGTTCTGAGATGCCATTCAGTCAAAAATTAATAGAATGTCTGGGGAGTGCAATGAATTAATAGGCCTATTTATGTGTAAAATTGTTTTGAGATGCTGCATGCATTTTGCGAGATTCGGAGCAAATGAATTTAAATGGCCCTACATGCAGATTAAAAAGAGGCCTGCTGATGGAGGCTGTGACGGACTACTACAATGTCGGTTAGCAATATGTTAAGAAGATCTTGGGACAACCGAGTTTATAACATTTGCCAAGCTGTGTTTTCCCCCTTTTCCTTCAGCATATTAAGATCCAAAATTTATTTGCATACACAGTGAATTTTGAAAGCTGATGAAAATATCGGTTGTGATCTGCAATATTCATGTATGTGACACTGCATCAGTGTTGCAAAATAACTTACATTGGAAAAACAAAAATAAATTTGATTGTAAGACACAAGGGGCACTTACGGGACAACAGATATAAACTTAAAATATAAACAAACTGAAAAATCTGCTTTTACTCATCAATTTTGGACCACAGACCATGAATAAAAAAAAAAAAAAAAAAAAATAAAAAAAATAATAAAAAAAAAAAAATAATAAATAATAATAATAATTGGTACATTTTGAGAATCCAAATGAAAACGACCTCACTGCTAAATAGATATGCCCAGTAAACCAAGCAATTAATCTCAGCTGATGATGCAGACAAGAATATCTACGAAACATTGTTCTGTGTAAGTGAAAACTTATAATAGTGAAATTGAATGGTAACCCTACTCAATGTCACTATGTCTTCTTCGTATTTAAACTGTTATTTATGATACACTCACCGGTTTCCAGATCATCTGACTCAGAGCCCAGGAAAGCTGACGCATCCCATGCATAAGGGTGGGTGGGAGTTTTACTCGGTGGTGGAGGTGTTCCATGATGTTCTCCATTTGATCTGTTCACCATTTTCAGGGAGGTGAAACCTTCTGACAATGTCTCAAACCTAGGACTGTATCTCCCACCTAAAATGGTAATAATATATAAATATAAATAAAAAATAAATAAATAAATACATATATATGTATTTATTTTTAATAGCCTATATAGGGCTGCATGCATATCCCATTCAGCATATTTTAAAAATTTATTTATATCTAATGACTAGAAAACATGTAAAATTCCCATTTGCAATAAAACAAATTTTTATGCAAATTTAGCCTTGTATAACAGCCATTTCACGGAAAGTGAACCTGAAGTGTCTAGACCATAACAACCTTTTAATATTAATTTAAAATATGTCATCATTGAAAAATTATTAAATTAATTTTCAGTACTTTGTGACCAGGATTTTTACAGACTAAAAAATCCAAGACCTCAGCGATCTGGCATCAAAGAATGATGCCACCTGTGATAAAAGTCAAGTCTGTACTTCTTGTTTCACACCATCATCATCAATGAAATGTTTTCCACCAAGGAATTTCTTTAGATGAAGAAAAATGAAAATTGCTTGGTGCCAAATCCGGACTATAGGGAGGGTGGTCGGATTGTTTCCAACAAAATGATGAGATCAGATCTTGAGTTGGTTTAGCTGTATGTGGCCAGGCCACATTCTTCCTACAATCTGGATTTGGTACCAAGCGATTTTTATCTATTTCTTCATTTAAGGAAATTCCTTGGTGGAAAACATTTCAACAATGATGATGTTGTGAAACAAGATGTTGTGAAAGAAGAAGTCCAGACTTGGCTTTCAACACACACGACATCATTCTTTAACGAAGGCATACAAAATTTGGTTTCCCATTACGAAAAGTGCCTGAATAACGGCGGTGACTACGTGAAGAAGCAGAGTAAGGTATAAGGTAATGAATGATGATAAAGTATTTGGAAAATAATGTTCTGTTACTTTTTTAAAAAGTATCGGCACTTACTTTAAAAGCATGCCTCTTATTAAATAAAATCATAATGAATTAAATCATCCAGGAAGTCTTGGCATCAAGGTAAGATAACTGTATTAGCAAGAAAATATAATCAAAATAAACAAAATAATAAAATAAAATTATAACTAAATAAACTAAATAATAACTAAATAAAGAACAAAATTAAAAATAAAACTAAATACTGAAATAAAATCAAAACTAAACAAACTAAATCATAACTAAAAAACTAAGCAAACTTAAATAAAAGATAACGAAAAGAAATACAGTTACAATGAAATGAAACAAAATGAAGTACAAGTGAACAAAATAAAATAAAATAAAATAAAACTAAATAAAATTAAACAAATATAACAACAAAATTCGGATCACTCTTGAATAGCCTAGCAAAAGAGGAACAACAGGCTGATACAAATTTTGTAATAATTTTCCATATATTTACAAGAACTTACCAATGTAAATAAGTCTTCCATCCTCTAAACGCTGGAAAAGAGGAACTGTGAAAGCATCACATCCAGAAGGCAATGAAGACTGGGCCCAATTGTTGCAACCAACCTGAATAACAAAGAGATTATAGTTATATTTAAACCAGAGATTTCCACTCTCACTGATAAAGCAGGTCATGGCCTGCCACAGGCTGTCATCTCTCGTAGAAGACAAGAACTATGACAATGCCAATCAAGTGATGCAAAGGGTATGGTAGGCTCATTGCTGTTCAGAATTAATTGTGTATATTTGATTACTTCACTGTGAATCCCGGTTACAATTTTTATTTATCATTGCTGTTCGTTTGAGTGAATCAAAAATTTCAAAATTTGAATATTTAGACTAATTATGGTCAAACAAAAACAGTCATGTGCAACTTGCCTATAATGGTAATTAAGATGCTTGTATGAAAATTATGACACAAGCAATGCGAGTTTCATAAGCATCTTAATAAAAGCTATTATAGGCTTGTTGCATAATATACTACAGTAGAGTCCTGCTATTCTGAAATAATTGGGACCGAACACCGTTCGGTTTAGTGGGAATTTGGAATAGGCGGATTTCATGAATAATATCAATGCATTGACTTGTTAAGGCGTTAAGTTAAGTGCAGGGAATTGTATAAATGGAGCGGACATATGCTGTAAGTAACCAGCTTGGTATCAGGCGTTTCCATCAACCTTAGGCTCTATGTATGTCTCTATTTAACTTCTTAGTATAACAATAAATGTACTCCTAGAATTTGTAGGAAGTTTATATAGTGAAGTTATAATCAAATTGAAACTTGAGATGGAGGTTTAACATACGTAACTTCACTTAATTCAAGTACTAACCTGAACATGTTTCGAGCAAACTATCGGCAATAGCTGCACATGTATGGGAGAAAGACCATGAGATAAATGTGGAACCGGAACTTCTTAAATGTGTCCAAGGACACAAACAGCTCACAATTTGGGAAAAGATTTATATTTACAAAAATCAGGACCAACTCATGAATTTCGAAATACCCGCGGGGATGGATCTCATCAAGAAGTTCATTAAACAACCAACAGGAATTGCTGCCAATACACAACAGACAGATGGAGTATAGCTGATGATGAGTCATGAAGTTTGCTCGAAACATGTTCAGGTTAGTGCTTGAATTAAGTGAAGTTACGTATGTTAAACCTCCATCTCAAGTTTCAATAAATGTACAATTTTTCCTGTTTTTAAGTTAAAAAAATCAGTATTTTTCCTGAACTCTGTTCAGAATAGGCGGATTTTCAGAATAGCGGGGTTCGAAATAGCGGGACTCTACTGTATTATTCCATAATTGCCTTTTGTAGGAGAACACAGATGTTGTAATTTATTATTTATGTAATTTATGAAGGGAACACTGCAGCCTGTGGAACCCAAGCAGAATATAACCTGACTTATGTGGTTTCATAAGGAAACCATGTATTTACCACTGTAGAGAGTGAATCCATTTTGGCACAAAATTTGACAAATGAGCTCAAATGCTCAACTTAAAGAACAGTTGATAGCCTCATGAAATAGAAAATGAATGCATAGAGTTTTCTTACCTGAGACAGATGATTTACATAGCTGGACATGAGTAGTGGAGAATCTATGATGGGTTTGTTAACTTGCATATGCAGGTTCACTAAAGCCATGTCTTCTTGTGATGAGACTGCTGATATAAAAGATGTGCTTGATATGGAATGAGTGTCTGATGAATCCAACAGCACTCCATCTTGACTCTGCAACACATTTATTTCAATTAATTTGAAAGAAAAGAAAATCATGGCATTTATTAAGATGTGAGTAAGTTTATGAAACGAATGTATCAAATCAATTAAAGTAAACACAGAACAACTCTGAACCTGAGGCGGAGCAGGCAGAATCACATGACGAGTCATAAGCGGATGAGGTTGTTGCAGTGTTGTGCAGTTAACGGACCTTGCTGCCTTGCTAAAGATATGTACTTCACTTATTCCTTTGCGCGCTCAAAATCTATTACATATAGGTCTTTTCTGAAATCACCATAAGAAAGCTGTATTTATCTGGAAGCCAACTGTCCAAATCCCATATCTGTACGATGCTCCGTTGAGGAGAAAACGGCTTATTTAAAAATAATTAAATAGATTAAAACAATGCTTGCTTGTTCCTCTTAGTGAGTCGGCATGCATCTCCCTTCTCTATCTGTTAGACAGAGACAGCTGCGCCTGCTGAGTCATCAACGCCGCACGTTGCGTAACATTCTACTGGCTTATCATATGTGCAGAGTTGATTTGTGTTTAATATAATATCAGCTGTTCCCTAGTTGGCTTGGTTATGCTACACCCCTGTAAAACTAAATCAGGGTGGTAATCAATAAAATGATTACTTCAGCATATGCAAAAGCAAATGCTGATACCAACCTATCATAACCTAACTGCCTGATGAATTACCATGAGTCAATATTAAGAAAAGCAAAAGAAGTGGATAGGAAAGATTGAAACTGTAAACTTCAAATAACAAATATGATTATATTCCACGTCTGCAGTAATATAAGGGTCATTCCACACAAAATTTAAAAGGTTATGACCGTGGTGTCTCAGATTTTTTGCACATTCTGTTACGTGAATTTTTAAGTTGTGGAAAGTGAAATGGTCATGTATGAAAGTAATACAATTGGTGGTTTAGCTGTAATGATCGACGAAATGTTAGGGGTGTTAAGATGGAGCTATTAACTAAAAATGTTCTGGAAAGCATTTCTTCAAGTTATAGAAAAGGCAAATGATGAAATAATATTGAAAAATCCTTCACTATGATAAGGAATTGCAGACTTGGAATAAATGGGGACAAATGACGGCCATAAGTAATATTTTGAACGAAACTAAATACTGTGTTGGCTTACATTTGTGTTTTGTCAAAAACACTTAAACTGCCGGTATCTAGTTTATGGACCAAATTTTTACTGCCGAAGTAGTTATTTATGTTATTTTCAATTTAAATCATTAATAGGCACATGATAATAGTACTAGTAGGAATAATAGTATTTGTAGTGGTTAAAATGAAGAAAATGGATAATTATTTATTTGTACGTAAGGGAACAGAATGACAGTGACATCTGGTGATATCCTCAATAATACCTATGACATGCTAGCACTATTTTTTCTTTATCCTTAAAGGAGTCGGTCCATAAAATGGAACCTTACATAGATGGAGAGAGTTTTTGTATTATTGTTTCTCAGGCTTCCAACCAGGTGAGTTAGAGGTTTGGTTCCAAGCTTTCGGCAGCTTTAGAAGATGGCAGCGGAGATAGCTGCTGAAAGCTAGAAACCAAACCTCCAACTCACCCAGTTGGAAGCCCGAGAAACAATAATACATTGGTTGAAAGCCCAGGAAACAATAATACATTCTCAACACTGGGAAAGCCTCAAGGAGAGAGTTCTGTTCAACAATGATTACTGAAGTGATATTAATAGTATAAGAAATACCTTCTAAAGTTGTATAATCACATTTATTCGTGTTCTTTCATATTTTCAGACTACCGTGACTATTTTCGCCGTATCTATATTTTCAACAATCTCAACAGAGAGAGAAAAAAACAAAAGAGGGTAACAGAACACTGAGGGCTGAGTTCCATTATAAATTTCTGTTTCCTTTGTGAGTACATTACACAGTACACTACAATTACGATTCAAAATAAATAAGGATTATAATTGAAGGATATAGCGAGAGATGTTTTTAAACATACCTGTGCCTCTGAGACATCTTGCAATCCTGTCAGACTATCTCCATTGCTGTAAGCCATGTACCTTGGACTAGAAGCTCGTTGCTGACTGTTGCCAAACCTCCTGTGTGGAGTCGCCATGCTTAGGACTCCACCTCCTTTCTTTTCATCATCTCCAACTCCTGATATTCCCTAAAATAACAGTGTAAAACATGGGCATGTAGTTGAACCAATATAACAGAAAAAAAATGGATCTCTATAAAGTTCTAATAAGATTAGAAGGAAATGACTTTACTGAAGTAATCAAGTGGAACTCTTCAGTTTTCTGAGCTGTTCTGATATAGTTTGCTAATTAATATTTCTTAAAATAGTTTCAACTGTTAGGAGATGGGGGAAATTTAACAAACAAATTAATCTGGAAAACTGAACTATGATTTAATTGGAACATATAATTTAACGATGCCGCTATTTGCAGATGATAAAGTTATATTGACGGCATCAGAGAATTCTCTATAACAGTTTTTATATGCATTAAATCAGCTGCCCTCTGCATATAATTTAAACATATCTACAGTAGAACTCCAATTATAACAATTAATTGGGACTGGACCCAATTCGAATAATCCACTATCCGGATAATTCAACAAATCATAAGAAATGGTAATTTCTTTTAAAAATTTCAATTTTACAATTCTGTGCTTAGATAAAGTGTCACATCTTGATCATATCGGTCAGGGTAAATTGTTTTGCTGACAAACTATCGATTCTGTCTGCTAAAAGTTTGCTTTTTTGCAAATAATCAGCCTCCTCAAAGCTCGCTGCTGCAATAACCACTTGAATACGGCCTTAAAGCAATCCGGATAATAATTGGCGATCTGGATAGTTGGAGTTTGGGTAATTGGAGTTCTACTGTATTTATAAAACAAAAATTTTAGTTTGAAAGGAAAACTCCCTTTAAGAACAAAGATAATAATAAACAATAACATAATTGATCAGATACAAAATATTAACTATCTAGGCTATGAAATAGGTAATTTTAAACAAAATGATACACAAAGCAAATACAAAGATCAACAATACGTGGTAGACTCAAACAAACATTAAACAAAACAATAAAATACATGATTTAAAAATTTTGTAAGGTGTTAGTCGTACCATCTTTGTTGTTGTTGTGTGGATGTGAATGTTAGATATTAACAAAAAAAGAAGTCAGACTCTCAGACAGATAGAATGTGCAGAGATGAGATTTCATAGTCTGGTGGCAGGTTATAAAAGAACAGAAAAAAAAATGAAGACATCAGAAGACAAGACAAGTTATTTACAGCATGTTCAAAGGATAGAAGACCATCAGACCCCAAAACAGCTATTAAAATCAGACTAACAGGAAAAAAAGAATTCAAGGACAATCCACAATTTGAGACTATATCAGGCCAACAGGCCTAAACTGTCATAATGATGATGATAAAGAGACTTAATACTAACCAAATCAGGACTACGCCCAAATTGTTGGTTCCGATGTTCTGGTGTATGAATCTCATGATCACTGCGATGGCTAGAAAGACGAGATCGTCCTTCAGGGCCAGCAACTGTACTCGTGGCTACAGCAGTAGATGGCAAGGTGTGGACACCACCAGGCATTATACTTAACTCGCTAGAAAATTTTTTCCTATAACAATCCAAAATCAAACAATATATTAATAACTAGGGTTCGGATGTTTATGACAAGTCATGGTTTTGTCCTGAACTCTGTTCTCGTCACAAACCCAAATTAAACATGAATTGTACGCTTGTTATCCTAATCGGACCGTTTTTATTTTGCATATAGTCATATTTTGGTCTTTTTTGTGGTCTTGGTCATATTTTAGCCATTTTTGTAATTTAATGCCAAATTCAGTTATAAATTCAGTCAGCGTAATGTGACTCCCTTGAAAACTGGCTTATGAATGAAACCACACCACTTCCAATGACAATATTTCAATATTGGACCCATGCAGGCCTCGGTGCATCTATCCACGCAGGTTCAGGTAGAACAAATTTTACTGTACTTAGTGTAAATACTTAAATTTTTTTCAAAGTAAATATAATTTAAGAAATAGATTGTTTCGAACACATGTATTCATGTAAAGAGATTTTACAAGGGTTTACAAGGTGAGAATATATATACCTTCTTAAGGTGAAATGTACAACTCTTTTTTTCTATCATCTAGAAATAATGTCGTAAATATGAAGTGGAATCATTATTAACTCAACTGCCACTTAACTAGCTGTTGTTGCATTTGTTTTCTAATTGTACAAGTCATGCCACTTTGCATGTACTACTTTATTATTAGAATGAAGCTTAATCAAGTATTCAAGAAGCAACACTGTACAATCAGAATTTCACATCTTTTAAAAAATGAAGTATCTTCCTTATCCCATTCTTGCATGTGGGTGTTCAGTTATTAGCAATCATACCTTGGTGTAAATATAATTTAAGAAATTGATTGTTTCGAACACATTGAGTCATGTAAAAAATTTACAAGGGTTTACAAGATGAGAATATACCTGTATCTTCTTAAGGTGAAGTCACTGACTGTTCTAAATTGTTTGATACAGTTTTAAGTCCTTACTCTTATCTAAATCAATAACATATGTATCAATTACAAGTTCAATATTCCAATGACTGTACATATAAATATTTTATCAAAATATTATTGTCAAAAATACAGATTCAGAGCTCATTACAGAAATTTGATACAATGAAGAAGAGGATCTTTCAGCTAAATTATTAGCTATTTCATGTCTCTTTGGAAGCCATGTAACATTCTCTATGTATGATATGAGTAAATAAAGTGAGGGAAATTCGAAATCAAGAAATCAATTGAATCAATCATTCGAAATCAATCACAACAAAATCTCACACCTGTTTACATCCATATTTTGCTCGCAAAAGGTTAAGAAGGAAGGAAGAACCTTGCATGCATAATCTGCAAATGGTAAATCGAGAGTTTGATGTACTTTAAAATCCCGTAATTACACAAAAATGTATTCACTTACTAAGAGACTATCTCCCTAAATGTATTAATTTGCCATTTTTGTTGGTTATTATTAAGAATGGTACATTCTAAGATTGCATGGTGGAAGGGAAAAATAAATGTCTGTCTGTCTGTCTATCCATCCATCCGTTTGTCTGTAAAAGTGATAACTTGAATACTCTTTATCAGATTTTCATGAAACTTAGTAGGCCTATATGCACTTATAACATCCATAGAATGAACACTATTGATTCTGGACCAATTGGTTGACCAGTACTGGAGTAAGGACCCATAAATTAACAGTTTAAAAATAGCAAATCATCACTGCCGCATCAAGTCTATAAAATGAATGTAGAAACCATGGCCCCAGTAGCCTTATTCCGTTTTTGATATGCAATACTGAAGGCTTTGACTACAATGCAGTCAGATGTTTGTAAATTTATTATATCACGCCTTGCTTTAGATGAGAGGTGCTTATTGTAATTTCGTTCTGTTAATATTCTGGTTAACCCACTTATTCCTTCACATATGCTTATCAAACTTTCATAAGAAACTATGGTCTAAAACTCAATAATTTCAGAAATATGGTTTATTAACTCCATCTGGCACGTCGTTATATCAGTTTCCTTGATTTTATTTTATATGATCATCAGATGAATATTTTTATACGGTAATTTCTGTTTATTTCATAGCAACAAAGTGTTTAAGGGAACAACGAAAAACAATATACTTTATTGTAGTAAGTTCTGTTTCTCTGAACAGGTTACAGGCAGTGACTAAAACAACCCACGGCATTGTTATTTAGATTTACATTATATTTATTGATTTCTGTTTTATTATTCATTATTTAATTAGCTTTGTAGTTATCTACTAAATAGCCACAATATCCAAATCTTTCTCAAAGATATTCATTCTCAACTTTGTTACTTTAAAATTTATAAATGAATTCCGGACCTCCCATTATATTACCTAAGAAACATTTCAGAACAATCTTGGACTAAAGTGTTAAAATAATTAATAAATAAATAAATTTAAATTTTAAAAGTATAGAATTGTTATTTTAACACATCAAAATATAATATTAAATTACTCTGTTTCTAAGAACTAAAATACTGTATCAAAATGTAAATGTTATTTCTTTGATGCATTGTAATGGTTTAATACATACTGATTTATGTAAATTAAATTGTACAGCCAAAACCCCTTAACAATCTATATAGCAATCATTTAGCCTAGAATTCCTTAACACAGTACCTCCGCATACTTAGTAGGAAACAACTGATGTGTTGTGTTTGTAAAATCAAGTAATTATGAAAAATGCTTCGATATTTTGCTCATCATTCTCTTGTTCTTCACTGTGGATCAGCTACCAAGCTATGGACTTAATCCAAGGCTTTATTTGGACGCCAGAAAAAAATTAATGCACCAAGCTATGGATTTAATCCAAGGCTTTATTTGGATGCCAGAAAAAAATTAATGCAGTCATTTCCAAACCAGGCACAAATCCAACAACAAGTAAATTTTTAAAAAATCTGTTTATAGTGCTGCATAACATAAGAACTAAGCTGATTAAAGATGAACAAATAACTGGGAGTCAATGATATTTGTTCACTTATTACAACTGATTTTCAACTATTTGTTCGTCTTTAATTAGTGTATTTCTTTCAACACTTCTTTCTTTCTTACTCGTAGTTTTACCCCCCCTTTTTTTTTAAGAATTACGCACCCATATACAAGGCAGCTATCAGTCAGGAGAAGGATTATCTATTGATCTCACAAACATACTTTTTTGACCAGAAAAGGATGTGGAGGGTCTCCCTGGGTGAGCTGATTTGTAATGAAGACTACTAAGAGGATTGTTTTCATTTTCCACAATTACTTGAAAGCATAACACAGCACACCAAATTGTTCTTTGCCAAAGAAGGCTGTGGTAGCATGTTTTACCATCATGATGCCTTCACCCTCAGTGTCCAATCACTGCCAGCTTTTGTACTGATTCTAACTGCCTACAATGCCAGGGTTTTTTACACAAAAATGCACAACTCGATATATTAAAAATATTCATAGAAGACAGTCTTTCTGCCCCATGGGGGACAATTTTTCTACTTAAAATAATAGAGAGAGTATGGAACATTGTGGTCTCACAGGTGATTGCCTGTGTGGTCTCATAGTTAGCGTCGCTGGCTATGGAACCACAGACCCAGGTTTGATCCTTTGGATTTTTCTGAGGTAGGGAGATCTGGAACAGAGTGCAGTCAGCCTCGAGATACAAACTGAGGAGCTACTTGATAGATGATGCAGCGGTTAGATGACAGGCCTTGTCCCTCCAAGGGACTATAGAGTTTAGTTTAGATAGTATTATATTATGTTTCCGTTATATTTAACACCATATATTGGTATGATCATGATGTCTTTGACACTACTGATATCAAATAGATCACTATTGCTATCACAGGGTAATCACTTGTGTTGAAATCACACTGTTCAAAATGCTCTAATAATATTATTCATCACCTTTTTCCAGCAACAAAATCTCGAGACCCAAATATATCTCGATTACTTCAAAATACAAAACCTACACTGAAATAGTCTGATAATAATCTGTTTCACTTGCCCAAAAACACCCTCTTCCGAAGGCCAAATGTCCCATAAATTACAGGAAGTCTGTTCCTCTTGATTTATATTTAAAGGTATGCTTCAAAAGTATGCATTCTACTTCATAAAACTAAACTCTGATCTGATCGTCGCTGGCAGCCAAAGGTATGGACAGTAGAGCCGAGCGAATAAACGACTGGCAGTTTAGAAGACACTCTCGGGTGAACAGCTTGGAGCTAAGAGGATTACAGAATTCTGTGGCTAATGGTTACATGTGCTGATTGCCAAACATGTACTGGGTCTAGTAAAAATGTATCACATTATATTACACTGCTTATCTGCAAATTAAAACCATTAGAGCAAGGAACTCCATACAAAAGAACACTGAGTTTATCAGAAACCACCTCACCTTGTAGCTGTAGTTGTGATATTTCCATCAACGTCTTCAACAACTAACAAATTGCACTTGTTGAGGGAGGAGCCACAACTGGTTGACATGCATACTTGCTGGATAACTTCTTTAGGCGAGGAGGAAAGTTTCTTGATTCTTGCGTTACTGTCGACACTATCCTGTCTATTTAACACAACACGCATAAGGTCATGAACATGCAACATGCATCAGTCAGACATGCCAACACAGCTTAGAATAGCATAAGATATCAGGGTACAACACAGACAAACAAACAGATTCACAACAAAGCAATGTGAGGTGTGATTAGAAAATAAGGTGAATGAATGTGGCAAAGTTGAAGATTTGTTTGTGTGAATTTTGTTTAGAGTGTTATTATCGTAGGAATAAAAATAAAGTGTAGGGAAGAAGAATAGAGTAAATTTGTGATCCCAACACTGATAACTGCTTTCTTTACGTACAATAATTAGACTTTTTTATCTTAATTTTCCTACAGTTATCTCTTATTTTTCATTACGAGTCTTCTCACTTCACTAGGGTTACCAGATGGTTATGGATGGAAAGAAGGACTTACGAGAATAAAAGGACAGGACAAAAGCATTAAAATTACTGAACGGGTGTTTTTGTGGCATACATTTATCTGCCAGTATTAATTTAATGCAAACGAGCCTGTATGTACATTCTTATTCATACTATTTCAAATTGAACCTCACAGACAAGTGCTCCAGATCAACAGAGACATACTGTATGTCCCCAGCAATGCTAACTTAACACTCGGCTTCTTTATCAAAACGGCCCTTTTTGAGGCATTTGTATATCACCTCCAACTTGCATTTTCTTTTTCCCATGTATAGACTAACTGCAAAAATTAAATTCACAGAATAAGGTAATTAATATTCTGTAACCTCCTGGTGAATACTAATAACAACAGAATCTAAATTCAACATTTACTCCAGAAAGATTAACACCGGTAACAATACAGGTGAATTTAGGTGACCTCTACAAGCACACCGAGAAAACCACTGTCACCATGTGGAAGCAAAGTTTGAAATTCTACGGACATTGGCAAGAATGGATGAGTACTGTCTGACTAAGAAGATATTCAAGTACATCACTGGACTGAAAACACCTACAAAGTGGGTAAAGAGGTAAAAAAAAAAAAAAAAAAAAAAAGATGCAATAGAAAGTGGACTTACAGCAGACATGATTCACAACAGAAAAGAGTTTAGAAACAGTTGACAGCATCAAAATATTCAAAGAGAAAACACCAAAATGTAGGCCCAAGCTGGTAGTATCTGAGGAAGATAGAAAGATCACAAGTGAAAGAACGAAGAGGTTCTGGGAAGAGAAGAAGAGATAAACCAGAAAGCATTAGGTTCCATGCGGTCCACAGATGGCCAAAATTGGGGGGGGGGGGAATTAAATTAGCACAAGTGTGCAAAGAGATTACGATTTTAGTATAAATTAGATTGGGACATGATGTTCAGAGACATCTTTTGATAAAATCTGGAAACAAAAGCTTCCTTTTCAATTATTTAAAAAAATCATTGCTTATATAAAAATATCAAAATACAACATGTTTTGAAAAATAAATACAGATGCCAGGACAATCTTAAAATATATGGACATATCCTGCTCAATACGGACATCTGGTAACCCCACGCATTAGCCTTATATGTGAAATGGAACAACATACGGTACTTAACAAATATGCACATTTTTCTCATCACCGCAAAACTTCCGACTATGTTAGTTTAACTCTTATCCTTACCCTCTAGGTTACATTTATTCCTCGCATTACAAACAAAATTAAATTGTAGGTAGGAAAGGAATTCTAGCAACCATATATAGTAAAAACTTATATCAGAAATCATTTACTGTATTTTCTGATCACATCTCTTAACAAGAAATTGTAAACTGATTTTGTAATGTTAAATTTAATCTGAGTTTATTTTATATGCCAAGATTTATAGTTGTAGTAATATACTGTATTCCAGTGACATGACATAATATATACAGTAGAATAATTTCCTTATTTGCTATGTTTTGTGATAATTTAACATGGCATTATGAGACCAAAGATAACAGTTTTAGATATATGCAGCATTTAAGAAGAGTTTTGAATAAATTTTTACAGAACCAGAGTAATATCATGACTATATATTTTTATCAAATATCACTTAACAACTATCATTAACAAGAAGAAATTAGTCTTTTGTAAGATTATACTGAATGAAGATCACTTAGATAGAAATACATAAGTATAAATAAATTAACCTAAACCATATTAGAGTATGTAAATGTATATACTTAAATCTAAAACAATAAATAGAAGTACAGTGATAGGGATAAAGTTTAGGTTTTGAGTAATATGTTCGTATAGTTTGTGGTGCCTGAAAATTTGAATTAAAATAAAGCAGTATTAGTTAAACTCTGCTCGCTTTGTCTTAAAAGATGCTATCTAAAGTTTCTTGAGGTTTGTATGATGCACATGAACAAACATTTGTAAGGAGTCCTCCATGTCATCTTTATGGGTCAGTATGCTGAACAACTCTAAGCAAAACTGTCATTAATACAAATATCTTTATTATCATTAACAGCCCATATATTAATTTTTCCTTTCTTTTTAATATTGTTTAAATTGGTCCGTCCACCGCTTTTGGACGTCCTTCTCTTGGTTTACACTGTAGGAGAATTCATGGAGTGAGATCTACGTCCATTCTTAAAATATGATTAAAATAGTCTTCCTGTTTTGTTTTGGTCATTTTTCAACCTCCGATGGGGCATAAAATGAAAACCACAGTGAAAATCAAAACTGTCTTATTTGGAACATTTAGATACACCTTCCAGGTACTTCTCTACATAGTTGCTGCTTCGATTGAGACATTTTTCTTAGCATAGTTCCAATTTTCCAATACCCTCTTCATAGAAGCTTGCTGCCAGCGTATTGAGAAGGATCTTCACAGCATTTTGAAGTGTTTTGAAGTTCTTCGTTAGTGTGGAAGCGCTGTCCTCCCAGATCTTTCTTCAGCTGCCGGAAGAGATGAAAGTCACTCGGCATGGGTATGAGTTTTTTTAAATCCATTGTGACAGAAGATGAAACGTGGATTTGTTACAACAATCCAAAATCAAAAGAATAATCCATTACAACAATCCAGAATCAAAAGAATAATCCAAACAATGGATGCACACAAATTTCCCAAATAAACCCAAGATCTGGAAGGACAGCACTCCCACACCAACAAAGAACTTCAAGATGGCCTGAAGACCTCTCTCAATACGCTGGCGAAGAGGGTAATGGGAAGTTGGTACCACGCTAAGACAAATGTCTCAATCGAAGCGGTGACTATGTAGAGAAAAAGCTGGAAGGTGTATCTAAATGTTCAAAATAAATCAGTTTTGATTAGTGATGGGAACCATTCGAATGAATTCATTCGAAATATTCGATTGTTAAAATCATTCGAAATGTTCGAGATGTTAAAAAAATCATTCGAATGATTTTGCTCTGCTCCAGACTAGCATTAGAGCGCTTCGCTTACTGAACCGAAGTGTGAAAGCGAATGAATTCATTCGAATGCTTCTTCAACCTCTCGGAATCTGGCATCTCGGCTCGTTCTCTCGTTCATTCGATTGTTTTCGTGTTCCATCGTGTCCCCGTTAGCAAAGTGTTCGGTAACTTCCGTCTCTCCCATTCCAAGCGGGGATGGCATGACGCAGAGCTAGAGTGAAGATTTATTTTCATGAGTTTCAACCTTAGGCTACAAAAAATATTTTGACAATAAAATAGCCGTTCTCTCGAATATTAAAAAGTTCAATTTTTCAAAGATTGTTCCTGTTTTACATCCATCATTAGCTTCTATATGAAACATATGCATTTTCAAAGGGACTATTTATTTGATTAATTACCGTATATTATGAATTATGATATTAAATACAGCCATACAAATTTTTATATTTGATACATTTATAAGATTAAGCAATTTATATTTGTAGGACTTCAGGAAATTTCATGTTAGGCCTAATTTACTGTATTTACTACAGCACTTGTTCAGGACTACATGACTAAAATAATAAACATCTCTGGAGGCCGCGTTTGTTGTAAGATGGCCGCATTGTTCTCTGCCGGAAATGTGCGCACTAAATTTAAATCTACCCGCTTTCGAATGCCAATGAAGTGAAGTGAAAACGGAAGATTTCATTCGAAGAATATTGAAGCTAGCGAACGAACATCTCGTAGTTGCATGTCCCTCTATGAATAAAACACTTCGAATGATTTCATTCGAAATGTTTAGTTCTGTATTCGAATGATCATTCGATTGTTAAAATCATTCGATTTTTCCCATCACTAGTTTTGATTTTCACTGTGGTTTTCGTTTTATGCCCCATCGGAGGTTGAAAAAAATAGCCCTCGTAAATTAAAAATATTAAGTTCAGATCTAATTATGTCATTTGAGATCTTATCTGTAAGCCTTTTTCTTGCTATTTCATTTCTGCTGATTGAATTCCCTGCTGCTGTTGCTTTGTAAACACCCAACATTCAAATCCATAAAGCAACATCAGAACCACGATTCCTTGTAAAACTTCATCATTCTCTCTGGTCATGTTCTACATAAGAGTGCCACATAAACCTTTAAACAGTGCCACTTTGTCAAATAATTGTCATAAAATACCCGCTAGTGCATGTTGGGAAGCAGTTGCTCTCATCTTCAACTAAGTTTTACTTCCCAGTCTCAGACTGTGATGAAAAGGGTAGCGGAGGAGTAAAACTGGTGAATTATGGTGATGCCTACTGATGTGTTAAACATTATGTCTGTGTTACTGAATGTAGACCTTTTCCCATGTTGTAAAGCAGTTAATAACTAACAGGTACACTCAAAATAGTGGCAAATCATTTCTTTCTAATCAGATGTAGCATCAAATAGAGTAGGCACTTGAAATGGGGATTCATTGTTTGCCACAACTGCCACATTTAGTACTTCAATACCTTCCAGCGGGCCAAAGTAAAAAAAAAAATGTAGAACAAGATATATGATGTAGATATGTTTCATGAATCCAGAACATTGTTTCTGTTGAATATTACATGAGAAAAATTCCTTTGACACCAGAATTCAAACCCATGACCTTTGGCTTTCTTTGCTGATGCTCTCCCAACAGAGATAGCCCGAGATGGACTTTCCTCCTATGATTATCCTTGGTTGTCAATTTCACTGAGAAACATTTACTTCACATACAGTACTGTAATTTAGTGGTTGTATATATTAATGTTTGTATGTGTCATACATATATCAGGAAGTTTTAGATAGCACATTGTAAGAAGCACAACAAACGGTTGAAAGTACAGTGTAAGCATTTAGATAGATTCACACATGCACAGAGGGCAAGCAGTAATGAAATTTCCCAAACATCAGGTCAAACTCTTATAAAAATATAGATCATCAACAAAAAATCATGACACTTCATATAAATCCAATACATAGGCCCTACATACAGATAATGCAATCATGACACTTGGAATAAATTCATAAAGCAGAAGAAGAAAAAAAAAATAAACAATGAGACTAGATTTAAAGAACACATGAGAAACCTTAAAAATTGTAAGTTGGAAAAATCAGCTGTTGCAACTCATTCTTGGGAAATGACCACAGAATCTGTAGAGAACCAAAATTGTTAAAATCAGTAAGCAAACCAAAAGAACTGGACATCTGGGAGAGGATCTACATAAAGAAATTTGATAGTAATCTCATGAATTTTGAAATACCAGAAGATGAGACCTCATCAAGTAGTTCGTAAAACCAAAAACAGGGACACATTATGACCTTCAAAAGCAAGATTTGTCAGTTGGACAAGTAGCCGAGGATGGGGACAAGGATCCTTGAAACATGTTCTACCAAAGTAAGTGAAGCATAAGTGTCAAAGTTCAACTCAAATTATAATTATTCTATCATAAAGCAGAATTCCCTAGCGACATCGGAATTTATCTACGGAAGTTTCAAGTCCTGAGTAACATTTATAATGACTATGTAACGAATAATAAATAATTAATAAAATGTAATGAAATTAAATTATTAGATAGCATTTTAAGGTGAGACCATATTAAGCTTGTTAAGGCATTGATAAACATATCAATGTGGCTGTGCTCTCTGAACAAAAGAGAATTAATTTAAAAATCCATTTATTCAAAGACCTTGATAAAGACCATGGCAAGATGGTCAAAACGTCAGTAGAGAGCTTACACATGATGTGACAGATACCCAGAAGCCAAGAAGATTTTAGGGATGTTTCTTATTTCAAAATCATCTACTATTTCCTTTCCCTTACCTCTTCTCAACTGAATTCTTTATTTAGCTTCCTTTTCGATCTCTTAAAAAGTGATACAAGTTTTTATTTCAGTGTGCACGTTATCTAGGAGATATGCTGAAGTGCAGTTTTTTGAGGCACAGCTGTGCAACAAACTAGAAGTTCTGGGTTGGTTTCCCGAAGAAATCCTGGGAGGTAAGAACTGCTGGCATATAAGGCTGACAATCTTGCCACCTTCAATGGCCAATTGTCTAAAATATAGGTGCTGCAACCTCTTGGAATCCCCATATGCTGTCTAAGGCTTATAAGTAGGAAAAATTTCAATTTGCTTTCACCTATTATATAGACCAAGGAACTATGGAAATGATACAGAAGTGGGGGATATGAATGAGTGTGATGATGGAAAAATTAAATCCAGGCAAGAAAGGCTCTGAAATATAATGAAATTATTTCAAGTCTCTTGATTGACCGACATGTGCTCAAGATTTTTTGTCAGTGATCCTTTTCTCTTACCTTATCAATAAAAGTAACCTTCTTCAGCTAAAACACTGCCCCACTAAATACGTTCAGACCGTTTGGTTTAGTTTGGTTTAAAAGAAATCTCCCATGTATGTAGGCAGTGCTACATACTTTGACCTTCGATCCAGAATGAAGATACTGGAATTTTTCAAATGGATTAATCCTTCTTGTGGGACTAAGGAATTGGGATTGTGTCAGCCTCTAACAGAAATGGACACGAGGAACAATCCTGTGGTTATGGCAGTCATTGCACGATTGCTTATACTGATTGCTTTTAAAATTCAAGAGCTGTAATCTCCTTGAACCCTAAGGGCCTGTACTACCACCTTGTGATAAAATATTTATTTACCAGGTAGGGAATTTATCTGGAAGTTGACCAAGAACTGCATAGTATGACCTCCAGGTAAGAACTATCTGAAAGGTCAACTCCCCGTTAAGCTATCAGGAGGATGGAGTGGCCAATATACCACCAACTGCCACAGACAGACTTGATGGAAAGAAAATGGCTGGCTACCGAAGCTTCATAGCCACATGAATTTCAGAATTTTTACTGGAATGTTTAACTTATACATTAAGGCCATTTTGGACTCATATTTGAGTGCGATAGAATTTAAGAAATTGATCAATGTACTCGAAACAATATATTCTGATGTCATTTCATTGCATAAATTGAAAACTACACTATGACTGAGTTGTCAAACCTAGCGGAAGATGCTCAAACTAGAAGAAACACACCTCTGCACTACTGCACTCCTCCCGATAGCAATTCGGCTGTGGTAGTACAAGAAATCTTCCAGTTAAGGTATGTGGAAGGTATGTATCAGAAAGGGGTAGTTTATGCCCTAAGGTCTGAGAAGGTACAAATATAATTTAGAAAACACTGAAGCCCAAAGCATTATGATGGCTGCAAGGGGCACTATTCCTAAGAAGTGTGCCCCTCTCCTGCAAATCTGGGAGTCACAACCTCCACATTTAAAGAAATACAGTGAGTCCCACGCAAGAGTTGGCCAATGAAGTGGTTTCTGCGTCATGGCGGGCACATCTCCAACTCCCGAGTGATCGGGTGAAATATCTATGCAAATAAAGCCGCGATCGGTGTAATGTTTCAGGTTCTCACATTTATAGTTAAAATTACAATGAAAATAACCACATACCTCATCACAAGAGATGTTGGAAATGTCCTCCTATTGCATCCACTAAATACTGGCACCTTTGTAGGAAATTTTCCTTCATGCACATAAGTTCAGTTTCCGAGATAGAGTTCATTTCTCTTGTGATATTGTCTTTAAGCCCTTCTAACTTTTGGGAAATTGACCTATACACTTTATTTTTAAAGTTTCCCCATAAATAATAGTCACAAATTGTTGGAAGAACTTAAAGACAATTTCACAAGAGAAATTAACTCTGTCTCGCAAGCTGAACTTATGCACATGAAAGAAATTTTCCTAAAAAGATGCCAGTATTGTAAGGATGTAAGAGGAGAACAATTCCAACATCTGCTGTAACGAGGTACGTGGTTATTTTCATTGTAATTTTAACCGTAAATGTGAGAACCTGAATCATTAGACTGATCACGGTTTTATTTGCGTAGATATTTCACCCGATCGCTCGGGAGTTAAAGCTGTGCCCGCCACGACGCAGAAACCCACGTCATTGGCCAACTCTTGCGAGGGACTCACTGTAGCATTACACGCTTCAAAATTTTATATAAGAATCTCTCTCTCTCAGATCCTATGCCCCCATTTTGGGGTGAAGGGCCTCCAAGTGGAGATTTCCGTTTACCTATGCAAATTTTGTTACGCTATTTTGTTAGAAAGGGCAGAGGGACAGGTGGTAAGCCCATTGTCTCACAACCCCCCTCCGAAAACTAAGGTATTACTTGGACATGAAAGGGCCGAGCAATTTTGTCCAGAGGCTCAAATTTAGGCTTGTTCTTTTACATGCTGTAAATCTACGACATGGGCCTCCAGCTTAAAGTCCCTCCAGAGGACTCCATGCCCGGATTTTTACGTCCTGAAAAATCCATCGACTGCGGCTGGGTTTGATCCCGCGACCTTCGGATCTAGAGGTGGGCACGCTACCTCTAGACCACCGCAGCCGACTATATAAGAATACTAAGACATAATTTATATATTTAAAAAAATAAGATGTTTATTGAATAATCAAGCCAAAAGCATATCATTACGCTAAGCAAAATGAATATTGTTGGTAAGATATATTTTGCCAATTGGGCAGCATCTGGATGTAGAGGGAGAACATCTAAATAAAGAATTTAAGAAATTTTGGAGATGTAACATCAGGTCTGAATGTATTTATTGGAACAGCAAAAGATTGCACATACCTATTTGCAGTACCACTACCACTGCTGTCTTGTCTTGTTAGAGTAATGGAATGTCGAAGTGAAGAAGTTCGGCTCGCTGACATTCCAACTTGTTGGCTAATGTCTTCGTCAGCTGAATAAAATGCCTCGGAATGATTCTCACTACTCATAGATACTGTGCGCTGCACTTCTTTGCGGAGATCTTCAGCTGCATCCATTGATAAAGAATGATGTGATTCTGACGCATTGACATCCGATGACATGGAAGGCTTTGTGACCTAGCGGTGATTCAAATAACAAAGTGATGAGAAAAATTCAACACTTAAAAACACTGGCACACATGTCTGGTGTTAAGAATCATTCAGTACTTCTACACATATTCATGTCAGAAAGTCAAAAGCATAACAGTGGGAATTATTCACGTTGGTTCCCCTCTTTCTCAAAGAAATAAGAATACACACCTCAAGCAAAAATGAATTACACATTAAACTCTGAAACATTCACCTTCGCTATTGTAAGAAAATACTCTTTAAATCAGAATATATTTCAAAGGCTTCCTTGTCTCCATTCTCAGTGAGTTTTATTGACGAGTTTGTCTCTATATCCACCAGATGTCCTCCAGGTTTTATGAGTAAATGAGATAACTGTCCTTAGGGATATGAAAATTTAGAAGCCTATCTTTGTTTTTCTGGATGTGTTGAATTTTCCCAAACAGTTAAATCAACAGTTTCTGAACACATTTTAGTAACTTTTCCTCACTATTGAAATTATTTCATTTCTGGCCTACAGATAATGATTTCAACAGTGAGGCAAAATAACTAAAATGTGGTTCAGAAACAACTTGACTTAACTCTTCGGGAAAAATTACACATCTAGAAAAACATAGACTTCTAAATTTTGACATCCCTAAGGACACTGACCTCATTGCAAAATTCATATAACCTGAAGGACATCTGGTAGACATAAAAACAAGCAAGCTAGAGGAGGCTTCCATCCTCATAACATGCTCTAATTCAGTGAGCATTTACTTACAATAACAATGAAGGTTAATGTCTAATGAAGACAGTTCACAATGTTCCCTGATTAAGTAAATCAAAAGTCATTGAAAGTTCTATGAATCTTCTGTCTACTGTTACAACCATCCTCAGCTTACTCTTCAATCAGTTAGGGACTCTCATAAATTTCTTTCCCATATTTTTATTACCATTTATAGGGGGCTATCTTGAGAAAGAAGGACTGTACTATCACATCGTCTAAGACTACTAAGATAGGCTCAAGAATTGGCACGAGGGAGGATACAGGAACTTCGTAAAACACCTCTATTTTAAGTCACTTGTGTTTTGGATATTAACATACCAGGAAAAAAAGGACAGCAAAAATGTGGAAAAGAAACTGTATAAATCATCACAGAAGAACAATGCTGCAGCAGACAGCAGAGAACAGACAAGGACAGATAAAACACAGCAGTGACTCATTAGTTCAAGTGTTTTAAAGACAAAAGTGACTGTAGTAACTTGTTTATAGGCAGAAGCACAGAAAATGAAGATTCGACTTCAGTTCTGAAAAATTCGAAGGTTATGTGAAACCTTCATCAAGTGTGTTATCTTGAAGAAAAATGAATAATTTTGCATAATTTGTAGAAATAAATCATGGACCAAGAAACAACATATCTGAATATGACCTCCTGTAGTCAGAAATTATAAATCATCCTTTTTTTAATAAACCTTAATGAACTTTTTTAGAAATTCAGTAGAAAAAGCGCAAGAGAAGAATCCAATTTAAAAAGCATATTCATTTTTCAGGGCCTTGCATCTCTGAAAGTAAATAATTAGCACACAGTTAATTATAATGATCATTAGACAATGCATTAAACGTTATTTGATTATTATAGTAACATATTTAATGGTTTAACTTAGCTAGACAAACTGAGAATGGACTAACTCAGTAGGAATACTAAAGGTACAAAAAGAGACAACTTTTATTTTATTCTCAGTATTAATGATTTCCTTATCCAAACATGTAACTGTATCTTAATTATTATACACATGGATTTTAAATTAACATATAATTTCAGTTGGAACTGGTAAATAAAATGTTTCATTTCAGCATGTCAAGCCTTTATTTTGACAGTTTTGTTTTATTTTATTTTATTTATTTATTATTACAACAGTGAAACATTTTCCTAATCATTATTGTGAGAGTTTTAATATCAATAATAACATTATTTTGACAGAGACATACTAGTTCTGTCCTAGTAGTTCTGGGAAAAGTACACCTCACATTAAAAAATTGAAGATCAGTTAAAACTGACACCATCATGAAAAGAAATTAAAAAATAAAAATTAATACATATCGTTTTTAATTACTGCAAGGAACATTCTTAGGAAAAAATATATATATAAATGAAATAAGTGTTACAACATCTGAGTCTTATTCATATTACTAAACTTTTGTTTATTGTGATTTTAAAAAGTGTGATTGTTTAAATTTGGTATACTAACTGTATACAGAAAGACATAAAACTTTTTCAAAACAGACTGTTTCCATAACTCCAACTGAAATTATACTCAGCTATTGAAAACCCAAAATATTTTAATGTCGAAAAGTTATATTTTTAAAACCTAGTTTCTGCCTGAGTTAACTATTTTATTGTATTCTACACACCAGTACTATATTGGAAGTCAGCTGGTAGTTCTCTTTGGTCGTGGATGTGTTGAAGTAGTCAACAGCTAGCTTAGAATCAGAAACACTACTCTTGGGAGCTCCATCTGTCTCAGGTACACTCAAAATAGACTTGCTTCGTTCTGCATTCAGCATCGTGTCACTATCAAGTTTTGGAGGCAAAAGGTTGGTTGGGCTATGATCCACTAGTCGAGCATAGGGGACATCTCGTGTAGCGTTGTTTCCACTTCTGTTGGGATCATGCATGCAAAATACTAATTATTCCAAATACACTAGCCTAACCTAGACTAGAACTAAGTCCCTTACGTCAAGAAAAATACTAATTGCTTTAATTCACACATTTTTAGTCCTTCTGATTAATACAGAGTGTCCTTACCCTGATATCCAAAATAAGTCCTATGAATATTGAAACAATACTTCCCACAGAAAGAGCGAGAAAAGGGAGAAAACAGAGTCAGAGACCGAAAGGAACAGAAAGAGTCAAAGAGATGAAGGCAAAGATGGATCAACACTGCTGAAGAAAGTTCTGCAGGTAGGTTTCGTCCTTTTTACAAGAGTTGGCACAACTGCCTTAAACTTTAAAAAGAGGCCTTGTAAATGTAAATTAAACCTGCAAACAATTAATGCTAAAATTTGTGGTTTTAGTCTAACTACAATAAAAGTATGATATAAACATTTAAGATGGCTTCTCGGTTATCAGCCATGTCAAAATTATTAGGCTCGAGCTTTCGGCCATCTTCACTCTGGCCTTCATTCCTGGCCTTCCTCAGGAATGTTCCTTATATTCCTGATGAAGGCCACAGAGTGAAGATGGCCGAAAGCTCGAGCCTAATAATTTTGACAAGGCTGATAATCCAAGAAGTCATCTTAAGTAATCAGCGCCGTGAAAGCTTCAAATCTTATATGATATAAACATTATCAACTTAGTTAATTACATAATTGTTTTGTGTTACTCCCATGTGTTCATGCCCATTTCACTAAAACTCGCAAAAAAAGGCTGCAGCTTAGAAAATACAGAACTTGGGTTCACAAAACATCTTCACTTAAAAATAATTATTTTTGTTTATTTCTCCCTGGAACCTCTTATACTGTATTACTTATTTATTCTAAAGTAAAGAGTAGGCAAATGCAATCCAGCAATTGCCCTTGTATACAAGTGGGAAGACTCCGAAAACCCACTCCACCTTGCTTGATCATAGAACTTCAAAATCAGCAACAAAGTGTCTATTAAAATCCGCTTAGAAAATGTTTGCTCTAGTGGACACTCTGTACAATTAGTAAAGACCTATTTTCTAATTCTATCTAAACTATGACTAGCACTATAATTGGCAACAGTAACATTCTTCAAAATTTCAAAAACATTGCACTGAAAGAAGTCATTGCAAGACGACAAGAGTGATTGCTTTTAGGTTGAATGTGTAGAACAAGGCACAAAAAAGATTAAATGTTTTCAGCGAAGCGGGTGAAAGTTAAAAAACTAAATCAGCTTTAGTTTTGTATTTTACTGCTGCCTCTAAACCTGCATAATCCTACTTTTCACCCTAAAATTCACTAAGCTATTAATAGCATTTACTAGAAGCTTGCTGTTGGTATTAATTACCTTTTCATACACAATGGTTCTCAACCTATGGGTAGGAACTCACTGGTGGGTCACATTGTACCTGGATAGGGCAGGGGCTTCTCAGAAATTGATATTCAAATAAATTTAAATTACTGAAAGAAATGTTTCTGTTTCAAAATTTTAAAATGATATTTCCTTATGTATTGAATACAACTTATAACAAGAAAAAGAGCATATACAAGAGCTGCATTCCATTCCTTAAAGATAAATACCATGCAAGATTTGGTGGCTGTCATTTTTCACAGTATATAATCTTCTGTTTGTTTCCAGGGGTACAATTTATCGATCGGTTGCACAACAACTGGAAAAACTAGGGATCACCAAAGAAGAAACCAAATATCTTACTGAAAGCATCATTGTTGATTCAATATCCATCTTGAATCACCATATTTACGCCAAAAAGTAGTTGTGAGCTTCTGTTTGGAAGAGAAACCGTTTATATTTAAGTATTTAATAATTTTATTGTCTTGTAAGATGGAATTGTTAAGCTGTGTCCTATGGCAACTTGCGAAGAGGCAAGCAGCTTCATTTATATTTATAATAAATGATTTCCTTCTTTTTGTCTATTTATTAGTAACTAAAGATCTTTATGTTATTATTTATCAGTTTGGTAGCCTGTGTCTTCAGGAAGAGAGTAAAATAAATAAAAAAAATTTGAGGTGGGTCCTGGACTTAAAAAAGTTGAGAACCATTACACTATATTTTGCACAATGCACACGAATTCTAAATACTTATCTGCAATGAGAGAATACTTACATACTGGTGGTCACAAGAAATAGAGCCAATTAAAAAAAGGTTCTAAATTAATATATCTACTCATGTAATTTAAGCTTTTCCTTATGTTAGTACAGTATTGGAGAATATTTTCCCAGGCTACTAACCAGATTATTAATTGGATGAAAGTGTGATGTTCTGCAGCTGATCTGATCATTGTGCGATTTGTAGGAAGCGATTTCTTTGTTTACAGCAGAACAATCATATATTAGATACAGTATTTGTTTCATTTACCTGTAAGTTATATCAGTTTTCAGGGAGGCATGGTATATATATTTAAAATTTTAATTCTGGTAGAGAATCTATTGGGCATCCCCCTCTGGTAAAATCAAAGACCTCACATTGGATCTTAATCTCCATTCTCAAAATGAATTAATTATGGGGAAAGGATGGTTCCCTTATACAGAGAAAATGGGACAGCTAGAAGCATGTGGAGATTGATCAGGAGTTGCAGCTGGCACAACAGGATGAAATAAGGGCCAAAGAATAAATGGGATGTAGTGATGATACAAATAAAACGAGGTCCTCATTACAATATTTAGCACTAAATCCTGATTTTCCTTCAGCCCTCTTTTCATCTGTCAAGTTAACTGTAACTTCTATCTCCTGATCGAGCAGCTTCCAATCCAGATGCTTCTCCCTGTCCCCCTTTCCCTAAATAATAGCACCAGCCTGCCCTGGTACTTCATTCACCTTAGATTCACTTTAGATTAGGTCCAAAATGCTGGGATTTCTCTAAGTAATGACTTGCTTAGTAGCTTTGAAAAATATTTTACATATCTATTCAAATTTCTAATGGTTATCTGCCAACAAAATATATGTATTTTCATAATGCTTTTTCTCTCTAGGCTTTTTTTTTTTTTTTCTTCTTCGTAATTTTAATCTACTTATGGCTGGTTTCTGGAACAATATATGTGTTTTCAACAGCACTAAGCAGTCCATAAGTATTGAAACTAAGTTTCCCAAATCTCCACTTAACGCCATAGTTTACAAAAAAATATGACGTGTGTAAAGAATGGTATGAAGTGTTCTTTCAGACAGTATATGCTAATAATATGTAGTTGTAATTCTTCATGCTTAAATATCATGCTTAACCAGGGGTGCTAGGGTGACCAATCGTCCCACATTTTAAAGTATTTTGTAAACGTCCTGCATTTGATTTTGTTTTCTATCTGAACGAATTTTTGTGTTATTGCCATCGGTACAAATTTTCACAATAAGCAACTGTCCAGCCATCTAGCTTTAACTAAATTTAGCATAACCGTTGTCAACAGTATGACCATTGAAAGTGCAAAGAAGCAGGTTATAGGATCTTTGGAGATGCATTCTGGATGTACATTCCGACTTCTGAGTTACTGTTAGTCCATGGCATGGCATGTGTGGCCATTCTGAAACATGAAGCGCATCAACGTAAATATGTTGCATTAACTGCCAACTTTGGGGGGTTAGGTACATTCGGCCCCTCCAACATTTAAGATTTTATGATATAAGACCAACTACTAAAAATCCCCCCCCCCAAAAAAAAAAGTTTCAAGATGGCACCACTGGTAACTGGTGTTTTCCTTTAAGTTTTGAAATGGATTCAGCATCGGATAGTGATGACTGTACTTCTACATAATTTAAAAACGCAACATACATATTCCTATGAATTCTTATGGAGCTGCTTCAATAGTGCACAGAATACAGAGTTATTGAATTCACAGCTCCATTTTCCAGAAACCAGCAATCTTGCTCTAAAAATAGTTGTAATATTGCAATATATCTATAACTAAAAATTTCTACAAAATTCAAATTAGTTAAGCTTAAGAGGATCGCAGTATGGTTTGCAATATTTCTCCATTCTGAGAAAATTATATCTCAACAAATAAGACGAATTTCACATGAGAGTTAATACAATTTCGAATTGCATGAAATAATTTGAAAAAGCATGTACAGTAAGTAATGCAAACTGCAAACATAATGAAATAAAGCAGCCCATAATGTAACCTTCCTATCTACCAACTAAGACGTAAGGGACTAAAAACTTAAGATAATAAGCTTAATACACTATTAATATTAAAACTAATATTTGCTTTAGAAAAATATTAGCACAGGTTTAAAAATAACTACAATCAGCCTATGAAGCAATTAATAGCATTTTAATATTTGCACTATTTTTTATTATTTATCTATTAAAAAATATTTGAAAGTGAGAACAGGAGCTAATTTTATTACTACAGAATAATCTAATAAAATATTTATTGTGAGGACAATCAAGGTAAAAAATTCTAGCAAAGAATTAAAGACATTTATACTTATGGAAATTTTGGGTATAATCTAACATTTATACTATGCTGGAAAACCTCATTTTACAAATCAATAAAGGAATAACTACAAAAACAACAAATACATTAACTACTTTAACTCTTTATTCAAAAGTAGTCGAATCTTTAAAACACTTTTAGCTCACTTTACGTACCATTACTAGGACATGTTTCAAGAGGTTACTACCGCTACCCTCGGCTAGCGGTCGACCGCTAGCCGACGATGGGAGGGTAGTAACCTCTTGAAACATGTCCTAGTAATGGTACGTAAAGTGAGCTAAAAGTGTTTTAAAGGTTTGACTACTTTTGAATAATTTGTAAAGCTTCACTGTCTATAAAACTTCATTCTAAACTTTGTACTTTAACTCTGTCAAGTCGTTACATAACTGCTATTTTTTTAATAGTTTAAACTGTCAAATCTTGAAAGTTGAAACCTTGAAACAGAAGTATACTATAACAGTAGACCCTAGAATGATTATCAAAAACATTAGTTATTAACATATTTTAAATTCTCACACAGTATCAAACCTGTTGTAATCTTATAAATATTTTTACCAAACAGCGTAACTGCAATGATCATCAAAACCAGATTTTTGTCATTTTTAAGGGATTCTTTTTTGTAAGTGACTGCACTGCAGTATTCTTGTAGTGAAAGGTTTACTCCCTTCTACACTTTTCTTGGTTATGCAAAATAAGTATAACTAAATTTACACGGCTGAACATGGATGTAAGATTCTAAACAGTAAACAGTTTTTTTCTATGGAATGTTATAGAAAGAGAATACTCTGTCTCCTTAGTATTTTATGGAGTAAATATGAACGTAATGAAGTATTGTTCATTTAACAAAACAATATGCATTTAAACTTAGGCTATCAATAAAATTTAATATAATATATTAAGTCCAACAGTATAATATTAAACTTATAAAGCTGAGGTTTCACAATGCAATATAAACCAAAATGCTGTATCAAATACATGCAAGCAAACTAAGAAAATACTCTACAACAGGAGTGGCAAAACTGTGAATCAAAATTGCATTTTGACTCTTGATGCATCTTACCCATACAACCGTCACTCCCTCATTGGGAGACTGTGATGTACGTTGAATCCACAATGATTCGGTGCATGATCACATTTTTGCCACAACTACTCTACAGAATAAAGATACTACTATTATGATCTAAAATTCTTTAGAACTGTGATCAAGAATTTCAGTGTATGTTTCTGAGCTGTGAAAGCTATAAAGTATATAAAAAAGAAATTCAATCTTTACCCCTGCAAAGCTTAATTTCCTCTTCAACATTACTTATGAGAATGGCCTTATAATTCTTGGTAATAAAATGTCTACATTTTTCCGCATTCCTTTCACCCACCCTCAGGGGTAAATTATTGTAAGATAACTGTTGCAAGTAAGTAGTGCTATCTTGCAGACATAAAGTGCTGGTAGAAGCATATTAGCATTAAGTGACTATTAAAATAATGTTATTAGAAATATATTTGTTACGAGATGCAAGGAAAGACCATGCAATTTAAGGCCTGTAATCTGTTTTAATAACAAATATATGCAGAGAGCTAAGTACTTTATGCAGTGTGTGTCAAATGCAGGTTTACTTTCACAAACTGTATACTTCACACAAATATTAATGAAGTCATGGAAGAATAATAACATTGCACTAAGTTACAGAGCCTGCTCTTTATAATAGTTTCTCGGGTTTCCAACTGGGTGAGTAGGATTAATTTTGAGCTTTCAGCAGCTGATAAGTCCTGAACTTAACAAGTTCTGCAGAAATGTAAGTAAAAGTGAAGTCCAAAGTTTTTAAATGTCAACGATCTCATTTAATTAACATAAGTTTTGTCTGTTCGCACATATTAAAAAACATCAATCCAGGAATAATTGTCAAAGCACACAGATTCTATTTCATTTTCCAATTGAACAATTAGACTTGAATTTACTGTAAATGGGAGAATAGGTGGAAAATAACTAGGGCGATGCTTGTCTAGTGCTTTGTTTTCCTTCTGGCGTATCGCTTACAGAAATTGGTATTTCACTAGCACTTTTACTACTGTTTGAATCTAATAATTAAGTTCATTACAGAATCATCATTGTATTATATATATATATATATATGATGATGAAGTATTTGGCCCATAGGCCGGTCCTGCCAAGGGACAGAACCATGGTGAGGGAAGGCCCACATCCCGGCCGAGGGACACTAGGCCAGATGACACCACATAGGATGGCCTTTTGCGGAATGGGGATGAGGACACAACACTCAATCCTGACCCAGGAACAGTGGCGTAGGAAGGGGGGTGCGGGCCACCCTGGGTGCCATCACCCGAGGGGGTGACAAAATAAAAATATATCTTTGTAAGTAAAAAAAATCGCTCAAGGGAATTTAAAGAAAATAATATTATTTAAAACAATTAAATAAGCTTAACTATAATTTAAATTGGGGGGGTGACAAGAAATTTTCCTCACCGGGTACCACCTAAGCTTGCTACGCCACTGCCCAGGAAGGAAACTTTACATCTCTGTAAAATCCCTGACCCAGCCAGGAATCAAACCCAGGGTGACCAGGTGGCTGGCAGTCATGCTACCAACTCAATCATGGTTATATTTATATATAAAACAGGTTTCTTTTAAAGTTGGTTTTGAGCACCGCATTTTGAAAAGCTGACTGAAATCTCAAGTACTTGACTATGTTTACATTGACACGCTAGGAAATCATGGAGTGAACATGTGAACATGATGCAAATTGCTGAATCTACTGCCATCCATGCGCAGTAATGTTAAGTCATAAGAATCAATGAGCACTAAATATAAAAAGAGATCTTTCACGTGTGATCTTAAATGACATTAGACATTCATGGCCCTCAGTATGATAAGAAACTTAAGTATTGTATAACACATGTGGTCTGGAATGCGTTTTTGTCAGAAATTTACTCTATATTCTTCCATGGCTTTAGTTAAATTTGTGATGAAAATGAGTCTATTCATTATAGTTTCTGTTAACTGTAATAGGACTGGTTAGTTCTCACATTTCAATACCTACCTAGAGGAAAAAGACTGGGAAGTATTTACATGTAAAAAAAGTTAGGTGTTTTGATACTAAAAAGTATATCTGGGTGTAAATATATTTTAAAACGCAAATCTTAGTGAGTAGTTAGTATAAGAATCAGGAGAAGATAGACTAGAAGAAAATGTAGGTGTGATGTTAGAAGCCTATATTCGGACTTGCCTATTACTAGCAGACGTATAGGAGAACCTTCGTCCTAAAGTTCTGTTTTCACTGTGAGAGCCTATAGGACTGGGCGAGGCTGTGCTGATTCTGGAACAACTGTCCTTTGTTTCTGCTACTGAACGTGATCTTTCACCAGCCAGTGTACCAGGACTCTCTGATAAGTTGCGCTCATTTACTGAAGCCACCTGTACAATCAATTGCATGTTAACAAGCTATCACACTACGTCAATTAATTAAATTAAATAGAACGTACTGTTACAAATTACATAAAACCAAATAAATTAATTTAAATATTTTAGGTCACCTTTAAAAATTATGGGCATCATTTAAAGATACTTTTTTTGGGGGGGGGGGGGGAACAGTAATAAGTATGAAAATTACAGAACAGCTTTCCTAGCTACATTTAGCTTTATAGATGCTTAAAAAACTACTTTTAAGTAGAAAAATGAAGATCTGATAACTTTGATATCACCACGGAAGATTAATTAAGAAGTTCATAATACATTCACAAGAGGGAGCACAGGCCCCTCAATCGGCAATAGCAGTGTGCTGAGTAATGACCCTCAAACATGTATAGGTCAATTTCATAGCTTAAGTGAAGTTCCATGTATTAATCTGCACTCATACGTATTAATAATTTTGTAACTTCACAACTATAACTTCCTATGTTAATATTACATAATCAAATTTTATTGCATGCAGTTTTAAATTTACTCATCACAAAAGAAAAGTTTACACATCACAAAATTTACCGCAGGTGTCTGCGGCTTTGCCCCCAATAATTAATTCAAAAAATAAAAATTTAGAGCAAAATTATTAAAACATTTATTAACACTTACGTGCAAAACATTCATAACTAAACGATGAATAAATTATAATGAAACAGCTAAAAATCCGGCTTTGGAGTGCATTCCACGATTAGTTTGACATTATCCATTATTCCATGCGATGTACTGTAAATAATCGCGATGCATTTATTTCCAAGCTATAACAAAAGAGGCAAAGCCACCTGCAACTGATTTGACAACTGAAATGTGCTACAGAAAACTGATGCTTCGATAGTGGAAAAAATTCACGTTTTCTGTCAGTTTTTTCACTCATAATTCGCCAACGAAAGTTAAAATTAAAAATCCGGTTTCGAGGTGCATTCGGTCACCCTTCAGTCCATCTATGTTTAAAATTTCAGTTCTCTGCATGCAGTAGATTTTGCTGGGCATTGCACACAGATAGACAGACAGACAGACAAACGGTCAAACATTTCCTCTTATTATTATAGATGTAACAGAATCAAAAATCACCTAATTAACCCAGTTTATATATCATTTTTTACCTCCACTCAGTGGAAGTTAGCTGACAAAGGCAAGAACTTGACTTAGCCTTAGAAAAATACTCTATTTATGTAAATAATTACTTATAATGAATGGATGTATGGCATACTATCCATCCAAATGATAGAGTACAGGGACTCCAAGTAGAGTTTCATTATCAAATACTAGTTAATTATGCTTATTTACCCATAGAGGACAGAGATGCAGGTGGAAAGCCCAAAGCCTCGACGACCAGGAAACTAAGGTATTAGTTGGATGTGAAAGAGAGAGGGAATTTGGCCTAGGTGCTGTAATTCAGGCATTGAGTTATTTAACATGCCATAAATCTACAACCCCTTTATAGTCCCTCCAAGAGGACTAAAAATCCATCAATCCATCAATCCATCAATCCAGAGCAGACACACTACCTCTATGCCAAGCAGCAGAAAATTACTTATAATCAGGGCTCGGATTTTGATGACCTAAAAATACTTGAAATATGAGCTATAAAATGTCTACAAAAATACAAACAAATGACCTGAAATCTAGCAAAAATGACTAAAAAATTTGTATGAAAATACTAGTTTATTCATCAGATTTGTGTCTATTCTACATTTATGTTGTTGACCCAAATATAGGCATGTAATTAGTTAATTACATACGGTTAAATGCAAACAGCAAACACTGTCTTTATATATCCAAATTAAAATTACAAGATTTATTTATTAATGATTAATTTATTTAGAGTTCTGATAATATTCATTGTAAGCAAATGCACAAAAACTCTATACAATGCAAGAAACAACACAAAATGAGAAAATAATGACTTTGAATTTTTAAAAATTGCTTAAAAATATGAAATGGGGAAAAAAGACCATAAAATGGCCAAGAAATGACACTTAAAATCACCATTTTTATAATATAAGAGTAATGATCAGAATATCTGAACTAGTGGGAAACGTCCATGATGTACCAGTTAAAAGATGATACTTTATCAGAATCCGGGCCCTGCTTATAAATAGTAAAACAGAATGTTTCGAAGTTAATGTTTACGTTAATTCATCATATTTCATGTAGAATTTTAGTCAGATATAAGAAGATTCATACTAATGGAGTGAATAGTGTAGGCTTTAACTCTTTGCGAGAAGGATACAAATATAACTGAGTGTAAGATTTTCCATTTCAAAATTAAGTGTGGGGAATTCAAAATCTCATACCCAGTTATATTCGTATTCTGCTCACAAAGTGTTAAGAGGGTTCTTTAGAGGCAGGATGAAATGGACAATTACAAAACGACCTTCCTACAAACAAAAACAAATTTTTAATGAATGGCCAGTACGTACCTTGAGTGCACTACTTGATACACCCTTTGTATTAGCAAATGTGCTATCCCAACCATTGATTGGTTCTTGTAGCGACACATCTTGAGAACCATATGGAGGTGTGTGGAACACAAGCTGGCCCTCATGTAATATGCTCTGACCAAATCCAGGATCTCGTCCCGGTTCATGTATCCTGTAGTGCAAATTAAATCAACTTCATAATTTCAATATAATAAGATTAAGTCATAATAATTCTGCAGCCTAAAGTGAAGGAAAACAAAGTACAGAAAACTCCCAATTATTCATGGGCAGATTACCGTTCAGGTCACCGTTATTGTTAGTAGATTTCATTCGTGTCACGAGCCAGCATGGGTAACATTTACTTCATTGAAACACAACAATTCCATTGAACAACACTCTTCTAAGGATAACTCCTTCAGCTACCATGGCAGAATTTTGGATACAGACATTTAGTGGAAGCAGGCCTACAGTATTTTTCAAATGAGAAGCGTTTTCCTTCACTGCCAATCACGTGTACGAGCTAATGAAGTACCGCTAGCAGGAAGGGTCTTCCTTCCGTCTCGCCGTCTCTGATTGGACCACATATCTAAGCAGGAGAAGAACAAACCGCTTGTCATCTGCAAAACACTGTAGTTCTCCAAATGCATTACCTAAATGCAGCCATATTGATTCCATCCTGAAAATCCTGACGACTAGGCTTGAAGAACTTAGCACCATTACGATTGCTACCGAAGAAAGCACAGCCACCAATACATCCACAACGACCAACTCCTTTGTTATTAGAACCGTCCACTGACCATAGGAACCACAGTCGTCTGTGCTTCTCATCATGGGTTCGTAAATACCTGTCACAAAAATTATTAACTGTATCAACAACAAAAATTTCATTTTCTACTTTAAATTCTTTCGAATGAACCTACTAAAATCCTAAACATAGTCTACAGTAAGAAGTCTACTTCTACGTTATTGCGATTCATATTTTTATGTACAGAATTTCTTAATACTCTGAGTGCAATACCCTCTAAATTAGACAAATTTAGAAAACATAATTTACCAATACAATATACATTCAAAACTGATATCATTAAAATTTTATAACATCAAATTAAATCAAATTCAATTAAAATCAAGACTGATTTACTAAATTCAAAGACAGAAAAAATGTTAACACATAAATAAAAACATTAATGAAAAAGCAATTTTAGTTGTAGAAAATAATTTGAACCTATGAACAATTACATATTTATAATCATAATATAATTACCTGTGTTGTACTAAATGCAAATTGTGTTCAGGGGTTGGAAGGGACATGGCTGCCTCCACTACGAGGGGTCCAAACGACACAGATCCAACTTCCAGCCACAATTCTCCAATCAAACCATCCATTCTGCAACATACGAATCACCAGAGTACTAGTTGATAAAAAGGAGTGTGGGTACTTATTAGGCACACCACACAGCCATTCCTCGCTGGTTGTGAAGCATACCTTTTTGTTGTTCCATAGAATTAACATTCAAGAAAAATAAATAGTAAGTACGGACTCTTCATTTTTACCGATGTGTGTGTTTTCATTTTTTTTTGGGGGGGGGGAAGGGACTAATTACAATGGTAAGCATAAGTAAACTGTTATGAATTTAAATTCCAAAACGAGCAAAAAACAATCAATGTTCAATTTCTATAAAGTATCTCTCTCACGAATCCCATGCCCCCATGTTGGGGCGAAGGGCCTCCAAGTGGAGGTTTCTGTTACCCATGTGAATTCTGTTATGCTTATTTTCCGAGAGAGGGCAGAGGCACAACCCCTCTATGGAAACTAAGGTATTACTTGGACCTGAAAGGACCGGGAAATTTTGTCCAGAGGCTCTAATTTAGGCTTGGAGTTCTTTTAACGTGCCATAAATCTACAACACGTGCACCCCCCCCCCCCCAGCAAGTCCCTCCCGGAGGACTCCATGCCCAGGATTTTTACGTCCTGAAAAACACATCAACTGCAGCCGGGTTTGATCCCGCGACCTTCGGATCTAGAGGCAGGCACCTGTAGACCACCACAGCCGACCTCTAAACCACCGCAGTCTACTCAATGAAGTATACTATACAGTAATACTACTGATTTCTTCAATTTCATATTTATATTATTCCCAAACTATAAGACTTAGAATAATCAAACAAAAAGTGATCAAAGTTGTTCAGCTAGAGGTGGGGTGTGTTATGCAACACACAATGATATGATAATCCATTTAGACCCCAACGTTATGTTTATTTACCTCACCATCAGCATTGAAATTTATTTTTAGGCAAAAACATCATTTAACAAAATTTCCTGAACTGCAGACAAAAAATCCAGACATAGGATGTGGTCATTTAAGTTCGGGAATCAAACCCACGACCTTCTAGTTTATAGTGCAGTGCCTTAACCACTACGCCACGGCGTACCCCTGATTATGGAAACTATTGAATAGTACTCTGAAACACTATTATACACATATTATGAAAAAGAACTTCTTGATTTCTGTTTTGATCACTTTTTTGTTTCATTAGTTTAAGTCTAATAGTTTTGGAAATATACAAATGCAAAATCGGATATCATTTGTAGAACCATTAAGGAGGTTAAATATATATGCATGCAACAATATATATTAAAGTTATTGAGAATTTTATGCAGAAGAAATGTTCACCTGCTAGCATTGTTGTGAGAGCGTCCACTACCTGTAGTGTTGGTATTACTGTGATTTGCATTTCCACCACCGAAATTGCTACCAGTGGACACAAACTGCCTCACTTGCACAGCTGGCAACACCCCAGTCACACCGGACTTCACAAGCTGCCCGTGTAGATTACATGTGGCTATGCGGATAGGTGATGCCTGAAACAGTAATCATAATATTACTCAATTTCGATTGACATGATTTTTTCCGTGAAATTGCATCATTATTTTATGGGTTTAGGATGACATTTTGGGATAAATAACACAAGTTCATTTCAAAATGCTTATTGACCAGTTTCTCTTTCCTTCCTTTCTGATGTTTCTCAAATTATTAGAAGTGAAGAAATCAACATGATCGGTAAATCAGCAAACAAAATTTACTTACATAATAAAAAATAAAAAAATAATGCCAGTATGGTATTAGTTTCTCAAACAAATAAGATGATATCAGCGATAATGACAATATCATTGAACAATATCATCAATGAACAATGATGATGACGAAGAAAGAGAATAAAATAGTGCCACTGACTATTAGCTTAGGTTGTATTTATTTTATTTGTTCTATTTCTGCGATAATTTAGGCATGTAATAATTGTCAAAAGTTTATAAATTTTTGGGGATCTTAAGATTATATCAATAAAACAACTTACAATTTTGATTAGTTAGATTTTGTTAAAAAGACCTTTAAAGAGCTCCTTCAAAATAGAAGGTCGTCTTACAAGTAGGGTAAATATAGTACTCATTATGTTATAATAACTTCATAGTATTAACTTTGAATAAAATTTAATTCTATCACAAAGTTCATAAATGCAGCTCTATAATCAGGTTCATAGAAAGACTCGTTCTTGCATAGCATATGATAGCACACTTGCATTACAAGCGAGTATCACAAAATTGTGGAGCTCTTGGTTCTTTTATAATACATAATAATTATAATAACATCCTTACTTACTTACATTATGGAATATTAACTTCTAAAACAACATGTATGTTCAAAAACCTCTTACTGAAGGTATCTTTTAGTTAACATTCGTTTAAGAGAAAAATTTAGTCCCCTGAGTTTGATTTTGAAAAAAGGATTGCTATATTATTACACAGATGGCAAGTATACATACCCATATTTGAAATGCAGTGCAATTTTCCAGTATATACAGGTCAATGGCATCAATAGCAACACGAGTCATTCTATACTTGATGTCATCACCAGAGGGGCAGCGATATCTTGTGTCTGGATCTGACTCACTGCACTGCAGGGGAGGTAGCCCATGATGACATGCTTTGGGAAGGCGAGGAGGCCTCATGTTGTTCTCTGCATCTTTTGCAAGCAGCACAAATGTCTCTAAGCTTGTAACCAGGTGATATAACTGGAATTATATAACATTGCATGTGTTGAGCGACTTCAGATGAATATCCAATTTTTAAAACCTAAATTAATGTTGCTCTAGAAGTATAGTACTAACCTGTGGAGCTGTCAACTTTCCACTGAGTTTGCCGAGCTGTATTTCTAATAACCATGCATATTCCAATGTTTCTTCATCTAAGGATCTGCCTTCATCACTAAACATGGCATGCCCTCGCACCTATAACAGAAAGAGCACAAGGGTAGTATCTTATGCTATATCAAGGATCTAATTGTTTCATTACTTACTTACTTACTTACTCAATGGGAAAGCAAGCTAAATAAATATTATCATTCTTTGGAACCCGGAGGTTCATTAACCACGCTTACCTGAGCCTGCCATTCAGCCCTATTCTGTGCTAACTCCATCCAACCATCCCTCGAAAATCAGACTTCCCTTAAATCTATCCTAATATGGTCCTCCCCCCTATGTTTAGGTCCGTTTAGATCTTCCAAGCTGTCTCTTCCCTTCAGGTCTCCCAGTTAATATTTTCAAAACAAGTCTTTCCTCCCCACGAATGTAACGTGTCCACCCCATTTCATCCTCCGTGATTTAATTACTTTTAATATATTCAGTGAAGAGTACAGGTTATGAAGCTCATCATTATGCAGTTTTTTCCAGTCTGCATTTTCATCTCTCTGAGGTCCAAATATTTTCCTAAGAACTCTGTTTTCAAACACTCAAATTTTAAATATTAATTATTACAGGAAGTTAGTAACAGTGAAGTTTTTCTAATATAGTAATATAAGAATTGAGTCAATTTTTGTGACACTTACTTCACTTGAGTTCTCTATCTCCCGAAACTAGTCTCCAAATAGAGAACTCAAGTGAAGTAAGTGTCACAAAAATTGACTCAATTCTTATATTACTCAAATTTTACTTGTGTTTGGTCTTCAAAATATTTTTAAAACTGAACTTTTGATACATGGCCAGTAACAAAAAAACAAACAAACAAATATAATACAGTTCTGTCAGAGGAAGTTGGAGTGGAAACTGTGGGGTGTTTCACTGAAGGATGGAATGCAAAATGAAGACATGAGGAAGGCAATGACTGTGTTAGAATTTTTTGGGTAAAATTTCTATATGGAAAAAGAAGGGAAAAGGTATTTTTTAAAAAGGCAAAAAGGGGATAGAACATGTTCTCTAGAAATGCATTAATTCACAGCAATTTTTATACTGAAATTTGCTACACTATTCAGCCTAATTTCCATCCCAAATGCTTAAGATTATTTGAGGATTGGTTAAATTCACTACATAACAAATACCTGAAATCCTGACAGCATGAGGTGTCCTTGATTCAGATGACTCTCCTTGTTTGGACGATTAACTTTGTCACTTGAGAGTAAGATGGCTGGAGACAACAAGAGCTGCAGGTGAGTTTCCTTATAGCCTTTCTTCATTTCAAAACCAAACCTCTCCAAAAGAATAATCGGACATGGTGGATCATTTTCATTGCAATTCTAAGAAAAAAAAAGAAAATTACTGTTCAGCATCATATATCTGGACTAAATTGGTACTAGCAGCAGTGGAGAAATAGCATAAAACTTATTACAAGTATGAATCAGCTTGAAAAATTTTATGTCATAACCGGGATTTGAACACGGATCTTCAGCTTAACGCGCTGATGCTCTACCATTGAGCTACCATGACAACGTGCCAGTATGACATCAAATTCCTCAACTGATTCAGAAGACAAGGCAGACCACAGGAGGTTTCTCCGTTGAGAACACACATCCAATGGCGTCCTACATTTGTAGGTACTTTGAAGCCAAGTTATTATTTATATACTATTAATTAAGTGGAGGGAAAGGAAATAGACATTAAATCCATGTCTGGGATATTAATACAAGTATGAATCAGCTTGAAAAATTTTATGTCATAACCGGGATTTGAACACGGATCTTCAGCTTAACGCGCTGATGCTCTACCATTGAGCTACCATGACAACGTGCCAGTATGACATCAAATTCCTCAACTGATTCAGAAGACAAGGCAGACCACAGGAGGTTTCTCCGTTGAGAACACACATCCAATGGCGTCCTACATTTGTAGGTACTTTGAAGCCAAGTTATTATTTATATACTATTAATTAAGTGGAGGGAAAGGAAATAGACATTAAATCCATGTCTGGGATATTAATACAAGTATGAATCAGCTTGAAAAATTTTATGTCATAACCGGGATTTGAACACGGATCTTCAGCTTAACGCGCTGATGCTCTACCATTGAGCTACCATGACAACAAGCTGATTCATACTTGTATTAATATCCCAGACATGGATTTAATGTCTATTTCCTTTCCCTCCACTTAATTAATAGTATATAAATAATAACTTGGCTTCAAAGTACCTACAAATGTAGGACGCCATTGGATGTGTGTTCTCAACGGAGAAACCTCCTGTGGTCTGCCTTGTCTTCTGAATCAGTTGAGGAATTTGATGTCATACTGGCACGTTGTCATGGTAGCTCAATGGTAGAGCATCAGCGCGTTAAGCTGAAGATCCGTGTTCAAATCCCGGTTATGACATAAAATTTTTCAAGCTGATTCATACTTGTATTAATATCCCAGACATGGATTTAATGTCTATTTCCTTTCCCTCCACTTAATTAATAGTATATAAATAATAACTTGGCTTCAAAGTACCTACAAATGTAGGACGCCATTGGATGTGTGTTCTCAACGGAGAAACCTCCTGTGGTCTGCCTTGTCTTCTGAATCAGTTGAGGAATTTGATGTCATACTGGCACGTTGTCATGGTAGCTCAATGGTAGAGCATCAGCGCGTTAAGCTGAAGATCCGTGTTCAAATCCCGGTTATGACATAAAATTTTTCAAGCTGATTCATACTTGTATTAATATCCCAGACATGGATTTAATGTCTATTTCCTTTCCCTCCACTTAAGCATAAAACTTACACAGAACCAATTTTATGTGGTGTAGTTTAGGGAAACAATGGCATATAACAGATCTCAAAACCAATCTTAAGTATGTATGCAATACACAATGGGTATACTACATTTCATTACAATTATAGTAGCTTTCTTGTTACTACAACCTTATAAACAAAAGAATAGGGTTAATATTATATGGTATCTTCTCATAGCTGCATTTAAGCATACCAGTAATTACTTCAATCACTAACTGTTCAATCTAAAAGAAATGAGTTGAATAAAAGATGTTCCTGTCCATACGGTTTTAAAGGGTGGCGCAGGGAAACGTGAAATTTTGAAAGTTATGTTATCAACACTGTAGTGCCGACAGGTTTCCGGAACCGATGCGTAATCGTTGTAAACGAGTTGCCATTTAGTAATCATGCAGCATTATAATTGTAAATAATGACAGTTCAATATAATACGATTAAGAAGGCGACATTCCATGGCCTGCAAGCTCATCAGAGCTTAGTGTTTGTGACTTCTTCCTGTGGGGAGATCTCAAAAGTAGAGTACCACTCACGTCCTGGAACTATCCACGAACTGAAACAGAACATTGAAGACTTATTCACTGCCATTCCCAGAGACATGCTAGCTAGAGTGAGCATTCGAGAGTTTCCGTAACAGGTTATTACAATGTGAACTCCCTAAATGGAGCACATCTTTCTGATGTCACCTTAAGAAGTAAAGTGATAACATGTGACAGTTTGTAATAAAAACATAAATGGCATACTGTAAACATGTGCTTTCGTCAATAGAAATAATTTTTCCTGTGTGTATTTGTGCAAATTACGTTACTTCATAATTTCCCGTTTCCCTGCGCCACCCTGTATTATCCAAACTTTATATGTATTTTATAACATAGTTGAGATAGTCAAGAAAAATTGAAAACGAACACGAGTAAACTACCGCTTACGTAATTTTTGTAGAAAAACAAATATAACTATTGTATTATACAAAAATAGAAGGAATATAAAAGTTTAAGTTTCAGCCTTAAGCACTAGTACAAAATAAGAAACCTAACACGATATTGGAGCTGAAGACGTAGAAAGTATATAGATTTATATTTTACTGTTATTTATTGTTTCATAACTGTTTTTGATATACAATATAGTCATAAGGATAAAATTACATTATATCATTGCATATAAAGCTTAGTAGCTTATTTATAACTAAATTTTGTTATGCAATATAGTCGTAAACACGTACATTTACATTAATACATTACATTAATAATAAATAATATTGTTATACACGTCTATTGTATTGATATAATATATGAACATAATTATATCAATATGTCAAGTAATAAAATTTAATATTAAAATCTTATACAATTAATCACATTTAATTGCAGTCAAGTAATAAAAAAAATTTTATATTAAAATCTCACACAATTAGTCACACTTAATTACAGTCAAATAATAAAATTTTCTATTAAAATTTTACACAATTACCCACACTTAATTACAGTCTCATCAAAATATGAGTACAGTAAAATACTTAGTTTTAAAATAACTTATCTTTAAAAATTGTGATATATTACCTACGAAGGTTAATATTTATTGGATAATAGATTTTTACTGTTTTTTTGTTTATTCTTATACTTTCATATTTTATTGCTTAGTTCAATTATAGTGATGGAATCATAAGCAAATCTATTAAATGGATGAACTATAAGGTTGTGATAGAGTTGTTTTTGTAATATCACTACTTCACAATTGAAGATGATTAAATATTCAGTATATTTTTAAATTTAGATAGTCCAAATATCTTTATATTGATAAGTAGTAGGTGTAAATTAATACAAGTTTAAGTTGTCTTGAACTGTTGTATTTGTATCTAGTTTTAACTTCGTTCTCAGCTCAATATAATGTGTTGGTTCTTTTAAAAATCCAAAATCTTGAAATGCATTTCGGCATCAGTTATGCCATCATCAGTCGTAATATCCAACACTAAAATTAAAAAAGTTTATTAACAAGTTTAGAAAAGTAGATCACATGTATGCCTTATTAGATGGAATAATAAAAATGTAGTTATTAAAATATTCTGTGTAGTGTTAAATAATGCAGAGGTGATGTTATTGCTGTAATTATTGATATCTAGAATTTAATTAGTGTTTATATATTCTTAACTGTTTTGAAATTTTACTTACGTTATTGTGGAACTGTTGAGGTGTGCTCTATGAGTAAGCAGTTTAGCTACTAGTGAGAGTATTAGAGTGTGTGGGTGAAGTCATACGTAGGCATGTTTCAAAAAGTTCATTTTGGTTAACTATGTTTTCGTTAATCAAGTTATGTTTATGTTTAAAAATTTCATACATTTCTAGCGTGTTTAGTTTATGGCTTTTGTTCTGTAGGTGTAGTATTTCTAGGGACGAATTTATTGTACTAAGAGAATGGTTGTTTGAATTTAAATGTTTAGCATAGGCGGATTTTTCTCTATTAAATTTGAAATCACTTACGTGTTCTGCAAATCTTTTCTTGAATGTTCGACCTGTTTGTCCGATATACACTAAGTTGCAATCCGTACATTTCAGTTTATAAACACCACATTGTTCAAAGGGATCATTATTATTATTAAGTTTATTTCGTAGTAATCTTTGGGTATTTTTATTGGCTCTGAAACTGATTTGTATGTTATCGGATTTTAATGGTTTTATTATTTTGTGTATTTTCTGGTCTGTGTAATTGAAAGTGATATATTTTTTAGAGTTAGCTTCCTGTTGTGTGTCTGGTTCTAAACGTGATACTGGGTTTTTACTTCTTAGGATTTGTTTCTTATTCTTATTTAAAATATTGAATACAGTGGATTTTTTGTAACCATTATTAATTGCTATTTGTATTATGGTTTGTAGTTCTTTGTTATAGTCTTTTTTATTCATGGGGATATTCAGTAATCTATGAATTAGATTTCTTATAGCAGCTAATTTTTGATTGTAAGGGTGGTTAGATTTGTTGTTAATAATATTATCTGTAAATGTTGGTTTTCTATAGATACTGAAACTTAGACATTTGTTCGTGAATTTTATGCTAATATCAAGATAGTGTAATTCTTTATTCTTGGCTGTTTCAAGGGTGAAATGCAGGTTACTATGCATGTTATTAAATTGTTGTAGAATTTGATTAACGTTTTGAGTTTTGCAACATAAAATCAGATCATCTACAAATCTTCCATAGAAAGTTACGTTATTTTGGATTATTTTATGTATGAGTGTTTCTTCAATTTCTTGTAAAAAGGTTTCGGATAAAATACTGGATAGGGGAGATCCCATAGCTAGTCCATCTGGTTGTTCATATAGTTTGCCATTAAATTCGAAATAATTTTGATTCAAAATTGTATTAAGGAAATTTGTTAATTGATCTGCATACTGTGTGCTATCTCCGTTATTAACTAAACGTTTGTGTATAATTTTGAGTGTTTCTTGGATAGGTACATTTGTATATAGATTTTTGATGTCTAAAGATATAATTGTTTCATCGTTATTAATTTTTATGTTTTTTATTTTATTTACTAGGTCAATTGAATTCTTTAGTGTGTAGGTATTTTTTAGTTCTAATTTGTGTTGTAATAGTTTTGCTAGTTTCTTGGAAACTTTATACGAAGGAGCATTAATGAAGTTAACTATTGGTCTAATTGGTTCACCTTCTTTATGTAATTTAATTTGGGCTTTTAGGTTAGGTGGTTTTGGATGCATGGTTAAGCAAGATTTACGTTCATTGTCATTGAGAATGAGATCATTTGTTTTGATGGCTTTTTTAATTTGATTGTAATATTTTTCAGTGGGATCTTTATTAATTTCGTTTATGTTATTTTCATTGAAGAATTTTAAGGTTTTTGTTATGTAATCGTCTTTATTTATAAGTATGATGGAATTTCCTTTGTCAGCTTTTGTGTTAATTATATTATTTTGTTTCATTTTTTTATTCAGGTTGGTGATTGTTTTTAACTCTTTGTTTTTATTGTTATGGGTATCTATAGTTGTGTACGCTTTTTTTAAATTATCAGCTATTTGACTTCTTAGGTTATCTTGTTGTGATAAGTCATATTTAGCTAATGCTGTTTCTGTATCTATTGTGATAGATTTTATTTTTTCGTTGGTATGTGGAGTCAAGTTGTGTTTGTAACCTAACTCTAATATTGTATTTTCTTCTGGAGTTAGGTTCAGTGATGACAAATTGACGACTCTCGGAAAGAATTTTGCATTATGGTTAGGGTGTAGTGTACTTCGGTTATGGAATTTGGCTTTGTTGTAATTCTGTTTGGTTAATAGTTTTTCAATTTTCTTGTTTAAGGTGGCGTATTTCTTGTCAGATTCTGTTTTTAGTTTCATTTGTATTTCGTTATTAATCGTTGGCCATTCATTTCTAAAGAGGTGAGCAGCTTCTAGATGTAGTTTGTATAGTTGTTCATTAATGAAGTTCTTTTTTACATATAATAGTTTTATTTCTTTATTAAGCCAAGTTCTTTGTGCTGTTGTAACAGATTCTATAGCACTACATGTCTTGGTATTAGTTTTTATATTGATGTAATTAGGAACTAAATTTTTTTCCTTACATGTTTTGTTGAAGTATATATTAGCAATGGTTTTGTGTAATTTTCTACTAGTGTTGGTATATCTATTAAGAATTTTGGCCTGGCTGGCCCATTGAGTATTAATGAATTTCATATCCTCTAGTGCTGATAAATATGAGGAATATAAAAGTTTAAGTTTCAGCCTTAAGCACTAGTACAAAATAAGAAACCTAACACGATATTGGAGCTGAAGACGTAGAAAGTATATAGATTTATATTTTACTGTTATTTATTGTTTCATAACTGTTTTTGATATACAATATAGTCATAAGGATAAAATTACATTATATCATTGCATATAAAGCTTAGTAGCTTATTTATAACTAAATTTTGTTATGCAATATAGTCGTAAACACGTACATTTACATTAATACATTACATTAATAATAAATAATATTGTTATACACGTCTATTGTATTGATATAATATATGAACATAATTATATCAATATGTCAAGTAATAAAATTTAATATTAAAATCTTATACAATTAATCACATTTAATTGCAGTCAAGTAATAAAAAAATTTTATATTAAAATCTCACACAATTAGTCACACTTAATTACAGTCAAATAATAAAATTTTCTATTAAAATTTTACACAATTACCCACACTTAATTACAGTCTCATCAAAATATGAGTACAGTAAAATACTTAGTTTTAAAATAACTTATCTTTAAAAATTGTGATATATTACCTACGAAGGTTAATATTTATTGGATAATAGATTTTTACTGTTTTTTTGTTTATTCTTATACTTTCATATTTTATTGCTTAGTTCAATTATAGTGATGGAATCATAAGCAAATCTATTAAATGGATGAACTATAAGGTTGTGATAGAGTTGTTTTTGTAATATCACTACTTCACAATTGAAGATGATTAAATATTCAGTATATTTTTAAATTTAGATAGTCCAAATATCTTTATATTGATAAGTAGTAGGTGTAAATTAATACAAGTTTAAGTTGTCTTGAACTGTTGTATTTGTATCTAGTTTTAACTTCGTTCTCAGCTCAATATAATGTGTTGGTTCTTTTAAAAATCCAAAATCTTGAAATGCATTTCGGCATCAGTTATGCCATCATCAGTCGTAATATCCAACACTAAAATTAAAAAAGTTTATTAACAAGTTTAGAAAAGTAGATCACATGTATGCCTTATTAGATGGAATAATAAAAATGTAGTTATTAAAATATTCTGTGTAGTGTTAAATAATGCAGAGGTGATGTTATTGCTGTAATTATTGATATCTAGAATTTAATTAGTGTTTATATATTCTTAACTGTTTTGAAATTTTACTTACGTTATTGTGGAACTGTTGAGGTGTGCTCTATGAGTAAGCAGTTTAGCTACTAGTGAGAGTATTAGAGTGTGTGGGTGAAGTCATACGTAGGCATGTTTCAAAAAGTTCATTTTGGTTAACTATGTTTTCGTTAATCAAGTTATGTTTATGTTTAAAAATTTCATACATTTCTAGCGTGTTTAGTTTATGGCTTTTGTTCTGTAGGTGTAGTATTTCTAGGGACGAATTTATTGTACTAAGAGAATGGTTGTTTGAATTTAAATGTTTAGCATAGGCGGATTTTTCTCTATTAAATTTGAAATCACTTACGTGTTCTGCAAATCTTTTCTTGAATGTTCGACCTGTTTGTCCGATATACACTAAGTTGCAATCCGTACATTTCAGTTTATAAACACCACATTGTTCAAAGGGATCATTATTATTATTAAGTTTATTTCGTAGTAATCTTTGGGTATTTTTATTGGCTCTGAAACTGATTTGTATGTTATCGGATTTTAATGGTTTTATTATTTTGTGTATTTTCTGGTCTGTGTAATTGAAAGTGATATATTTTTTAGAGTTAGCTTCCTGTTGTGTGTCTGGTTCTAAACGTGATACTGGGTTTTTACTTCTTAGGATTTGTTTCTTATTCTTATTTAAAATATTGAATACAGTGGATTTTTTGTAACCATTATTAATTGCTATTTGTATTATGGTTTGTAGTTCTTTGTTATAGTCTTTTTTATTCATGGGGATATTCAGTAATCTATGAATTAGATTTCTTATAGCAGCTAATTTTTGATTGTAAGGGTGGTTAGATTTGTTGTTAATAATATTATCTGTAAATGTTGGTTTTCTATAGATACTGAAACTTAGACATTTGTTCGTGAATTTTATGCTAATATCAAGATAGTGTAATTCTTTATTCTTGGCTGTTTCAAGGGTGAAATGCAGGTTACTATGCATGTTATTAAATTGTTGTAGAATTTGATTAACGTTTTGAGTTTTGCAACATAAAATCAGATCATCTACAAATCTTCCATAGAAAGTTACGTTATTTTGGATTATTTTATGTATGAGTGTTTCTTCAATTTCTTGTAAAAAGGTTTCGGATAAAATACTGGATAGGGGAGATCCCATAGCTAGTCCATCTGGTTGTTCATATAGTTTGCCATTAAATTCGAAATAATTTTGATTCAAAATTGTATTAAGGAAATTTGTTAATTGATCTGCATACTGTGTGCTATCTCCGTTATTAACTAAACGTTTGTGTATAATTTTGAGTGTTTCTTGGATAGGTACATTTGTATATAGATTTTTGATGTCTAAAGATATAATTGTTTCATCGTTATTAATTTTTATGTTTTTTATTTTATTTACTAGGTCAATTGAATTCTTTAGTGTGTAGGTATTTTTTAGTTCTAATTTGTGTTGTAATAGTTTTGCTAGTTTCTTGGAAACTTTATACGAAGGAGCATTAATGAAGTTAACTATTGGTCTAATTGGTTCACCTTCTTTATGTAATTTAATTTGGGCTTTTAGGTTAGGTGGTTTTGGATGCATGGTTAAGCAAGATTTACGTTCATTGTCATTGAGAATGAGATCATTTGTTTTGATGGCTTTTTTAATTTGATTGTAATATTTTTCAGTGGGATCTTTATTAATTTCGTTTATGTTATTTTCATTGAAGAATTTTAAGGTTTTTGTTATGTAATCGTCTTTATTTATAAGTATGATGGAATTTCCTTTGTCAGCTTTTGTGTTAATTATATTATTTTGTTTCATTTTTTTATTCAGGTTGGTGATTGTTTTTAACTCTTTGTTTTTATTGTTATGGGTATCTATAGTTGTGTACGCTTTTTTTAAATTATCAGCTATTTGACTTCTTAGGTTATCTTGTTGTGATAAGTCATATTTAGCTAATGCTGTTTCTGTATCTATTGTGATAGATTTTATTTTTTCGTTGGTATGTGGAGTCAAGTTGTGTTTGTAACCTAACTCTAATATTGTATTTTCTTCTGGAGTTAGGTTCAGTGATGACAAATTGACGACTCTCGGAAAGAATTTTGCATTATGGTTAGGGTGTAGTGTACTTCGGTTATGGAATTTGGCTTTGTTGTAATTCTGTTTGGTTAATAGTTTTTCAATTTTCTTGTTTAAGGTGGCGTATTTCTTGTCAGATTCTGTTTTTAGTTTCATTTGTATTTCGTTATTAATCGTTGGCCATTCATTTCTAAAGAGGTGAGCAGCTTCTAGATGTAGTTTGTATAGTTGTTCATTAATGAAGTTCTTTTTTACATATAATAGTTTTATTTCTTTATTAAGCCAAGTTCTTTGTGCTGTTGTAACAGATTCTATAGCACTACATGTCTTGGTATTAGTTTTTATATTGATGTAATTAGGAACTAAATTTTTTTCCTTACATGTTTTGTTGAAGTATATATTAGCAATGGTTTTGTGTAATTTTCTACTAGTGTTGGTATATCTATTAAGAATTTTGGCCTGGCTGGCCCATTGAGTATTAATGAATTTCATATCCTCTAGTGCTGATAAATATGAGGAATATAAAAGTTTCAGTTTCAGCCTTAAGCACTAGTACAAAATAAGAAACCTAACACGATATTGGAGCTGAAGACGTAGAAAGTATATAGATTTATATTTTACTGTTATTTATTGTTTCATAACTGTTTTTGATATACAATATAGTCATAAGGATAAAATTACATTATATCATTGCATATAAAGCTTAGTAGCTTATTTATAACTAAATTTTGTTATGCAATATAGTCGTAAACACGTACATTTACATTAATACATTACATTAATAATAAATAATATTGTTATACACGTCTATTGTATTGATATAATATATGAACATAATTATATCAATATGTCAAGTAATAAAATTTAATATTAAAATCTTATACAATTAATCACATTTAATTGCAGTCAAGTAATAAAAAAATTTTATATTAAAATCTCACACAATTAGTCACACTTAATTACAGTCAAATAATAAAATTTTCTATTAAAATTTTACACAATTACCCACACTTAATTACAGTCTCATCAAAATATGAGTACAGTAAAATACTTAGTTTTAAAATAACTTATCTTTAAAAATTGTGATATATTACCTACGAAGGTTAATATTTATTGGATAATAGATTTTTACTGTTTTTTTGTTTATTCTTATACTTTCATATTTTATTGCTTAGTTCAATTATAGTGATGGAATCATAAGCAAATCTATTAAATGGATGAACTATAAGGTTGTGATAGAGTTGTTTTTGTAATATCACTACTTCACAATTGAAGATGATTAAATATTCAGTATATTTTTAAATTTAGATAGTCCAAATATCTTTATATTGATAAGTAGTAGGTGTAAATTAATACAAGTTTAAGTTGTCTTGAACTGTTGTATTTGTATCTAGTTTTAACTTCGTTCTCAGCTCAATATAATGTGTTGGTTCTTTTAAAAATCCAAAATCTTGAAATGCATTTCGGCATCAGTTATGCCATCATCAGTCGTAATATCCAACACTAAAATTAAAAAAGTTTATTAACAAGTTTAGAAAAGTAGATCACATGTATGCCTTATTAGATGGAATAATAAAAATGTAGTTATTAAAATATTCTGTGTAGTGTTAAATAATGCAGAGGTGATGTTATTGCTGTAATTATTGATATCTAGAATTTAATTAGTGTTTATATATTCTTAACTGTTTTGAAATTTTACTTACGTTATTGTGGAACTGTTGAGGTGTGCTCTATGAGTAAGCAGTTTAGCTACTAGTGAGAGTATTAGAGTGTGTGGGTGAAGTCATACGTAGGCATGTTTCAAAAAGTTCATTTTGGTTAACTATGTTTTCGTTAATCAAGTTATGTTTATGTTTAAAAATTTCATACATTTCTAGCGTGTTTAGTTTATGGCTTTTGTTCTGTAGGTGTAGTATTTCTAGGGACGAATTTATTGTACTAAGAGAATGGTTGTTTGAATTTAAATGTTTAGCATAGGCGGATTTTTCTCTATTAAATTTGAAATCACTTACGTGTTCTGCAAATCTTTTCTTGAATGTTCGACCTGTTTGTCCGATATACACTAAGTTGCAATCCGTACATTTCAGTTTATAAACACCACATTGTTCAAAGGGATCATTATTATTATTAAGTTTATTTCGTAGTAATCTTTGGGTATTTTTATTGGCTCTGAAACTGATTTGTATGTTATCGGATTTTAATGGTTTTATTATTTTGTGTATTTTCTGGTCTGTGTAATTGAAAGTGATATATTTTTTAGAGTTAGCTTCCTGTTGTGTGTCTGGTTCTAAACGTGATACTGGGTTTTTACTTCTTAGGATTTGTTTCTTATTCTTATTTAAAATATTGAATACAGTGGATTTTTTGTAACCATTATTAATTGCTATTTGTATTATGGTTTGTAGTTCTTTGTTATAGTCTTTTTTATTCATGGGGATATTCAGTAATCTATGAATTAGATTTCTTATAGCAGCTAATTTTTGATTGTAAGGGTGGTTAGATTTGTTGTTAATAATATTATCTGTAAATGTTGGTTTTCTATAGATACTGAAACTTAGACATTTGTTCGTGAATTTTATGCTAATATCAAGATAGTGTAATTCTTTATTCTTGGCTGTTTCAAGGGTGAAATGCAGGTTACTATGCATGTTATTAAATTGTTGTAGAATTTGATTAACGTTTTGAGTTTTGCAACATAAAATCAGATCATCTACAAATCTTCCATAGAAAGTTACGTTATTTTGGATTATTTTATGTATGAGTGTTTCTTCAATTTCTTGTAAAAAGGTTTCGGATAAAATACTGGATAGGGGAGATCCCATAGCTAGTCCATCTGGTTGTTCATATAGTTTGCCATTAAATTCGAAATAATTTTGATTCAAAATTGTATTAAGGAAATTTGTTAATTGATCTGCATACTGTGTGCTATCTCCGTTATTAACTAAACGTTTGTGTATAATTTTGAGTGTTTCTTGGATAGGTACATTTGTATATAGATTTTTGATGTCTAAAGATATAATTGTTTCATCGTTATTAATTTTTATGTTTTTTATTTTATTTACTAGGTCAATTGAATTCTTTAGTGTGTAGGTATTTTTTAGTTCTAATTTGTGTTGTAATAGTTTTGCTAGTTTCTTGGAAACTTTATACGAAGGAGCATTAATGAAGTTAACTATTGGTCTAATTGGTTCACCTTCTTTATGTAATTTAATTTGGGCTTTTAGGTTAGGTGGTTTTGGATGCATGGTTAAGCAAGATTTACGTTCATTGTCATTGAGAATGAGATCATTTGTTTTGATGGCTTTTTTAATTTGATTGTAACATGCATAGTAACCTGCATTTCACCCTTGAAACAGCCAAGAATAAAGAATTACACTATCTTGATATTAGCATAAAATTCACGAACAAATGTCTAAGTTTCAGTATCTATAGAAAACCAACATTTACAGATAATATTATTAACAACAAATCTAACCACCCTTACAATCAAAAATTAGCTGCTATAAGAAATCTAATTCATAGATTACTGAATATCCCCATGAATAAAAAAGACTATAACAAAGAACTACAAACCATAATACAAATAGCAATTAATAATGGTTACAAAAAATCCACTGTATTCAATATTTTAAATAAGAATAAGAAACAAATCCTAAGAAGTAAAAACCCAGTATCACGTTTAGAACCAGACACACAACAGG